>OW121810.1:3865000-4435000 GCA_933228885.1 Leistus spinibarbis | reverse complement strand
AATCTGGAACCGGTAAAGCAAATCCCAACTCAACGCTACCAGCAGACATACATTGCAATACGTTTTATTTATTTATGACCATACTAAAATATGCCTCACTCCAAATATTTTATATATTATACATAATAGTGTGTTTAATCAAATGCAATCATAAAAATTAAATTAAAAAAATATATATTTGGAGAAAAACCACAATGAAGTCCAAAATACGCATACCGGGGGACGTTTTATTTATTTACGTCCATACTATAATATGCCTCACTCCAAATATTTTATATAATATAGATTAGGGTGTGATTAATCAAATGCAATCATGAAAACTAATTAAAAAAATATACATTTGGAGAAAAACGACATTGAAGTCCAAAATATGCATACTGGGAGACATTTTATTTATTTACGTCCATACTAAAATATGCCTCACTCCAAATATTTAATATATTATACATTATGGTGTGTTTAATCAAATGCAATCATAAAAACTAAATAAAAAAAATATATATTTTGACAAAATCGACATTGAAGGCCAAAATACGCATACCGGGGGACGTTTTATTTATTTACGTCCATACTAAAATATGCCTCACTCCAAATATTTTATGTATTATACATTATGGTGTGTTTAAACAAATGCAATCATAAAAATTAATTAAAAAAAATATATATTTGGAGAAAGTCGACATTGAAGTCCAAAATACGCATACCGGGGGACGTTTTATTTATTTACGTCCATACTAAAATATGCCACACTCCAAATATTTTATATAATATAGATTAGGGTGTGTTTAAACAAATGCACTCATAAAAATTAAATTAAAAAAATATATATTTGGAGAAAATCGACATTGAAGTCCAAAATACGCATACCGGGGGACGTTTTATTTATTTACGTCCATACTAAAATATGCCTCACTCCAAATATTTTATATAATATACATTATGATGTGTTTAAACAAATGCAATCATAAAAATTAATTAAAAAAAA
Organism: Leistus spinibarbis; assembly: GCA_933228885.1. Lineage (NCBI taxonomy): Eukaryota > Metazoa > Arthropoda > Insecta > Coleoptera > Carabidae > Leistus > Leistus spinibarbis. The sequence continues at coordinate 4,434,015 of OW121810.1, read as the reverse complement.
TATATATTTGGAGAAAGTCGACATTGAAGTCCAAAATACGCATACCGGGGGACGTTTTATTTATTTACGTCCATACTAAAATATGCCACACTCCAAATATTTTATATAATATAGATTAGGGTGTGTTTAAACAAATGCACTCATAAAAATTAAATTAAAAAAATATATATTTGGAGAAAATCGACATTGAAGTCCAAAATACGCATACCGGGGGACGTTTTATTTATTTACGTCCATACTAAAATATGCCTCACTCCAAATATTTTATATAATATACATTATGATGTGTTTAAACAAATGCAATCATAAAAATTAATTAAAAAAAATATATATTTGGAGTGAGGCATATTTTAGTATGGACGTAAATAAATAAAACGTCCCCCGGTATGCGTATTTTGGACTTCAATGTCGATTTTCTCCAAATATATATTTTTTTTATTCAATTTTTATGATTGCATTTAATTAATCACACTCTTATCTATATTATATAAAATATTTGGAGTGAGGCATATTTTAGTATGCTCATAAATAAATAAAACGTAGGATCGCAAGGTTTATCGTACTGGTTCTGCACGGAATTTTTGCTGTAATTACTAATTTATAGTAGATTTTATTATTTTTTATTATAGTATAGATCACATAATAGTTTATAAACATAAATACACTAATTAGAACATCGCTATTTATGTATAAACAAGGTTTTAAGCATAAATACAAAATTGATCTCAGGGATCCAATCCAGTTATATATTGGGATTGTAGTTTGGGAAAAAACAAATCCCAATCCCAAGCTAACTTCAGGGACATCCATCGAACAGGCAATCCCAATATATAACTGGATTGGATCCCTGAGATCATTTTTGTTTTTATGCTTAAAACCTTGTTTATACATAAATAGCGATGTTGTAATTAGTATATTTATGTTTATAAACTATTATGTGATCTATACTATAATAAAAATTTATAAAATCTACTATAAATTAGTAATTACAGCAAAAATTCCGTGCAGAACCAGTACGATAAACCTTGCGATCCTACGTTTTATTTATTTACGACCATACTAAAATAGGACTCACCCCAAATATTACATATATTATAGATTAGGGTGTGTTGAATCAAATGCAATTATAAAAATTAAATGAAAAAAATATATATTTGGAGAAAATCGACATTGAAGTCCAAAATACGCATGCCGAGGGTCGTTTTATTTATTTACGACCATACTAAAATAGGACAAACCCCAAATATTACATATATTATAGATTAGGATGTGTTGAATCAAATTCAATCATTAAAATTAAATGAAAAAAATATGTATTTGGAGAAAACCGACATTGAAGTCCAAATTACGCATGCCGAGGGTCGTTTTATTTATTTACGACCATACTAAAATAGGACAAACCCCAAATATTACATATATTATAGATTAGGGTGTGTTGAATCAAATGCAATCATAAAAATTAAATTAAAAAAATATGTATTTGGAGAAAACCGACATTGAAGTCCAAAATACGCATACCGTGGGACGTTTTATTAATTTACATAATAGTTTATAAACATAAATACACTAATTTGAACATCGCTAATTATGTATAAACAAGGTTTTAAGCATAAAAACAAAAATGATCTCAGGGATCCAATCCAGTTATATATTGGGATTGTAGCTTGGGAAAAACGAATCCCAATCCCAAGCTAACTTCAGGGACATGAACAGGCACAGGCAAGCGTTTGAGCATTATTGGAAATGGACTACAAAGGTGATGACGCGTAATTGTGCGGCAAATTTAGATGCGGTCGCGGCCATTTTCATTTCTTATGGGATTTAACATAGAGGTGAAGTTTGCATGTTTGTACACCGTTCTTATTGTAAAGCTGGTGGGTGTATGAGTTATTTTTTTTAAAATAGGCTCAGGCTTCAACTCCAGATTCATGTATTTAAACTAGGGCGACCATAACTAATTAGTTTGTAATTAAAGAATAGCGACATTATGGGAAAATAGCATTTAGTGTTGCCGAAATGTGCTAGCATATTCACGATAGATGGCACGCGTGAAACCCTTATCCGGCCTTGTGATTGGCTGCCTTTAACTGGCAGTTCATTTTAATTTACAAAATTTATTAAAACACGGTTTTTAGTCATAACTATCAACATTATTCAACATATATTTTAATATAATATAATACGTAAAGACCCAAAAGGTTATTTAAGATATTTTATTGAAATCAGGGAAATTATGTCTATAATCATAATTTTTGACTGATTTCAATAAAATATCTTAAATAACCTTTTGGGTATTTACATATTATATTATATTAAAATATATGTTGAATAATGTTGATAGATGTGGCTAAAAACCGTGTTTTAATTAATTTTGTAAATTAAAATGAACTGTCAATTAGAGGCAGCCAATCACAAGGGTTTCACGCGTGCCATCTATCGCGAATATGCAAGCACTTTTCGGCAGCACTAAATGCTATTTTCCCATAATGTCGCTATTCTTTAATTATAAACTAATTAGTTATGGTCGCCCTAGTTTAAATACATGAATCTGGAGTTGAAGCTTTAGCCTATTTAAAAAAATATAACTCATACACCCACCAGCTTTACATTAAGAACGGTGTACAAACATGCAAACTTCAGCTCTATGTTAAATCCCATAAGAAACGAAAATGGCCGCGACCGCATCTAAATTTGCCGCACAATTACGCGTCATCACTTTTGTAGTCCATTAATAGACGAAAACAGTGACATGTCACATCCGCCCGCGAAATACGAAAATGTATCTGCTCAACACTTACGCGTCCACGCATCTCTAAGTTATTCTTATGGGACGCATACTATACTATAGACATCACATATCTCCACACGTATTAAACATGTTCCCCAATAATCCTGACATTATATTGAAGCTGTTTCAATTTGTCACTATCAGATTTCTCACATTTTCAATAACCTATCACATAAGAGAATTTCGGCCTAAAGTAGTAGGTCCCATAAGAATAACCCAGGATCACGCGTTGAGCGGACCAATTTTCGTATTTCGCGGGCTGAAATAAACGGATGTGACGTGCAACTTTTTCAGTCTATTATGTTTATTTGCTATAAATGCTTTTGTAGTAAAATATTATACTGGTTAGGCGATAGATACAGGTTTAATAGAAGACAGATTCAAATGTCAGGGTCTGAAGAGAAAATTGATTTAATTACATAATTAATATATTTAATCCATCGATAAAATACACAAAATATAGTTCAAAAATGTACAGTTGCAGTTTTGCTAAATATTATTTCTAAAGTTTGTCTATTAGTTGTAATGGTTAGAAAAATATATATTATACATTTTCCATTTGAGTCTAATTCATCAATCCTTAATTTCTCTGTTTATACTTTCGAATATTATTCAACGAATAAATCATTATATATGCTTATATTTTGAATATATACTAATAAATTAGTTGTATTTAGGTTATTCTTTCTACTAAAATTTTATATAGTGTCTGAGACATTATAAAAATTAGTTTATATTATTAACAGATTTATAGTATTCAATCTACAAATCTATAGAGAATTCTATAAATTATTGACAATGTTATAACAGTTTTATGAATTAAAAAAAGAAAATTTATTATTGACTTAAGGGGGCATTCACCTTTTGCGGATTCAAAAAATCGATATTTTTTTTTTTTGCAAAATAGGACACTTTGAAGTGTTGACAATAGGTCTCTGAAGCCGTTTTTTGAAATTCGAGTTGGAAATATGTGAAATTGCGATTTAAACAAAACAATGTTTTTGCTCAAACACGGCGTTTACGCGCGCGTCAGTCTGAAGTTGAAACTTTAAACGCGTTTTTTTCGAAACTATATTTTTTAAGTCGCGCGGTAGAATATCTCGACAACAAATTAACCGATTTAACTCTCGATAAATACATCTTAAAGGTAATAAAATTCTCTAGGAGTTGATCCTCGACGAAATGTATCCGACAATTGTTAATATTTTTTAAGGCCCGCCAAAGGAGAAAAAAAGTGGCAAAAAAATAACTTTTTTTGTACGATGGTCGCCATTTTGCTAATTATGGTCCAAATGGACCACCCGAGGATCAATTTTTAGACAATTTAATATACTTTAAAACCCTTATTACTTTTTTTTTTTCAAACAACTGGGACCAGAGTTATGCTACCGCGCGCCTAAATTGAGCTGCCCACTTTGGACCTGGACATCTTCGCCGGGGCTGAACGTACCCCACTTTAAAAAATATCTTATGAAAGAGAAAAGTTGAATAAATACGATACAAAAAACCGCATGCGAATATCTCAAACGTACCCTGAGAAAGAAAAAGTTAAAAAACAGCTTTTTTTTGTGCTCAAAAGGTGAATGCCCCATTAATACATTCCCATACAGCACGGAATGCCTAAAGACGTAATAAAGACGTCCAATAGATGTCATATTTTAAGATGTCGTCTATTGGACGTCTATATTACGTCTTTAAGGTGGCATTCACCTTTTGAGCACAAAAAAAAGCTGTTTTTTACATTTTTTTTCTCAGGGTACGTTTGAGATATTCGCATGCGGTTTTTTGTATCGTATTTATTCAACTTTTCTCTTTCATAAGATATTTTTTAAAGTCGGGTACGTTCAGCCCCGGCGAAGATGTCCAGGTCCAAAGTGGGCAGCTCAATTTAGGCGCGCGGTAGCATAACTCTGGTCCCAGTTGTTTGAAAAAAAAAAGTAATAAGGGTTTTAAAGTATATTAAATTGTCTAAAAATTGATCCTCGGGTGGTCCATTTGGACCATAATTAGCAAAATGGCGACCATCGTACAAAAAAAGTTATTTTTTTGCCACTTTTTTCTCCTTTGGCGGGCCTTAAAAAATATTAACAATTGTCGGATACATTTCGTCGAGGATCAACTCCTAGAGAATTTTATTACCTTTAAGATGTATTTATCGAGAGTTAAATCGGTTAATTTGTTGTCGAGATATTCTACCGCGCGACTTAAAAAATATAGTTTCGAAAAAAACGCGTTTAAAGTTTCAACTTCAGACTGACGCGCGCGTAAACGCCGTGTTTGAGCAAAAACATTGTTTTGTTTAAATCGCAATTTCACATATTTCCAACTCGAATTTCAAAAAACGGCTTCAGAGACTTATAGTCAACACTTCAAAGTGTCCTATTCTGCAAAAAAAATATATCGATTTTTTGAATCCGCAAAAGGTGAATGCCCCCTTAAGGCACTCTGTGCTATATGGGTTGTCTGATTTATTTACAAAATTTTCTGCAAAATTTAATCCTTTTGAAACAATAATATTTATAGAATATCCTCATAGACTTACAGATTAGCTCAGAATTCCACCAATAATACAATAATTTATATTTTAAAATTGAAAAAAAATGAATTTTCTGGTCAAGCAATTTCTAAAAATACAAATGTTCATACAAGTTAGAACGATTTTCGAAAGAGATATAATACTGGTCCTAAGTAAAATACTGATAAAAATCAATAAACATATTGATAATTGATATCACAAAGAAATGCTGTATTGCCAAACAATGGTTAATAAGCAAAATATGAAATATCTTATGATTTATTTCCCTATAAATACTAAGGGATATGGAGCAGAGTCTTGGTTCTCAGGCGTAGGGTTTCGCGATGGTGTAGGGGGCCTCGGGTCGGGTTCACTGCACCCTAGCAGCCAATAAGTAGTTAGCAGACCTTTGCCCTTTAACTCAACTTCTCCTCGAAGCTCTAAGCGGAAGGTGCCGAATTTTATCAAAATTTCCCTTGTAGCAGAGCTTACGTGTATCCTTAAAGCTAAAGAAACGGAGGTAAACATCGTAAAAATGGGTTCAAATCAAATATACTTTGTGTATACAGTCAGCGACATGAATGACTCTATATAATTATATCGAAAATAACTAACGTTGCCCGGTAGACTCCATTCTGCTAGCCGTATTGACCGTATCTCCAAACAGGCAAAAATGCGGCATTTTTTGGCCGACGATCCCCGCGCAGACTGGGCCAGAATGTATGCCAATGCGGAGCTTGAGTGTGTAATCTGGCTTGTGCTGGATTGTGAACGAATTCACTGCGTCCAAGATGGACAAGGCCATCAGGGCGATCTCTCGGGCATGGTCGTCTCCGTTACGTTCTGGGAGACCTGATACCACCATGTAAGCGTCGCCTATGGTCTCTACCTGAGACAGACATCATTACATTTTCATCTAAACCAATTTAAACTAATTCAGTAATGCTGATTTTATTAGCTCGCCGTACGTAGTACCGAAGAGGCTAAAGCATTCGGTCGTGTGGCTGTAGCATTCTCGGATCAAAAAATTTCATTAAGAAAAAGTGTTCGTCTCGTCGCCTTGATTCCGAAAATGTATATAACTTATATACTTGGATGTTAGTCGTCGCTCGCTCGGTCGCGCGTAAGACCAAATTTGTGCCCTCTACTCCTCTGAAGGTACCGAAGCGATTCACTCCAAATTTGGTACACATATTATTTGGCATCCCATTTGAATCCGCTCACAGTTTAAATCCAATCGCCCGTATACTTCCCGAGTTATAGGGTCCCAAAATTTGGAGCCCCCCTTAATACTGCCCTTATAAAAATAATTGAAACATTTAAAAATTCTAAGATATTTTTTGTCTACAAGATTTTTTCATTTTGTTAACCCAAAGCCCGAAAAAAATTATTAAATATTATAATTTTGAATTTCAAAATTTGAACAAAAATTTTTTTTTTTTTTAATATAATCTAAAATTAAATGTAAGACTTTTTATATCTATAACATTTTTTCAATTAGTTAACCAAAAGGCCATAATTATTAAAAACTGCTCGCATCGCATATATTACTTATAAGGCGAGCTGGACGCATAGGTGCGTTGTACCTAAGCTTGTTAATTATTATGGCCTTTTAAATAACAATTTGAAAAAAAATTATAAATATAAGAAGTCTTACAAATTTTGTTAGATTATTTTGATTTAAAAAAAAATGTGCATATTTTAAAATTCAAAATTATAATACTTAATAATTTTTTTCGGGGTTTGGGTTAACAATATTAAAAAATCTTGTAGATATAAAATATCTTAGAATTTTTATTAAAATTTTTAAGTGTTTTAATTATTTTTATAAGGGCAGTATTAAGGGGGGTTCTATATTTTGGGGCCCTATAACTCGGGAAGTATAAGGGAAATTGGATTTAAATTGCGAGCGGATTCAAATAGGATGCCAAATAATATGTGTACCAAATTTGGTGTGAATCGCTCTGGTACCTTCAGAGGAGTAGAGGGCACAAATTTGGTCTTACGAGCGAGCGACGACTAACATCCAAGTATATAAGTTATATACATTTTCGGAATCAGGGCGACGAGACGAACACTTTTTCTTAATGAAATTTTTTGATCCGAGAATGCTACAGACACACGGCCGAATGCTTTAGCTTCTTCGGTACTTCGTACGGCGAGCTAAAAACGGTTGACTTTCTTTGTTTTGTTTATTAAATGTTAAATGGAATAAGACTATCTTTGTCATTGATATGTTTTACCTAAAAGTAAAATTAGATTACGACCAGAGCTGGGCAGGAATTGAAATCAAAAGAAATTATAAGGGGCCTTAATGCATTCTGGCATTTAAATCAATTTAATGATCTTGATGATTATTTGGAATTGAATTCATTTGGAATTAAATAATGGGATTTATGAATTAATTAAAAATTTTAAGCCCTCAAAATGGCTTCAACTCCTCAAAAGGACTTCAAGCCCTCAAACAGGCTTCAAGCCATCCAAATTTATAATTATTAAAAAGGCGGAATGGTTTCAAATCACATTTCAAGTTAAAAGTTACATAAAAGATTTCTATTTGAGAACTAAAAAATAAAAGACTTTAATTCCTTTTTGGTTATTGATTTATAATAAAAATCACATACATTGTAAAAAAGGTTTCAATTTCTTGTTTGTAATTGGTATAAGTAGGCTTTAATTCCTATGAATTAATGATTTATAATACAAATTCACATTAAGGATTTGTAATTGTCAAAATGGCTTCAATACGTTTTGAATTGTGATTTGAAAACAATAAATTGTAGGTGATTTGGGCTTCTGAATTATTGAAATAATGTTTAAGTTAAATTATTAATTTAATTCCAGTAGTAATTGATTTTGCCCAACTCTGATTATACGACTTACTTTATAAACATCATAGAATCCTATAATTCGATCGAACGTGCTATATAAATCATTCAAGAAATCGACAACCTATAAAAGAGATTAATAGAATTATAAAAATAAACTACTTATAAGATTATCAAAGGAATATAAAACTAAAACTATACATACATCAAACACATTGTAAATGTGTGTTTATATATTCAAACAAGCATAGGTGCAGGCACCAATACCTATAGCTCACCGGATTAACTATTCATTGGATGATATAATTTTCTTATTTATATAGGACATATATTTTTAACCACTGATGTTTAACCCGTCAGCACTCACGTTATGAGCATTTTGCTCACGCTCGATTTAAAATGTTAATAACTTTTCTTTTTCAAATGGAATGGGTAGTAATATCTATTTTGAAATTATAAATTTCCCAAATCCGACAATTCTAAGTAAAGCTGATTTTTTTTTATTATTTTCATGCATTTCGGAAATTGTGAGCATTTCTCTCATCACGAGAGTAAACGTGTATGCATGAAAAATTTACTTTCGGTAGTGGTCGGGCTTGATCGTGCATCTTCGTTTGCCTCCGGATGTTCGGCTACATTCGCTATAGCGCATTAGTTTTAAAACTCATCCGTTACAAGTGCAATATACATTGTATAGACTGTGAAACTAAACTAAAAAACCACGACGAGGATTGTAAATTCAACTAGCTTTGTGTTAAATTATTTTATAAAAATTACATTTAATTTTAATATTTAAAATGAATTAATAAAATTTCATATACAAATATACTGACACCAATTAATAATCTGGGTTATGATTAAAAGAAATTTTAATTATTGCCTTCTACAATATTTTACCTTTTGAAGATCACATAACAATCAGATAAGTATAATATTTTGAATTTGTTAATCATACATTAAAAAAAAAACTATCTAAAAATATGTTAAGATTATGATTTATAAATTTAAATAAAAACTAAGCGCGCGAGATATTTGGCGCATGCGCACAGAGCGTGAGCAAATCTCTCATCACGCGAGTAAAGATCACCGAAAAGTTCACGTGAGTTCTGACGGGTTAAAGCAGAAAACAAATTTATAACTATGTTGAAAAGATAAAATATAAAAGACAATAATGACATTGTTATTGATTGAAGCGGTCGTTACATTATTTGCATTTTGTAAATTATTATTTTTAATAATTAAATATTCAAACCGGAGGTGCATTTTTTGTTCCATCTCCAATATCACTAGAACGGCTGCACTTATGGCATGTCCAACGTAAAATTATGAGACTTCAAACTTAAGACTTGTATATGGTCTAGTTGTGCACCTCCTATTTTTGAAAAGAATATTCAAACCAGCAGTGCATGTTTACTCCATGCATTTTTTGTTCTATCTCCAATATCACTAGAACGGCTGCACTTATGGCAAAAATAGTTATGTTCAAAATGAAATATATTAATATTTCGCACAACTTTTGTTTGAAATCGGATCATCTGCGCCTGTCAATATTTCGACAAGAAAACAAAATGGTCTGAATTAGATAAATGACATTTCAGAATATTTCTGTAGAGTATTCATTAGTTTTGATAGTTAGTACTTCAAAACAATTACAAATTGGTATTGGTATAATTTTCAACCCATTCATTTATATAAGGTAAGCTTGGTTTTCATATTGTTTCTGTTGGATTATTATTTCCTAATATTATATTTTTATAATCAATAAATATTGATGAAAACTACGTAAAAGAAAGTCCCGCGTTGGCCACAACCCATTTTTTATAACTTTATTAACAGTCGTCATGGCGCAATTGTTAAAAGTCTTGCCTTTCACCCTGGAGGTCGTGAGTTCGATCCCCGTCTATGCCAATTTGTATTTTTATATATAAAAAAAACGTTCTACACATACACACGTACATACTCAAATATATACATTTCTGGGTATTTATATTATTGATATATTGTGTTGTGTAGATTATTCCCATTTAAGACTATATTCGAGTTAAAAATCCCCAATTTGGACAAAATGAGGAGAGAACCCGGAATATTAAAACAGCATTTTTCTCATAACCGACGTAACTTACACAATCTAATTTATTCTGGAGCATACAAAATATGTTCTAAAACGTATGTCGGAGAGTTTATCAGCTTATCCCTTATAGGGCATTCACCTTTTGCGGATTCAAAAAATCGATATATTTTTTTTTGCAGAATAGGACACTTTGAAGTGTTGACTATAGGTTTCTGAAGCCTTTTTTTGAAATTCGAGTTGGAAATATGTGAAATTGCGATTTAAACAAAACAATGTTTTTGCTCAAACATGGTGTTTTCGCGCGCGTCAGTCTGAAGTTAAAACTTTAAACGCGTTTTTCTCGAAACCATATTTTTTAAGTCGCGCGGTAGAATATCTCAACAACAAATTAACCGATTTAACTCTCGATCAGCGTATCTTAAAGGTAATAAAATTCTCTAGGAGTTGATCCTCGACGAAATGTATCCGACAATTGTTAATATTTTTTAAGGCCCGCCAAAGGAGAAAAAAAGTGGCAAAAAGTAACTTTTTTCGTACGATGGTCGCCATTTTGCTAATTATGGTCCAAATGGACCACCCGAGAATCAATTCTTAGACAATTTAATATACTTTAAAACCATTATTTCTTATTTTTTTTCAAACAACTGGGACCAGAGTTATGCTACCGCGCGCCTAAATTGAGCTGCCCACTTTGGACCTGAACATCTTCGCCGGGGCTGAACGTACCCGACTTTAAAAAATACCTTATGAAAGAGAAAAGTTGAATAAATACGATACAAAAAACCGCATGCGAATATCTTAAACGTACCCTGAGAAAAAAAAAGTTAAAAACAGCTTTTTTTTGTGCTCAAAAGGTGAATGCCACCTTAAACGAATGAATAAATTACCTGCATCGGTGTACTTTGGGCACAGAGTGCCGTGAATCCAACGATATCACTAAAATAGACAGTGACACATTCGAATTGCTCGGGTTGCACCAATTCTCCAGCCATGAGCTGCTGGGCAACAGGTCTAGGCAACACCTGGTACAATAGTTCTTCAGATCTTCGCTTTTCTTGGCTTAGCTGCTCAGTTTTCTCCTCAACGAGAGCCTCTAAATTGTTGGCATATTGTTCCATGCGCCGTAATAGGTCGTCCATTAGATTCTCACAGTAGCCTCTGTTATTATACACATGTATTATATTTCTATCAAAACAGATCGATTTTTATGTAGCGGACGTCGTTAAGGAGTTTGTTTAACTGAATTATACAAAGAGGTTTGCATTTCGAAGCATTTATAGAATTACTAGGGTCACCCGTGGGCACCATGTGCCCATATGGTATACAGTACATAGGTCAGTTTTGACTGATGGCGAATTTTCATGACATGACAATAATAATTACACGGTTGTATGGTACAAATGGCCATAAGTGTTGTATCATTAAGTTGTATCCTTAATTGTATTATTTCACAAAAAACAGGATTATAAATTTACTTACGATTGCTGTTTATTATTTGAATCGATGATTCAAAAAATATGTATTACAAACCCTTTTTACACAACATTTTTAATGATTTGACATTTGATTCATTATTGTTTTTGAATTAAATAATCAGGCTAGATTTTTGAATTTTGCAGTATTAAACTGATGCAGTGTCACAACGGCAGTTTTAAAAGTGATGATAATTAGTTATATGCTAAAATACAATGGATTGTGCCATCAAAAATAAAAGAATAAAATTGCAAACCAAACATGTTTCTAAATATGTTTGAATTATCTCTTCAAGATTTTATTTCTCTAATGATCAGAATTATAAATTTACTTACTTGCAGTTATTATAATTTGTCGAACTATAAAATCTTACCGCAACTCATATTTTCAAAAATCACTGCTTCTTGGCCATTTTGAAGTGAAAAATATTAACTATGAATTAAAATAAATGTACAGAAACACGTATTTGCTAAAAATATATGCTAATTAGGCAATAATATGCACTTATTTCATATTATATACTTAAAAATTGAAATTATAGCATGCTACTAACCCTAAACTTAAGATTAAACTTTGAATTGAAGATTTATCACAAAACCAATTTTGACATTTCATTGTGACGTTTGATTCGTTTTTGTCTATTTCAAAGCAGACTGAACTTCAGAATCGTAGTGATTGTTTTATTTCAGTATAAACTATTTGTTTATTTTTTATAACATTATTAACAGTCGCCATGGTGCAGTGGCTAAGTGTCATGCATTTCACCCTGGAGGTCGTGAGTTCGATCCCCGTCTATGCCAATCTGCATTTTTACAAAAAAGCGTTCTACACAAACACACTCACATACAAACATTTCTGGGTTATTATATTAATGATTGTTAAAAATCAAATAATTGTACTGAAAATTATTATTGCTGTTTTTACTTTCTTACACGCACTAATAAGTAAATCTTGTAATATAAATATCGGATTTTTTCGGATAATGTCTGTATGTCTGTTTGTGGCCAAAACTGTAGTACGTAAAATTGTGAAATTTCAAACATAAAACTTGTATATGGTTTAGATGTGTACCTCTTATTTTTGAAAAGAGTATTAAAACCGGAAGTGCTTGTTAATTCTATGCATTTTTGTCTATTCTCCAATATCACTAGAACGGCTGCACTGATGGCAAAAATAGTTATGTTCATAATGAAAGTTATTAATATTACGCACAACTTTTGTTTGAAAAGTTTCATCAAAAAATGTTAAGGGGGTATTACTCTTTCGACGGCCTATTTCAGACGGTTTTCAGAATATTTTTTTGTGGGTAAACTAAAATACTTGGGACCTTGAGCTTTTTTGCATCTTGTTTATTAATTCTTGGAGTACAAAATGTATTTTTTCTATGTATGTGGTCCATGTCGATCCGTCTCAAAATGGCGACCATGTCCGGCAGCTCAGTCTGTGCGGCCGGAAAGGTTTTGGCACTTTCCGCTATTTGAAACATAAAATCGAGTAGGTATTATTAATCTGCATTAAATTCTACGGAAATTGACTCTCGGGCGAAACATTTTATCGAAAAATGAGAAAATTGCAGCCGTCTGAACAAAAATGTCAATTTTCGCCTGTTTTTTTCAACTTTGAGGCGCTCTGAAAAATCCAATTTTCAATATTTTGCAACGACAGAGATTCAATTTCCGTAGAATTTAATGTAGATTAATAATACCTACTCGATTTTAAGTTTCAAATAGCGGAGAAAGTGCCAAAACCTTTCCGGCCGCACAGACTGAGGCGCCGGACATGGTCGCCATTTTGAGACGGATCGACATGGACCACATACATAAAAAAAATACATTTTGTACTCCAAGAATTAATAAACAAGATGCAAAAAAGCTCAAGGTCCCAAGTGTTTTAGTTTACCCACAAAAAAATATTCTGAAAACCGTCTGAAATATGCCGTCGAAAGAGTAATACCCCCTTAAGTTACGAGAAAACTGCTACGAAAAATCTTAAATGTTCATATTTATATCCCCATAGATACGCATCGTATAAACTATGCCTGACAACATTTTGACAGGGAATCAAAATAGACCCAAATTATTTAATATTTGTAATTTTTTATCGGTGACCACAAGTAGATCGACTGAGAACGTGTTTCGAGTGTATTGTTAATTGAAAATGACACAGTAAAACAATCGATGAAAATTTGTGATTGCTCCAAACGTATAAGAAAGTCGAGTGAAGGCCACTCCAGTCTCTTTGCTTGTGTTTGATATGCTTACTTTAGTATGCACCGTATAATTCCCCCGATAGTTTCAAAATTGGGCCGGTCCTCCGGATTATCCGACCAGCAGCGCTCCATCAATTCAATCAGATCCTCCGGGCAATCCCGTCGCCCAATCGCCGGACGAAACGGTGGGCTCTCCCTACCAGCAACCCGTCCAATTATCTCTGGATGATTGAAAAATTAAATATGCATTATTATTTCGCTTGCAAATTCAAATTACACTCCCGCGAATTTATAATAAAAATTTCTTTAGAACTCAATTCAAACTTAACGAGAAAATTAGTAATTCAGTACGTAAAATGCACTCAAATTTCTAACAATGTTGGTTTTTCATTAAAATTAGATTATGTCAATTAAAATGTATGTGATATAGACAATAGGGTTTTATGTTGTTTAATGTCAAATAATAGTTAATCAAATTTCCAACGTAAAAACAATTATTTACAGATGTATTTATTACTGAAGTACCATGCTCATTTACAGGCACCTATGCCTTCAGTTTGCTCTAATAAGAAGCATATGTGATGAGAGCAGCGGACAATCAGGCCACACGCATGCGTATACGTACATTTTTAATTTAAAAGCAATTGGAAAGTATGTTAGAAACTCAAATTTATAATTTTTTATGGTTTTTCGATTTACAAAGTGAAGAAATTGTGTAATTTTTGGATATTTTACTTATGTTTACTGTTTGTTAGCTGTTTTTGTTTGCCTTTTTTGAATGTATTTTAACGAACCACAGAAATACATTTTCTTGTTTATTGATATTTAAGCATACATTCAACATTTTTGGAGCCAAAGTAACTATAAAAATAGACTCTACAGCGCAGCGTCTGAAAAGCACAAGCGTGAAAAAAAGTTGGTTGTCGGTGACCATGATTTCGGCTGTTCTGCTCATCTGAAATAAAAAATTCTAACGGCATTCTAATCTGCAAAAGTGTGGCTATAGTCGGAACAAGAATCAAGTAAAAACAATGAAAATTGCATTTTGGCAAATTTTGAAAATTAAATTAAGAAATTTAATTAAATTATTGTAATTATTTTTAACTTTTGCAGCTTCAAGAAGAAAAACTATTACAGATATCACAATTACTCTAGTTTAGCTCATTTTCTCGATTTTTTTTTCACTGAACTTAGAAATAGTAGATTGATGGGGTTTGCTGCATTAAATAAGGTATATATCATAGTTCTTTCAGGATTTTTTTTTATTGAAAAATAATAATAGCTTGATGCCTTTCTTTGCGCTCTCCGGAGGCAGCTCAAAGGAGCGGTAGCGTAAAGGTTATGGATGTAGCAGGTTATAATCGTCTGATACATTTTTTTTTTATCTTAATCTATATAAATGTAATTTCAGTTGTACGTAGGATTTTGCAAAATTTTTTTTTTCGCGAAATAGTGGACATTTGAAATAAATTACCTATTTTTTGCCCCACTTATTTGTCCGAAAAGGATACTAAATATCAAATAAAAAAAAAACTCGTACGTACAACTGAAGCCAATTTTATTAGCTTCAAGTTAAATTACAAAAAAAAAATATCCGATGTAAATTGTAGCGTGGGCGTCCAGCCCCATAACAAACAAGATTTGGTACGCGTAAAACGCACCAACGCGCAGAGCTCGCCCTTAGGTAAAATATGCGTTGCGAGCAGTGCTTTTTAATTATTATGACCTTTTGGTTAACAATTTGAAAATATGTTATAGGTGGAAAAAGTCTTACATTTAATTTTAGATTATATTGATAAAAAAAAATTTTAGTTCATACTTTAAAATTCAAAATTATAATATTTAATAATTTTTTTCGGGCTTTGGATTAACAAAATGAAAAAATCTTATAGATATAAAATACCTTAGAATTTTTAGTAGAATTTTTAAGTGTATTAATTATTTTTATAAGGGCAGTATTAAGGGGGGCTCCAAATTTTGGGGCCCTATAACTCGGGAAGTATACGGGCGATTGGATTTATACTGCGAGCGGATTCAAATGGGATGCCAAATAGTATGTGTACCAAATTTGGAGTGAATCGCTCCGGTACCTTCAGAGGAGTAGAGGGCACAAATTTGGTCTTACGAGCGAGCGACGACTAACATCCAAGTATATAAGTTATATACATTTTCGGAATCAGGGCGACGAGACGAACACTTTTTCTTAATGAAATTTTTTGATCCGAGAATGCTACAGACACACGACCGAATGCTTTAGCCTCTTCGGTACTACGTACGGCGAGCTAAAAACAGGGTTTCGAGAGAAACGCGTTTAAAGCGCCGCAGCATTTGGTGTCGTATCGTCCTGTTCGATTTTAAAACGATTTGAAGGACAATTTTCTTTTCTTTTATCCTGTCATTGTCGTTTAGGGGATTAATCTACTACCTTTTCTATCAATTTTCACTTAAAAATTTCAACTAATCACACTAAAAATATTATGAACGACCATTGTCAGCAATGTACGCGTCAAAGGAAAACGCGGTGTACCTTCGTTATTTGTACGAATTTCAGCAATCATATTTTAGGGAAATAGTTTTGAGAAAAACGCATTTAACACATAGTACACACACACGGCGCGCTATAGCAAACATCTGCTCCGTTTTACGTCTATAATTTTCCAATGAATTCAAATAACGAAAAATCCTTTTACATATTATAGAAGCAATGTATGAAAAAGAAAAATACTCTTAATTACGTGTAAATGTATAAACTTGCCTTGTGGTTCAAGGAATTGCCTGGCCGCTTCGAACGGTCCCCCACGTACAATGATCTCTTCGAGGATTATCGCGAAGCTGTAGACATCCCCTTTTTGCGTCGCTGGTGTTCCCGGGATTACCGTCAACGGAATTAACTCTGGGGCGACCCACAATAGCTCTACATAATATAAAACTATACTAGTAATAGCGCAAATCCGTTATAAATAACGGTTTTAAATCCAATGTTTAGGGAACGTTGCATGAAATAGACAATTTGTTACTTACTCATAAAATAATGAATGTCTTTGATGATCTCCGTGGGCGTCGTAAGTGTTGTGAGACCAAAGTCGGAGATTTTCAGCACGAATCTACCATCGATTAAGCAATTACACGATCGCAGTTTGCCGTGGACGGACACCTCGCTACTGTGCAAGTACGTCATGCCCTAAATCCCAAAATTGATCATTCATTCAAACGACAATCAACCAGTTTCACCTTCCTTTGCTAATCATCATTATTATCTCCATTTCAATGTATACCAAACCACGCAAACACTCATGTAAGATTATATTCAGTTGTAACAGGTGTAAGTGAATGTATGAATATATTAATGTATGTAGGAATGTGTAGAACGCTTTCAATATTCATTATTATTTTTAATATGTACGAGGTACAGAAAAGTTAAAGCAATCGGTCGTGTGTCGTGTGTAGCATTCTCGGTTCCTTATAAATTCCTTATAAATAAATCAGACAACCCATATAGCACAGAGTGCCTTAAAGACGTAATATAGACGTCCAATAGACGACCTCTTAAAATATGACATCTATTGGACGTCTTTATTACGTCTTTAGGCATTCCGTGCAGTATGGGAATGTATTAAAGGGGCATTCACCTTTTGAGCACAAAAAAAAAGCTGTTTTTTAACATTTATTTTCTCAGGGTACGTTTGAGATATTCGCATCGTATTTATTCAACTTTTTTCTTTCATAAGGTATTTTTTAAAGTCGGGTACGTTCAGCCCAGACGAAGATGTTATTTTTTTGCCACTTTTTTTCTCCTTTGGCGGGCATTAAAAAATATTAACAATTGTTGGACACACTTCGTCGAAAATCAACTCCTAGAGAATTTTATTACCTTTAAGATGCACTTATCGAGAGTTAAATTGGTTAATTTGTTGTCGAGATATTCTACCGCGCGACTTAAAAAATATGGTTTCGAGATAAACGCGTTTAAAGTTTCAACTTCAGACTGACGCGCGCGAAAACGCTGTGTTTGAGCAAAAACATTGTTTTGTATAAATCGCAATTTCACATATTTCCAACTCGAATTTCAAAAAACGGCTTCAGAGACCTATAGTCAACACTTCAAAGTGTCCTATTCTGCAAAAAAAAAAAAAACGATTTTTTGAATCCGCAAAAGGTGAATGCCCCCTTAACAACAAGCTTAGTTACAACGCACGTATGCGTGCAGCTCGTCTTTTTAAACAGAAAAATAATTGTTTTGCTTAATTATTTGAAAAAATGTTTTAAATAGAAAAGATATCTTACACTTATTTTGATATGATAGAAAACAAATATTTTAAAATTCCCAAGCAAAGGTACAACGCACCTATGCGTTTAGCTCGCCATATAAGTAACAATTTTTTGTAAAATATTTAAAAGAAAGTTTTAGTACATAATTTAAAATTTGAAAATTATAATATTTAATTGGGTTAATAATATGTAAAAATCTTATAGATATATAATATCTTAGAATATTTAGTAGCATGTTTGAGTGTTTTAATTATTTTTATAAGAGCAGTATTAAGGGAGTTTCCAAATTTTGGGGCCCTATAACTTGGAAAGTATACGGCCGATTGGATTTAAACTTGCGAGCGGATTCAAATGGGATGCCAAATAATATGTAAGCAAATTTGTTGTAAATCAACAACAACAATCAACATCCAAGTATATGAGTTATATATATTTTTGGAATCAGGGCAACGAGACAAATACTTATTGTTAAGGTTTTTAGCTCGCCGTACGTAGTACCGAAGAGGCTAAAGCATTCGGTCGTGTGTCTGTAGCATTCTCGGATCAAAAAATTTCATTAAGAAAAAGTGTTCGTCTCGTCGCCCTGATTCCGAAAATGTATATAACTTATATACTTGGATGTTAGTCGTCGCTCGCTCGTAAGACCAAATTTGTGCCCTCTACTCCTCTGAAGGTAGCGGAGCGATTCACTCCAAATTTGGTACACATATTATTTGGCATCCCATTTGAATCCGCTCGCAGTTTAAATCCAATCGCCCGTATACTTCCCGAGTTATAGGGCCCCAAAATTTAGAGCCCCCCTTAATACTGCCCTTATAAAAATAATTGAAACACTTAAAAATTTTACTAAAAATTCTAAGATATTTTTTGTCTACAAGATTTTTTCATTTTGTTAACCCAAAGCCCGAAAAAAATTATTAAATATTATAATTTTGAATTTTAAAATATGCACTAAATTTGTTTTTTTATCAATATAATCTAAATTTGGTACACATATTATTTGGCATCCCATTTGAATCCGCTCGCAGTATAAATCCAATCGCCCGTATACTTCCAGAGTTATAGGGCCCCAAAATTTAGAGCTCCCCTTAATACTGCCCTTATAAAAATAATTAATACACATAAAAAATCTACTAAAAATTCTAAGATATTTTATGTCTACAAGAATTTTTCATTTTTATAATTTTGAATTTTAAAATATGAACTAAAATTGTTTTTTTTTATCAATATAATCTAAAATTAAATGTAAGACTTTTTACACCTATAACATATTTTCAAATTGTTAACCAAAAGGACATAATAATTAAAAACCACTGCTCGTAACGCATATTTTACCTAAGGGCGAGCTCTGCGCGTTGGTGCGTTCTACGCGTACCAAATCTTGTTTTAAATTTGCTTTAGCTCTTTTGTACTTCGTACGACGAGATTTCCGACTAAAGGATTGTTCACAGCGAAACAATTAGTAATTAAGCTTGGAAATTATAAGTAATAATTCGTTCACAGCAATAAAATGTATCATACATTGAGTTTGGAATGTTAGCATTGCTTGTCTTAATACAAACTAGATTATTATTTGTAATTTTCTAATCTTAATTACTATTCGGTTCTCTCTGAACACGCGAATTGCTCTGACATAGATGTTTGACTACTTATGACTTAAATAGTACCACAAATTGACGTCTCATAGTGAGATATCGTCAGACACTGTTACTGTATATGATTTAGTTGTATAATATGTCAGCCATTTTGCTTTGGTTTATAAGGCAATGGAAGGGAAGTGTTTGCTAACCTTGACGATGTCGTGTATGAGAGACATGCGAAAGTTCCAGTCTAGCTGCAGTGCTTCGTTATCTAGGACGTCCTTAAGGCTCCCCTTGGGACAGTATTCCGTCAATATGAGCACCATGGGACACTCGATACACGCACCAATGAATCGTACGTTGTTTTCGTGTGCAACATCACGTACCTGTACACACAGACCACATTATACACCCACTGAATAACATAGGTAGAGGCACCGATGCCTTCAGCTCGCCGTATATTCTATTTAGTGTATTTTCATTTTTCTTTATTATTCATATAATTACCCAGAAATAAATATGTATGTGAGTGTGTGTAGATCGAGTTTTTTTTTTGTAAAAATGCAAATTGGTATAGACGGGGATCGAACTCACGGCCTCCAAGGTGAAAGGCAAGACTCTTAACCACTTAGCGACTGCTATTATTGTTATAAAAAATGGGTTGTGGCCAACGCGGGACTTTCTTTTACGTAGTTTCATCAATATTTATTGATTATAAAAATATAATATTAGGAAATAATAATCCAACAGAAACAATATGAAAACCAAGCTTACCTTATATAAATGAATGGGTTGAAAATTATTCCAATACCAATTTCTAATGGTTTTGAAGTACCAACTATCAAAACTAACCAATTCTCAACAGAAATATTTTGAAATGTCATTTATCTAATTCAGACCATTTTGTTTTCTTGTCGAAATAGTGACAGGCGCAGATGATCCGATTAATTAAGCCACATTCGAATCCATGACAACGTAAACAAGATTCTCAAAATTTTCGGTAGCGGTTTTCTCGTAACTGGTACATTTATTGAAGAAACTTTTCAAACAAAAGTTGTGCGAAATATTAATATCATTCATTATGAAAATAACTATTTCTGCCGTAAGTGCAGCCGTTCTAGTGATATTGGAGATAGAACAAAAAATGCATAGAGTAAACATGCACTGCCGGTTTGAATATGCTTTTCAAAAATAGGAGGTGCACAACTAGACCATATACAAGTCTTAAGTTTGAAGTCTCATAATTTTACGTTGGACAGTTTCGGCTCTAGAGCGTTCACATACACACACACACACGCACACACACACACACACACACACACACACACACACACACACACAGACGTCACTCCGAAAATAGTCACATTCGATTCAGGGAAGTTCAAAACGTGTATATCCGTTGAAATCTCGAGTTCGATTTTTTTGGTGATCCCTATACTTACTTATTACTCTGTAAAAGAAAGTAAAAATAATCAAATAGTTTATACTGAAATAAAACAATCACTACGATTCTGAAGTTGCTAGGTGGGGTAAACAAATCAAAAGTGACAATACGGATAAAAATCAAATATTATCAATTGACATTTATTTTCTGTCAATGTCAATAATTGTGAGTCGCTATTAAGCATTTATGTTAAAATGACCGATCAAAGAACAAATATAAATAAAAGTGCTACCACGTGAGCGTCAAAAGCAGTATTTCAATGTGAATTAGTGGCGTACGAGTTACGGAAACATTGTTTGAATTGTAAATCTTAAGTTTAAGGGGGTTATTATTCAATTTTGAAGTATTTAATATGAAAAAAGTGCATATTTTTGCCTAATTTGCATATATTTTTAGCAAATACGTATTTCCGTCCATTTATTTTAATTCATAGTTAATATTTTCACTTCAAGCAGTGATTTTTGAAAATATGAGTTGCGGTAAGATTCTATAGTTGGTCAAATTATAATAACTGCAAGTAAGTACATTTATAATTCTGATTATTAAAGAAATGAAATTTTGAAGAGATAATTCAAGCATATTTAGAAACATGATTGGTTGGCAATTTATTTTTTATTTTTGATGGCACAATCCATTGTATTTTAGCATATAACTAATTATCATTTTTACTTTCTTTTACGGAGTAATAAGTAAGTATTGTAATCATGAAAAATTTCGAACTCGAGATTTCAA
Organism: Leistus spinibarbis; assembly: GCA_933228885.1. Lineage (NCBI taxonomy): Eukaryota > Metazoa > Arthropoda > Insecta > Coleoptera > Carabidae > Leistus > Leistus spinibarbis. The sequence goes on along the minus strand of OW121810.1, from coordinate 4,412,106 downwards.
CGGATATACACGTTTTGGCCTTCCCTGAATCGAATGTGACTATTTTCGGAATGACGTCTGTCTGTCTGTGTGTCTGTCTGTCTGTGTGTCTGTGTGTGTGTGTGTGTGTGTCTGTGAACGCTCTAGGGCCAAAACTGTCGAACGAATGAATTATGAAACTTCAAACTTAAGACTTGTATATACCCTAGATGTGCACCTCCTATTTTTGAAAAGAATATTCAAACCGGTAGTGCATGTTTACTCTATACATTTTTTGTTCTATCTCCAATATCACTAGAACGGCTAGACTTACGGCAAAAATAGTAATATTCATAATGAAAGATAATAATATTTCGCACAACTTTTGTTTGAAAAGTTTCTTCACAAATTGTACCAGTTATGAGAAAACTGCTACGAAAAAACTCAAATATCTTATTTACGTTGCCATGGTGATACCTACAATTGTGACAAATTTTATTATTTTTAAAACGAATCAACCATGAGTTACATCATTTGTTTCTTGTTTATTGAAAACAAACAAGCATTACTTTGACAGTTATCTGTATGAATTAATATTTAAAATATTGATTTCTTATTAGAATAAATTGTATCAGGTAAATTATTATAGAATCAATTTATATTATATATTTGCTGACATAATTAATTAACAATTTCAGATTTTTACTGTGAAATTTTACTGTTTAAGTGTGAATACGATAAGTACTTCAAATTCAGATCCATTATAAATTGGTATAATTATCCAGTTATTTTCATTATATTATATATATATATATATATATATATATATATATATATATATATATATATATATATATATGTATATTAATATCTAACTATTGAAAACTACGTAAAAGAAAGTTGAGTGCAGGCCACTCCAGATATTTTAAATTGCCGTTGTGACACTGCAGTTTAATACTGCAAAATTCAGAATCTAGCCTGATTATTTAATTCAAAAACAATAATTAAACAAATATCAAATCATTAAAAATGCAGTGTAAAAAGGGTTTGTAATACATATTTTTTGAATAATCGATTGAAATAATAAACAGCAATCGTAAGTAAATTTATAATCCTGTTGTTTGTGTAATAATACAATTATGGAAACTGTCCTAATGATACAACACTTATGGCCAGTTGCACCATACAAGGTTAAAATTAAAGTTTAACAAAAGTTAGTTTAAATAAATCTTAGTGATTTTGTGACATTTGTGATGTGGTAATTTGTATTACTATTATAGTCAAACGATACAAACTGAAGAAAAACCGTGTAATTATTATTAAATTACATGAAAATTCGCAATCAGTCAAAATTGACCTATGTTCTGTATACCATATGGGCACATGGTGCCCAAGGGTGACCCTAGTATATGTTTATTACCGTTGATGTTATTAAGGAAGAAAACCTTATTATAACCACTTATTTTTATTTGAAAGAGAGAAACGATAGCAATTGTTTCAATACAAAATTTATTGTTGCAATCCGAACAATATTTAAAATTTTAATATTTTAAATTTTTTTTACGGACATTTTTTGATCCGAGTTTGTTACAGACACACAACCAAACCCTATAGTTGTCTATACTTTCGTACGACAAGCTAAAAATGTCCTTACCTGCTTAATTTCCCATAGCAATTTCTTCGTGATATCAATTTTCTTTTTCATGACTTTCTTAATAGCGACTCTGTTCCCTTTGTAAATTCCAATGGTTGTGAATACTTGTGTTCTTGGTGGTGAATCGCAAGATGTTATTGACGGACGACCGCTACGTACCCCAAACGGTTGCTAAACACATAAAGAAATCACAATTCTAACTATAAAGTGCTCTGGGGGATGACAAAACGAGGAGTTATGTTTTGATAGTTACTGATTTATAAAATATAAGTGATAGATATGCAAAGGTCCTACACACATGTAAAAAAGTGTTAGTAAAATAAAATATTTTTACTACTTCTGTGATTTTCTGTAAGCCAAGTTTCGATCCGAACGGTTTGCCGACTTCCAATAATACTTCTTCAGGTCGTACGCGCCACGACATATTGTTCAAATCGGCGGATAGACGCATATGCCTGTAAACATAACATTCACTACGTATTACATGAGTCGCCCATTGCCAAACCTCTTCAAACCCACTCTTATAAAAAAAAAAAGTAAAACCATTTATATATGGGAGTTTTCGACAAGCGCGGATCCAGAGGGTAATAATTACCCCTCTAAGATCGTTTTATTAACTTTTTTCAAAAATATATTTACTATAATAGGATAATAATTATTCTTCAAATAATTTACTAATTACGAGAAAATTGTAACAGAAAATCTAAAATGTTATTATTTATATTGCTATGTATACGCATGTATGGAGATTATATTCAATAAATCGTATGAACACAGACTCAAATTATTTGATATTTGTAAATTGACATCGATTATCAAATCACAAATAGATCGAATGAGAACGTGTTTCGAAAATAGCAACGCAAAACAAACGTCAACTATTTTGTTATTGAATAAATATCATAAATAATGAAAATCTAATACATTTTGAATATTAAACAAACAATCTATATTTTATATTGAAGAAACATTTGATAATGTATTAAAATAATAAGCTAAATGGTACAATTACAGAGTATTACTATCAGTACAGGCCACTCTAAATGCTTTTCTTTAAGTTTTATATATGAAGGATCTTGTAACTTGTTACTGATTCAATTATCTATAATCAGTGATTAAGTATTATTTGAGTCATTCATTTTAAATACTGTTTAAGTTCTCTGTTATAATATATCGAATTTAAGAGGAATCCCCATGGTTGCTCGTCCTTACAGGTCGGTGTAAAGGGGGAAGCGCACGAATATCGTAGCGCCATAAGAGCCAATGCTATTTACTACTTGAAGCGTTCTAGTTGGAGCGTTCGTTTGACCCTTAAAATACTTGCTAATACATTTTTTTGAATAAAACTTTTAGAATATTCCGGTAGAAAAATAGTCAATGTATGCCTGTCTAGTTTTGAATTTTTAAATTTGTCCTCTCAATAAAAACTATGGACATTTGAAAATAGGGTAAATATAGAACAATATAAAGAAAAATCTAAGCAAAATATTGAAAATCGAAAACTAGAGAGGCATAGAGCGAAGTTTTGGCTATCTGAAAAATAAAAATTTCATTCATTTTAATGTTGTAATAAAGGAGTTTTAAGGGTTCGACGAAACCTTGTTTAGCTATGTTTTGCTATGTTTGCAGCGTGTATGGGGATTCCTCTTAAAATACTGATTCAATTTTCTACGGTTTATTTAAGCTGTTTATTTCCAAACACATCTTGTGGATATTGTGACCCTCTGACATTTAAATATATTCTATTTTGATATATTCTTTGTTGTATTTTACTCACTTGTAAGCGACGCAGACGAGTGTGGATAGAAATGCCAAAAACACTCCACAGGCAAACGATCCATACAATATTATTATGTAGGTTTCTATATTATATGAGCAGCATGCAAAACATAGTCACAATTAGAGCTGGGACAAGTACTTAAGTAATAAGTATGTATATATATATATATATATATATATATATATATATATATATATATATATATATATATATATATATATATTAGGGTGGTCCTTAATATGGATATTTTCGAATTTCTTTGCTCCCAGGAGCTCAAATGCTTCCAAATTGATAAAAAAAATTCTCTGAAAGTTTGAGCTCTTAATATTAACTTTAAGATAGTCCGCGCTCCAACCTAAGTTTCTTATGGAAATAACAAGGGAAAAATTCCATTTCTTTTTTAGAATTTTATAACTCAGCGACAAATGAATCAAAAGTAATAATTCGCTACATGTTTTATTGTAAATTTGACGCTCTACAAAAAAGGTTTCTTATAATTTTTCGTTAAATCTATTGGCTCAAGAGTTATTCGAGCTCAAAGTTTAATTATTATATAATTATTAATAATATCAAGTATAATTATTAAGTAAATACTTATTTTATAAAATATATCAAATACCATAGTATACTAAGCAAAAACCCAGAGCAGCAGCAATTTATAGTTCAATTTTTATCAGAATATAAGCAATATTATGCTGATACTCGAAAATCTGCAATAATTGAAAATATGAAAATGGATTAAGGCTAATTATCCGAAGGGTATCATATTTCACCTGTACTTTCATTTTTTTATCTTGAAAATCAGAAAACTATCTGTTTTATTAATTGAAAAATCACACATATTAATCACAATTCCAAGAATAACATTGTATTTGCTTTTTTCTATCATAAATAAAAATTTTACAACAAAAATTTGATATATTTTACAAAATAAGTATTTACTTAATAATTATACTTGATATTATTAATAATTATATAATAATTAAACTTTGAGCTCGAATAACTCTTGAGCCAATAGATTTAACGAAAAATTATAAGAAACCTTTTTTGTAGAGCGTCAAATTTACAATAAAACATGAAGCGAATTATTACTTTTGATTCATTTGTTGCTGAGTTATAAAATTCTAAAAAAGAAATGGAATTTTTCCCATGTTATTTACTTAATACTTATACTTGATATTGTTAATAATTATATAATAATTAAACTTTGAGCTCGAATAACTCTTGAGCCAATAGATTTAACGAAAAATTATAAGAAACCTTTTTTGTAGAGCGTCAAATTTACAATAAAACATGAAGCGAATTATTACTTTTGATTCATTTGTCGCTGAGTTATAAAATTCTAAAAAAGAAATGGAATTTTTCCCATGTTATTTCCATAAGAAACTTAGGTTGGAGCGCGGACTATCTTAAAGTTAATATTAAGAGCTCAAACTTTCAGAGATTTTTTTTTATCAATTTGGAAGCATTTGAGCCCCTGGGAGCAAAGAAATTCGAAAATATCCATATTAAGGACCACCCTAATATATATATATATATATAAGTAAATATATAAAGGTAAAACCCATATAACACGGATTTCTAGTTAAGTAGGCACCTCAAAGTTAAGCACTAATTCTAGTATCAATGCTTACTTAGTGCCTCAAGAAAAATGTATTCTCTCTATAATATATGGGAGATTCATTTCATACACGATTTAGTGCCAACTTCTTTATAGCACCAAACTATTTAATACATACATTTTATCTTTGAATAATTAGTACCTAATTTGCGCTTATTACGATATTACCGAAATAATTCGGTTATATCAATGTGGTGCAAACTTCGCACTAGCACCAAAGCTGTAATGATCATGATATTTTACAAAGTTAATATTTAGTGCCTAATTAGTGCTACTTGGTTACTAAAGCAGTTCCAGAAATAACATTGTTTCAATATTGAAAACGTAAAATTAGAAACCAAGCTAGTGTTAATTTTATATTATGATTACGTTTTTATAAATGAATAATTAGAAAATGTACTTAAAGAAACACATATTGTTTAAGCTTTAAGTACAATTACTTGAATAAAGTGCTTTAAGTATAAGTAGTAAGATAAACCATCAAAAATTATTTAATTTATCAAACTATAATAATACTAATCTTCTTGAAGGTATCTAAGTCTATATTCATTTAATTGCAATTTGAGTAATATATCCATAAACAAATTAATAATTTCCCAAGGAGATACAAGATGACTATAACAGTAGCGGATACAGGGGGGGGGGAAGGGTTAGGCATAATCGCTCCCCTTCCCAGGATTTTAGATCTAACTGAAAAAATATATTCATCTATCAGATTTATGCAATTATATAGAGAATCTAAATTTTGAAGAATTCACCCCCCCCCCTAGAATTTTGTTCTGGACAAATATGACATTTTTCACTAGTTTTGTTATAAACACATTTATCTTTAATTCTAAATCTATCTAACGTAAAACAAGATAGAATTTTCCTGTATTGATATTAAAAATATTTTTAGTTTCCCTGAAAAACTGTTTTTAATAATGTGATAAATCAAAGACCAACAGTAATAACATTGTTACTGATTGATTGCAACAATTACCAGTCTTTTAATACGATCACTACAATGTTTTAAATTTAAACAAGATTTGGTACGCGTAAAACGCACCAACGCGCTCGCCCTTAGGTAAAATATGCGTTGCGAGCAGTGGTTTTTAATTATTATGGCCTTTTGGTTAACAATTTGAAAATATGTTATAAATGTAAAAAGTCTTACATTTAATTTTAGATTATATTGATAAAAAAAAATTTTAGTTCATACTTTAAAATTCAAAATTATAATATTTAATAATTTTTTTCGGGCTTTGGATTAACAAAATTAAAAAACCTTATAGATATAAAATATCTTAGAATTTTTAATAGAATTTTTAAGTGTATTAATTATTTTTATAAGGGCAGTATTAAGGGGGGCTCAAAAATTTTGGTGCCCTATAACTCGGGAAGTATACGGGCGATTAGATTTATACTGCGAGCGGATTCAAATGGGATGCCAAATAATATGTGTACCAAATTTAGATTAAATTGATAAAAAAAATTGTGCAAATTTTAAAATTCAAAATTATAATATTTAATAATTTTTTTCGGGCTTTGCGTTAACAAAATGAAAAAATCATGTAGATAAAAAATATCTTAGAATTTCTAGTAAAATTTTTAAGTGTTTCAATTATTTTTATAAGGGCAGTATTAAGGGGGGCTCCAAATTTTGGGGCCCTATAACTCGGGAAGTATACGGGCGATTGGATTTAAACTGCGAGCGGATTCAAATGGGATGCCAAATAATATGTGTACCAAATTTAGATTAAATTGATAAAAAAACAAATTTAGTGCATATTTTAAAATTCAAAATTATAATATTTAATAATTTTTTTCGGGCATTGGGTTAACAAAATGAAAAAATCTTGTAGATAAAAAATATCTTAGAATTTCTAGTAAAATTTTTAAGTGTTTCAATTATTTTTATAAGGGCAGTATTAAGGGGGGCTCCAAATTTTGGGGCCCTATAACTCGGGAAGTATACGGGCGATTGGATTTAAACTGCGAGCGGATTCAAATGGGATGCCAAATAATATGTGTACCAAATTTAGATTAAATTGATAAAAAAAATTGTGCAAATTTTAAAATTCAAAATTATAATATTTAATAATTTTTTTCGGGCTTTGCGTTAACAAAATGAAAAAATCTTGTAGATAAAAAATATCTTAGAATTTCTAGTAAAATTTTTAAGTGTTTCAATTATTTTTATAAGGGCAGTATTAAGGGGGGCTTCAAATTTTGGGGCCCTATAACTCGGGAAGTATACAGACGATTAGATTTAAACTGCGAGCGGATTCAAATGGGATGCCAAATAATATGTGTACCAAATTTGGAGTGAATCGCTCCGGTACCTTCAGAGGAGTAGAGGGCACAAATTTGGTCTTACGAGCGAGCGACGACTAACATCCAAGTATATAAGTTATATACATTTTCGGAATCAGGGCGACGAGACGAACACTTTTTCTTAATGAAATTTTTTGATCCGAGAATGCTACAGACACACGACCGAATGCTTTAGCCTCTTCGGTACTACGTACGGCGAGCTAAAAATATTTTCGGGCGTATAGGTTCATTATTTGAATAGCCGTATAAATATTTGTAGAATATAATATTTTTTAATTCTATTTTTAATTTAATATTTTTTATAGCTTTCGGGTTTACAATTTGAAGAAATCATCTTAGAATTTATTGTCAAATTTATCAATATTTATTTTTTTTCCTAAGGGCTACATTTTCGGGTTTCTATTACTACGGACCTGTCAGAACATGTGGATTTAAAATCGACGGGAACTTCTTGACCATCCAAATTTTTTGTATATCAAATTTCAGTAAAATAATACATATTTCTAATAATATACAATTCCCTCTACAGATTACGAAAGACTAATTCTAATTTCTGTATAAAACAACTGATTGGACATACCATTGTTGTGACATTCGAGATTATTGCCAAGAAATCCACAGACAGGCACATCGGGCGAGGGTTCTTCTCTGCCGCCGGGCCAGTGGATTTTCTTACCGGGCACCGGCGTATAAATCCGGTCCAAGCCGTAATAATGTGCGACAACTTCGAATTTACCCGTGATTGGATCCAAATCCAGCACGGAGTAATCTGCGTCTCTGTCACCGTTGTCATCAATACGGACATGGCCGGTTATTCCTAATAATTATTTCATTTACATTGTCAATAAATAAAAATAAAGTCGAACAATTACCATGGAAGTTACGTGACCACATTTTTCTAGTTATAGAAAGACCATCCCTTATATTACCGCCTTCAGTTAAGGTTTCATTTAGGGCCATGCCTAGAAGGTAGACTCCATCGTAAAATGCTCCAATTACAAAGTTTACCTAAATGAATTAAATTTATTTGTAATTATATCTATTGTGCTATAACTTTTCAGTACTGACGCCCCCTCACGAGTAAAGTAACTACTAGCCTGGAGTCTTTATGCGTTTTATTAATTGTTATTATTATATTTTTTTAGCTTTCTTCTATTGTTTACGTTAATTAAACATAATTAACCCGTCAGAACTCACGTGAACTTTTCGGTGATCTTTACTCGCGTGATGAGAGATTTGCTCACGCTCTGTGCGCATGCGTCAAATATCTCGCGCGCTTAGTTTTTATTTAAATTTATAAATCATAACCTCAACATATTTTTAGATAGTTTTTTTTAATGTATGATTAACAAATTCAAAATATTATACTTATCTGATTGTTATGTGATCTTCAAAAGGTAAAATATTGTAGAAGGCAATAATTAAAATTTCTTTTAATCATAACCCAGATTATTAATTGGAGTCAGTTTATTTGTATATAAAATTTTATTAATTCATTTTAAATATTAAAATTAAATGTAATTTTTATAAAATAATTTAACACATAAAGCTAGTTGAATTGACAATCCTCGTCGTGGTTTTTTAATTTAGTTTCCCAGTCCATACAATGTATGAGTTTTGAAACTAATGCGCTAAAGCGAATGTAGCCGAACATCCGGAGGCAAACGAAGATGCACGATCAAGCCCGACCACTACCGAAAGTAAATTTTTCATGCATACACGTTTACTCTCGTGATGAGGGAAATGCTCACAATTTCCGAAAAGCATGAAAATAATAAAAAAAAAATCAGCTTTACTTAGAATTGTCGGATTTGGGAAATTTATAATTTCAGAATAGATAATATTATTTGAAGATAGAAAGAGTTTCAACTACCCGTTCCATTTAAAAAAAAAAGTTATTAACATTTTAAATCGAGCGTGAGCAAAATGCTCATTACGTGAGTGCTGACGGGTTAACATAATAAACAAGCATCTAAACAGATTTCATTGTTACACTGTGAAGCTTTATGTCATACTTATTCGAAGTAATCAAAGCATCAATGTTAACCCTAGAATCACTACGTGAAGTTTGTATTACAATAACTACAACCTGGCGTCGTATACGACTTTATAACTCGATATCATTCTTATCTGTAAGAAAATAATAACTTTGTTACTATAATGATACAAAAGTAAAAACTAAATATTAAGAATAATTAATTAGTAAAAAATTATAAGCAGAAAATAACAAAAAATTACAAAATAATAGTTATTTCGGAAAGAAATATAATAAACAAGATTTGGTACGCGTAAAACGCACCAATGCGTAGAGCTCGCCATTAGGAAAGATATGCGCTGAGAGAAATTAATTTTTAATTATTATGCCCTTTTGGTTAACAATTTGAAAAAATGTTATAGATATATAATTTGTAGATTATATTGACAAAAACAAATTTTAGTGCATATTTTTAAATACAAAATTATAATATTTAATAATTTTTTTCGGGCTTTGCGTAAATAATATGAAAAAATCTTGTAGACATAAAATATCTTAGAACATTTACTAGAATTTTTGAATGTTTTAATTTGTTTTATAAGGGCAGTATTAAGGGGGGCTCCTAATTTTGGGGCCCTATAGCTCGGGAACTACACGGGATTATTTTGCTTTATTTGCGAAAATAACAAAAAATACAAAATAATAGTTATTTCGGAAAGAAATATAATAAACAAGATTTGGTACGCGTAAAACGCACCAATGCGTAGAGCTCGCCATTAGGAAAGATATGCGTTGCGAGAAATTAATTTTTAAATATTATGCCCTTTTGGTTAACAATTTGAAAAAATGTTATAGATATATAATTTGTAGATTATATTGACAAAAACAAATTTTAGTGCATATTTTTAAATTCAAAATTATAATATTTAATAATTTTTTTCGGGCTTTGGATTAACAAAATGAAAAAATCTTATAGATATAAAATATCTTAGAATTTTTAGTAGAATTTATAAGTGTATTAATTATTTTTATAAGGGCAGTATTAAGGGGGGCTCCTAATTTTGGGGCCCTATAACTCGGGAACTACACGGGAGATTAAATTTTAACTGCGAGCGGATTCAAATGGGATGTCAATTAATATGTGTACCAAATTTGGTGTGAATCGCTCCGGTACCTTCAGATGGGTACAGGGCACAAATTTGGTTTAACGAGCGAGCGACGACTAACATCCAAGTATATAAGTTATATATATTTTTGGATTCAGGACGACGAGACAAACACTTTTTGTTACTGAAATTCTTTGATCCGAGAATGCAACAGACACACAATTGAATGCTTTAGCTTCTTCGGTACTTCGTACGGCGAGCTAAAAATCATTTTTCGTAACATATGTTAACAATGATGATATGTTAAAAGGAATAAATGCACTTTTTCGTCAAGGGTGATTTATACACGAACATAGGAGTTTTAAAAAATTAGTGACTATTGGAATGTATAGATCGTCGATTCTACTCCAAAAAAACCCCATAACGTTATATTTGTTTTATATCCACCGAGTTACAGGGGGTTCAAAAGGTTGTTGTTTAAGCTAATAACACTGATTTTGCAAATGTTTTAAGCTAATTACTCAAAGAGGATCACATTTTCGAAAAAGTTTATCATAACTAAAAAGTTAGCTTATGAAATTACAAAAATAATACACGAAATAAAAATTTGTTTAGGTTCATCATTGCTGAAATACAGTTAATGCTAACATTAACTGTATTTCAGCAATGATGAACCTAAACAAATTTTTATTTCGTGTATTATTTTTGTAATTTCATAAGCTAACTTTTTTGTTATGCACCTAGTTTGCACCTAAGTGCATTTGAACGTAGCCCTGAAAAGGTCACGCTCTTCAAACAGTCATATATCTAGTTTCAAAAAACTTTTCAACATGTACTTTGAACCAAATGAAAGCAAATTACAGTAGCTTAAAATAATTTTTTGAATAATTTTGATATCTGCAAAATCAAAAATGATACAAGGAAAATAAAGGCAAACATTTTATTTCTCACTTCAGATTCGTAATCAGAGACCTCAAAAACATATACATGCATTGTTTCAATAACTAACTCTTAATACTTGGGTCAGTATTAAATTTTGAAATTCAGGGCTTGTTTTCCCCTTCTTAGGGGTAAAAGCACACCTAATTTTGAATATTTGAAGTTGATACACTAAAGTTTAAGAATCTGCAAAAATAGAAATTACCAAGCAGGTATATAATTAGTTCGAAGTTTGGCTACTTTTTGATATCACTGAAAGTACAAACGGCAATTATAGTTTTTGTTGGGCGCATATGTGACACCTTGTTGTGATTCTAGGGTTAAGATGAGACCCTTTATTACATATTTTCTATATTTTGAAACAAAAAACTCAAACATGTGTATACACTGTGCTTAATTTATTACAGGTGTCTGTAAGGCCCGGCGCCAGTGCTCACAGCTGAAAGGTTAAAGTCAGGAGAGATGCCGAACCAAACCAAATAGAAGGGTTTTCCTTTCAGGGGAAAATTATCCGAGCTGAACTGGTTTTACGTGAAAGAACGACTCAATTTTGTAAACATAATTGAGTATTGAGAGCAAATAGGAGTTTAGTACTAAATCGTGTTTTTTCTATCTTGGACAAAGTCTAAAGAAAGTCTTGTAATTATGAAAAATTTAGAACTCAATATTTTAACGGAAATACACGTTTTGTCCATCCCTAAATAGAACCAGACCATTTTCGAAATGACGTCTGTCTGTGAATGTGTGTGAACATTCTAGAGCAAGGCTGAATAAGCACCGACCCGCGGGCCATATCCGGCCCGCGACGTTAATGAATCCGACCCACTGCATAAATAGCATTTTCCACATTTACTTTATCATAACCATTAAATTTTGTATTCTAAATTTTAGTTCTAATCTATAATGGATACCTATTTAGGTTATTCAATTTTTGCAATTTTGTAATATACAATAATAATTTGGTTTTTATTTTTGTTTCGGCCCACGTCATGATAGGAAAATTTCATTCGGCTCACGTACGAAAAAAGTTGCCCACCTCTGTTCTAGAGCCAAAAAACTGTATATCCTATTTTTGAAATCAATTTCTTAACCGGAAGTAAAGGTTTAATCCTGCTTCTTTTAGGCTTTGAAAATGATTATTTTATATTTACGTTTCCCTAGATACAATACATATTGATTTTGTATCATAGTAATCGTAGGGTGAATTTGAATCAAAACGAAGCATTATCATTAATATAATAACCCAGAAATGTTTGTATGTGAGTGAGTGTGTATGTGAGTGTGTATGTGTAGAACGCTTTTTTTGTAAGAATGCAGATTGGCATAGACGGGGTTCGAACTCACGACCTCCCAGGGAGAAAGGCATGACACTTAGCCACTGCACCATGGCGACTCTTAATAATGTTATAAAAAATAATCAAATAGTTTATACTGAAATAAAACAATCAATACGATTCTGAAGGCTCAGTCTGCTTTGAAATAGACAAAAACGAATCAAACGTCAGAATGAAATCAGTCAAAATTGGTTTTTGTGTGATAAATCTTCAATTCAAAGTTTAATCTTAAGTTTAGGGGAGTAGCATGTTATAATTTCAATTTTTAAGTATATAATATGAAATAAGTGCATATTATTGCCTAATTAGCAAATATTTTTAGCAAATACGTGTTTCTGTACATTTATATAATTCATAGTTAATATTTTTCACTTCAAAATGGCCAAGAAGCAGTGATTTTTGAAAATATGAGTTGCGGTAAGATTTTATAGTTCGTCAAATTATAATAACTGCAAGTAAGTAAATTTATAGTTCTGATTATTGGAGTAATAAAATGTTGAAGAGATAATTCAAACTTATTTAGAAATATGTTTGGTTGGCAATTTTATTCTTTTATTTTTGATGGCACAATCCATTGTATTTTAGCATATAACTAATTATCATCACTTTAAAAACTGTCGTTGTGACACTGCATCAGTTTAATACTGCAAAATTCAGAATCTAGCCTGATTATTTAAATCAAAAACAATAATGAATCAAATGTCAAATCATTAAATATGTTGTGTAAAAAGGATTTGTAATACATATTATTTGAATAATCGATTCAAATAATAAACAGCAATCGTAAGTAAATTTATAATCCTGTTTTTTATATACAATCATAGAAACTGTCTAAATGCACCATACAAGGTTAAAATCAAAGTTAAACAAAATTTAGTTTAAATTTATCGGATGTTACACAGTGCATGATAAGCGATCGATTAGTTAATCTCAGCATAGTGATCTAAGAACAAAATAGCGTTCAAAGAAAGAACTCGATTTTTTCTTTATTATTATTTGCGATGTGGAAATTTGTATTACTATTATAGTCAAACGATACAAAATGAAGAAAAACCGTGTTATTATTATTAAATTACATGAAAATTCGCCATCAGTCAAAACTGACCTATGTTCTGTATACCATATGGGCACATGGTGCCCACGGGTGACCCTAGTCTATATATAATATTGCTCAATTCTGTTTTTGTATTTACGATTGGTTTAAATGAATGTCAATATGTATTGTAACTAGGGAAACATTTTCGTTAAAATCTCGAGTCTCAATTTTTTCATCATTACAATACTTCATTAGATACATTCGTATCAGAATGTAACAAATAGTGATAGGACAAGAAAGTCGAGTGAAGGGCCACAAAACATGTTACCTCTTCGCCTTCCGAGAATGTATAGTTGTAATATCGCATTGCGCTATGTTTGACTTTATCTGCGAATCCTTGATACGTAGGACTCGTTGGTTGCAACAATGACACTCGCAGGAGGGACTCATATGCTTTTCTAGCGGTTGCATCTTGTTCGTCTCCGACTTTCCAATCATGGTCACCCCAATACGAGCCCTTATTTCATAAATGAGCAGATTGTATTTCGCATTTTTACCCAATTTTCGCACATCTAATAAATATTTTGTGCAAAATTTATTCGCCATTTAGATACTTTTACTGTCTTCACAAACTATTCAAACAAACTTTCTTTAACTTACAATCCAAAGATACGGATATATACTTGTCGAAAAGTTTATATCTCACGCGATAACATTATTATAGTTAGGAAAGCGTACGAATAAACTTGCCTTCTGAACTCAATTTATATAAATTCAATAATTTGGAATGTGTAATATGTATTATATATAAATACACATATATATATATATATATATATATATATATATATATATATATATATATATATACATATATATATATATATATATATATATATATATATATATATATATATATATATATATATATATATATGTATAGGAGAACGGTGATTTAAAGATTCCTTCCATAGTGAAAAAGAAATACGGGGTTTCAAGGAACAACAAGCACTAAAGGACCTACAAATAAAATACATAAAATGGATACTGGGATTGGACAGAATGGAGGAAACAACAAGATTTGGTACGCGTAAAACGCACCAACGCGCAGAGCTCGCCCTTAGGTAAAATATGCGTTGCGAGCAGTGCTTTTTAATTATTATGGCCTTTTGGTTAACAATTTGAAAATATGTTATAGGTGTAAAAAGTCTTACATTTAATTTTAGATTATACTGATAAAAAGAAATTTTAGTTCATACTTTAAAATTCAAAATTATAATATTTAATATTTTTTTTCGGGGTTTGGATTAACAAAATGAAAAAATCTTGTAGACAAAAAATATCTTAGAATTTTTAGTAAAATTTTTGAGGGTTTCAATTATTTTTATAAGGGCAGTATTAAGGGGGGCTCTACATTTTGGGGCCCTATAACTCGGGAAGTATACGGGCGATTGGATTTATACTGCGAGCGGATTCAAATGGGATGCCAAATAATATGTGTACCAAATTTAGATTATATTGATAAAAAAATTTTTAGTGCATATTTTAAAATTCAAAATTATAATATTTAATAATTTTTTTCGGGCTTTGGGTTAACAAAATGAAAAAATCTTGTAGATAAAAAATATCTTAGAATTTTCAGTAGAATTTGTAAGTGTTTCAATTATTTTTATAAGGACATTATTAAGGGGGGCTCCAAATTTGGGGGCCCTATAACTCGGGAAGTATACGGGCGATTGGATTTAAAGTGCGAGCGAATTCAAATGGGATGCCAAATAATATGTGTACCAAATTTGGAGTGAATCGCTCTGGTACCTTCAGAGGAGTAGAGGGCACAAATTTGGTCTTACGAGCGAGCGACGACTAACATCCAAGTATATAAGTTATATACATTTTCGGAATCAGGGCGACGAGACGAACACTTTTTCTTAATGAAATTTTTTGATCCGAGAATGCTACAGACACACGACCGAATGCTTTAGCCACTTCGGTACTACGTACGGCGAGCTAAAAAGAAGAAAACTACGAATCGAAGCAGGAAAAGGAGCAATTAAATACGAAGAGAGGATAAGAAATCATGAGAATCAGGCAACGCGACAATGCTGGAAAGAAATTAAAAAAGGGGACAAAGATAGTAATAAAACCACAAAATGGGGCACACAAAGAAGAAAGAATTACGAGAGAAATGGATACTCAGCAATGGAAATAGAGAAGAAATGGAATTCTAACAATTCATTCGTTAACACAACCAGATACAAAAATACAACAACAAGAACAAGACAGCAAAATAAATCAGTGTACTTATAACAAACTTATACCCAGATACCTGAACGAAGGAAGAGGAAAAGGAAGAATACAATTGATCGCCCGTTTTAGATACGGAAATGAAGAAAGAGGGAACCAATATTGGAGAAGACAGGATGAAAGAAGATTCAGGCTATGTGGCATGGAATTAGAAACTCTAGAAGATCTGAGGACAAGGTGCAGGGAAATGGTTAAGGAGAGCAGACCGGAGGAGATGCTGTTAGGTGATATAGGGACAGGGGAGAGCTGGATGAAAATGATAATAAATAAGAAAGATATAAAATAAGGGAAAATATGTAAATAAAATATAATCAAAGATATAAATGTTTTAGTTTATAATGTAAGATTCAAGGCCGAAAGGTAAGAATAAAGAAATATAATAATAATAGGCAAATATTATTTCCCCAGTCCATTTTACAGAGAAAGAGTAAAGACAAAACTTGTTAAGAATTTTAAATTGCGTCGATTTAGTCTAATTTCATTGTTTACATTCATTTAGTATAACACTTATTTAATAAATTAAATATGCCAATTTTAGCAAAAATCTATGTGGTCACGGATTTTTTTGATGGTATACTGTTTGTATCTGTCATTCATTGAATAATTTTTATAAATTGTATTTCTTGGGTTATAATAGAAAAGGAAACATATCCTATCAAGAAATTCCGTGGCCACATAAGTTTTTGATGAAATTGGCATATTTAATAAATAAAATATCTGGAGTGGCCTGCACTCAACTTTCTTTTACGTAGTTTTCAATAGATAGATATTAATATACATATATATCCCAAACAAACTGTCTACATATATATATATATATATATATATATATATATATATATATATATATATATATAATCTCAAACAAAGGGTCAAACTAACCAATACTCTACAGGAATACTCTGAAATGTCTATTTTGTTTTCCTGGCAAAAACGGGCGCCGATAATTATTATTATTAAGTGATAACAAAATCTTTTGCTGACCAATATAAAATGAAAATGCAAATTAAATTACTATAACTTAATAATAACTGGATAATTATACCAATTTATAATGGATCTGTATTTGAAGTACTTATCGTATTCACTCTTAAACTGTCAAACTCCACACTAAAACTCTGAAATTGTTATTTAATTATATTAGCAAATATATAATATAAATTGATTCTATAATAATTTACCTGATACAATTTATTCTAATAAGAAATCAATATTTTAAATATTAATTCATACAGATAACTGTCAATGTAATGCTTTTTACTTTTTGTTTTCAATAAACAAGAAACAAATGATGTAACTCATGGTTGATCCAATTTAAAAATAATAAAATTTGTCACAAGTGTAGGTATAACTATGGCAACGTAAATAAGATATTTGAGTTTTTTCGTAGCAGTTATCTCATAACTGGTACAAAATATGAAGAAACTTTTCAAACAAAAGTTGTGCGAAATATGAATATCTTTCATTATGAACATTACTATTTTTGCCATAAGTGCAGCCGTTCAAGTGTTACTGGAGATAGAACAAAAAATGCATAGAGTAAACATGCACTACCGGTTTGAATAATCTTTTCAAAATAGTAGGTGCACATCTAGGGCATATACAAGTCTTAAGTTTGAAGTTTCATAATTTTAGGTTCGACAGTTTTGGCTCTAGAGCGTTCACAGACACACAGACACACAGACATACAGACACACAGACAGACAGACGTCATTCCGAAAATAGTCACATTCGATTCAGAAAAGATCAAAACGTGTATATCCGTTGAAATCTCGAGTTCGAAATTTTTCATGATTACAATACTTACTTATTACTCTGTAAAAGAAAGTAAAAAAGTGTTATACTAAATGAATGTAAACAATAAAATTAAGCATAACCGACCCAGTTTAAAAATCTGAACAAGTGTTGTCTTTACACTTCGTTTGTAAAATGTACTGCGGAGATAATATTTGCATTTGTATATATGTATATATAACTAACAATAAAATCTTAATACAAAGTCAATAAGGCTTCGAGAATATATTTACCTGGAATATCTCAACATCGAGGAAAGTCCATTCCCCACGCGTCATACC
This sequence comes from Leistus spinibarbis, assembly GCA_933228885.1. Lineage (NCBI taxonomy): Eukaryota > Metazoa > Arthropoda > Insecta > Coleoptera > Carabidae > Leistus > Leistus spinibarbis. The sequence goes on along the minus strand of OW121810.1, from coordinate 4,394,008 downwards.
TAATGCATGAGCTGCTAGCATGAATTTTCTCACAAGAGTTCCACGCACACTCAAAATGACCACTGAAATATTCCAATATTATAATATATTTTCCTTGGAATCAATACTAGACAAATATACATTGCTTTGGATTCAGCTTCAGTTTAAAGCACAAATTCAAACCAAATATTTAGTGTATATATGTGTATCCAACAGACAAAAATCAATACTATAATTATCGCCTACACACGAACACATAAATAGTAAACATAACTCTAATTGGGCGAAAATTTGGATTGAAACAAAATTGTAATAAACAAGCTGTCTTCAGTTCGCCTTATAAGTAATATATGCGACGCGAGCAGCGGACTTTACGCTGCTACTACACACTTGGCATAGTATTAAAATTTAATTATTATGGCCTATTGGTTTATAATTAGAAAAAAAAAAAATGTATACATATAAAAAATCTTGCAATTATTTGTAGATTCTTTTGATATACTAAAAAAAACAAGATTTGGTACGCGTAAAACGCACCAACGCGTAGAGCTCGCCCTTAGGTAAAATATGCGTTGCGAGCAGTGCTTTTTAATTATTATGGCCTTTTGGATAACAAATTGAAAATATGTTATAGATATAAAAAGTCTTACATTTAATTTTAGATTAAACTGATAAAAAAAATTTTTTAGTGCATATTTTAAAATTCCAAATTATAATATTTAATAATTTTTTTCGGGCTTTGGGTTAACAAAATGAAAAAATCTTGTAGACAAAAAATATCTTAGAATTTTTAGTAAAATTTTTAAGTGTTTCAATTATTTTTATAAGGGCAGTATTAAGGGGGGCTCCAAATTTTGGGGCCCTATAACTCGGGAAGTATACAGACGATTGGATTTAAACTGCGAGCGGATTCATATGGGATGCCAAATAATATGTGCACCAAATTTGGAGTGAATCGCTCCGGTACCTTCAGAGGAGTAGAGGGCACAAATTTGGTCTTACGAGCGAGCGACGACTAACATCCAAGTATATAAGTTATATACATTTTCGGAATCAGGGCGACGAGACGAACACTTTTTCTTAATGAAATTTTTTGATCCGAGAATGCTACAGACACACGACCGAATGCTTTAGCCTCTTCGGTACTACGTACGGCGAGCTAAAAATACTTTTACTGTAGAATTTTAAGATATATTTCACAACAATATTGTTTCTAGCCAACTTCTCTCGTGTTGCACTGAAAAAAATAGACATTGGCGATAAATATCAAAATATCTTTATATTAGAAAAGAGGACGAATGAAAACGACTATTTTAAGTGAATATTTTCAATTTTTGCCTATTTACGTTTTAAGTATAAATAATTTAATAATTTTATTTTAAATATATTTTGATAAATATCCATGTTTCTTTGTGTGCTTTAAGGTAATTTTCGTTAAATTAGCCTAGGATTTAGTAACATTACCTCTGGCATACATGCTAACATCGTTTAAATAGTTATCGTAGGGTTCTTCATCGTTTCCGTTCAATTCACGTACAAATGCTAAAAATCCTGCTTTTCTTAAGCCGTATTCTAAATTTCGACCTACAAAATATGAAAGACAAATGCTATAAATAACGTTATTTATGATAAACTATAGTTATAAATAACGATTAATGAACTTATAAGATAATATAACACTATGATTCACAACAGCCTCGGTAGCGCAGTAGGCAGCGCGTAAGTCTCATAATCTTAAGGTCGTGAGTTCGATCCTCACCCGGGGCATTTCTTTTTAAATTTTTCAACTATTTTATGAAACAAATCGGTATACTGAAATTCAGATAGACTTTTCGTACGTTGCACCTTCTTATATTTAGACAAACTATTTTTTTTAGTATTTTTGGGCTTATATCCGAGAATTAATCTGTTTTCAAAAACAGATTTTCGATTGTTTCCCCGATTTTAGATGAGCGTTTAGCGGTTTTCTGCATAATCGGTGCATTTATTTGAAAAAATGATAAGAAAAATCGTCTTCAAAAATGAATTAGAAACCTGTAAATCCAAGCTCCATAATTATTTGAGATATTTGGTTAGGTCAAAGTTTAAAAGTGTCGGCGCATAATAAACCAAATTAAAGCTTAAATATCCCTCTTCCATCCCTGAGATTCTCAAAGTGAACGACAGCCTGTGTCCTGTACAATCTGGATCAAAGCATGCAAAGTGAGAGTTCGTGCTGTGCGCTGGCGCCTCATTTGATGCTCGCCCGTGTAAACTTCGTACAATCGTACCTTTTGCGGATTAAAAAAATCGATTTTTTTTTTGCAGAATAGGACACTTTGAAGTGTTGACTATAAGTCTCTGAAGCCGTTTTTTGAGATTCGAGTTGTAAATATGTGAAATTGCGATTTAAACAAAACAATGTTTTTGCTCAAGCACGGCGTTTTCCCGCGCGTCAGTCTGTAGGTGAAACTTTAAACGCGTTTTTCTCGAAACCATATTTTTTAAATCGCGCGGTAGAATATCTCGACAACAAATTAACCGATTTAACTCTCGATAAGTGCATCTTAAAGGTAATAAAATTCTCTAAGAGTTGATCTTCGACGAAGTTTGTCCGACAGTTGTTTATATTTTTTAAGGCCCGCCAAAGAAGAAAAAAAGTGGCAAAACATAACTTTTTTCGTACGATGGTCGCCATTTTGCTAATTATAGTCCAAATGGACCACCCAAACATCAATTCTTAGACAATTTAATATACTTTAAAACCCTTATTTCTTATTTTTTCTCAAACAACTGGGACCAGAGTTATGCTACCGCGCGCCTAAATTGAGCTGCCCACTTTGGACCTGGACATCTTCGCCGGGGCTGAACGTACCCGACTTTAAAAAATACCTTATGAAAGAGAAAAGTTGAATAAATACGATACAAAAAGCCGCATGCGAATATCTCAAACGTACCCTGAGAAAAAAAATGTTTAAAAACAGCTTTTTTTTTGTGCTCAATCGGCTATCACTAACATGTCGAATTGACACGCGGTCAGATTGATAATCATGCAGCTGTCATAATCTGTCGACTATTCGGCAAAAAAATTAAAATGCATAAAATGCATCAAAACCCAATTTTAGGAGACAGTTTTACACTGAAAAGATAAATCAATAAAGAAGAAGTATATGAAAATAAGTTTGCAGAATTGCATAATTTTTGTTTTTAGCAAATTAATGGTATACCATTAATTGCTTTAAGGATTATCAGACTTTTTCTGCTAACTCGGGGCTTGTGGAAAAAGGATAGATCATAAACCATGTGCCTATTCGTCATGTCATAAAACAATAAAGATTGAAATGTGTCTGGAAACTCGCACCACAGAATACAAGGAAGTACAGTATATAGCCCAGAGAATTACCGTCGCATGAAATATGTGTTCACGTTATCGAATATCGGTTTGTTCACGTTATACGGCCGTCAAGGTTATGAAAATGATTATAACGAATTTCCGTTACCCGGTGTACAAGTTATCGAGCGTCTACTGTATTTACTTATTACCTTGTAAAAAAAAAAACAGTAAAAACGTTTCGACCAATATATGGTCTTATTCAGAGAGAATGAATTCATCACCAATCATCTCAAACTCTCTGACGAAGACCATATATTTGTCGGAATATACCAATGTTTCTTTTCTCTTCCACTTTTACCCATTATAAATTCCAAAAATTGACTTTAACGATAAAGAAATAACAATAATAATTATTTTATGTTACTTCCAGAATTTCAAATGAATCACAATCAAAATTATTGCCAAGTTCGTCATTAGTTTTCTCATTTATTATTGACATTTTTAAATCAAAAGTATGATTCAATTTTTGTTTATTTTATTCCTGCACAAGTTACATATGTTGCAATTTTATCGAATGCCTTTTTTTTGATTCACATAAAATATTTTTAGGTAATTAATATTTCTATAATTTAGTAATTGTAGTTTTTTTTTACTATTCAACAATTGTTACTGTAGTGTCTGTTCATCAATTGTGAATTTGGCCCCTCATATTTTTTGTATTCTTTTCCATTATATTATATTTTTACTTAAGGGGGCATTCACCTTTTGAGCACAAAAAAAAGCTGTTTTTTAACATTTTTTCTCTCAGAGTACGTTTGAGATATTTGCATGCGGTTTTTTGTATTGTATTTATTCAACTTTTCTCTTTCATAAGGTATTTTTTAAAGTCGGGTACGTTCAGCCCCGGCGAAGATGTCCAGGTCCAAAGTGGGCAGCTCAATTTAGGCGCGCGGTAGCATAACTCTGGTCCCAGTTGTTTGAAAATAAATAAGAAATAAGGGTTTTAAAGTATATTAAATTAACTAGGAATTGATTTTCGGGTGGTCCATTTGGACCATAATTAGAAAAATGGCGACCATCGTACGAAAAAAGTTATTTTTTGTCACTTTTTTCTCCTTTGGCGGGCCTTAAAAAATATTAACAACTGTCGGACACACTTCGTCGAGAATCAACTCCTAGAGAATTTTATTACCATTAAGATGCACTTATCGAGAGTTAAATCGGTTAATTTGTTGTCGAGATATTCTACCGCGCGACTAAAAAAATATGGTTTCGAGAAAAACGCGTTTAAAGTTGCAACATCAGACTGACGCGCGCGAAAACGCCGTGCTTGAGCAAAAACATTGTTTTGTTTAAATCGCAATTTCACATATTTCCAACTCGAATTTCAAAAAACGGCTTCAGAGCCCTATAGTCAACACTTCAAAGTGTCCTATTCTGCAAAAAAAAATATATCGATTATTTGAATCCGCAAAAGGTGAATGCCTCCTTAAGAAAAACCATCAGGTCCATCTAGTTCGAAGTAATGCCGCTCCGCTCTCGGCTATTTTAGATGGTGGCGCTACCATCGACTTTGAATGTTCAAGCAACCAGTGATAGAAATTATGCGCACAGTATTAGAAATTAGCTATTTTTACGCTATAATCAAAGATATTCCATCGAATAATGACTGTTTATTGAATATAAAGGCATTACGGACACATTGTTACACTTTTGGTCAAAGTTATATTTCTTAATTACATAAAACTACTCAAAACCTATCATGATTAAACAAACCTCGATTACGCAAAAACCTACCTACTTTTTAAAGAAAAAAAAATATCAGTAAATTTGTAATTGCATAAATAATGCTTGGTAAAAATGATATTTTTTTTGTAATTACAGTTTCGGAGATAAAAAATGAGAACTATAATAAATGACCTATTTTGGAGGTTTTTATTTTTTATCTCTGAAACTGTAAATACAAAAAGAATATCATTTTTACTAGGCATTATTTATGCAATTACGAATTCACTGATTTTTTTTTTCTTTAAAAAGTAGGTAGGTTTTTTTTTCGAGCTTGATGTTTGACCTTAAGTTCACGTTTATAGGATACTTATTTATTTTTGACTAAATTTCAAACCCTGTATAACAAAATTTACTAAAATATTCTATTTTTCTCGTCACGTGTGCAACAAACTTACTAATTTGAATAATACTTATAAATGGTTTGTCTAAATACGGAACGGTGCAACCGGGCACAATTTTATAAAAAATATGAAAAACTTTGATTTGACTTGAAAATGAGAAAAAATTCTTGTCAGAAGTGGGATTCGAACCCACGCCCTCAGAGAGGACCAGAACGCTCAACCCATTCTATAATGGGTAAGGGGTAACCTTGAGTCTGGCGCCTTAGACCGCTCGGCCATCCTGACATATTTGCAAATGGAATTGAATATGAATTGGAATTAAATATGAATTTAAAGAGTTGAAGTTTCAATAAATTAGAAAGAGATTTCATGTTGTGAATAGATAAAAATGATTGAAGACTACTTGTTATAGGAATGAAATAGCATTAATGGAATTTGTTGAAGTGTTTTGTTAAAAAAATAGTGGATTGTTCAAAATGTTGATTTGCCATTGACAGCGAAAGAGTATACTTATTGCTTCGATTTTCATAACCGCAAGAAGAGTTAATTATGAAAGAAAATTTAAAAGTTCATCCGACGAGGATGGGATTCGAACCCACGCGTGCAGAGCACATTGGATTAGCAGTCCAACGCCTTAACCACTCGGCCACCTCGTCATGTGACCTTGGTTGACCTTGATAGTATTGAATACACTAAATGTAAAAACATTTCAAATTATAACAAAAACAACTAACCTACAGTTAAGGAAAACAAATCAGATCGATCTAATAGTAAGGCGACATGTTTCCAACCAAACTGTCGAAAAATACTCGAGAAAACCAGCTTCAAACGACACTGGCAATAGGACATCCTCGTTAGCGTAGGGAACTCACTTTTGTCCTTGAAAATTCCTTGAACCTAGAATCAAAATAAGGAAATATAAGTGAATTTGATTAATCGGTAAAGCTATCAAAATATCTACTACTGCAGTGGATGTTCTACATTCGATCCAATTTCAACAACACTGTTATTAATTTGCAATATAATGGTGTATTCACAGCGATCCAATATGTAAACATGAATCGAAATTGCAAATAGTAATCAATTGGACCGTATTAAAACAAGCGTTTCAAATTAAAATTAGTTTTAAAAGACAACGGATGTCATCCATGAAATCTAAATAAAGAAAATGTACGCGAATTGTACACAATTAGTGGATAATTTTTAGCTCGTTGTACGACAGTAGTAGTGTTTGCTCGTGTGTCTGTAACATTCTCGTATCAAAAAATGTCCTAAACAAAAAGTGTTTTATCACTTTGAATACGAATATGTATATAACTTATATATTTGATTTATTTCGAGCAATCTTCTGTAAGATTAACTTTGTGGACGTATTTCCTCTGAAGGTACCGGGCCGATTTATATGAAATTTTATATACATATAATTTTTACATTCATGAAGTTCCCGCCGAATATTAAATACTATTGTCTGTATAGGTCCTGAGTTACAGGCCCCCAAAATTTAGAGCCCTCCTTACGGGGACATTCACCTTTTGAGCACAAGAAAAAGCTGTTTTTTAACATTTTTTTTCTCAGGGTACGTTTGAGATATTCGCATGCGGTTTTTTGTATCGTATTTATTCAACTTTTCTCTTTCATAAGGTATTTTTTAAAGTCGGGTACGTTCAGCCCCGGCGAAGATGTCCAGGTCCAAAGTGGGCAGCTCAATTTAGGCGCGCGGTAGCATAACTCTGGTCCCAGTTGTTTAAAAAAAAATAATAAGTAAGGGTTTTAAAGTATATTAAATTGTCTAAGAATTGATTTTCGGGTGGTCCATTTGGATTATAATTATCAAAATGGCGACCATCGTACGAAAAAAGTTATGTTTTGCCACATTTTTTCTCCTTTGGCGGGCCTTAAAAAATATTAACAACTGTCGGACACACTTCGTCGAGGATCAACTCCTAGAGAATTTTATTACCTTTAAGATGCACTTATTGAGAGTTAAATTGGTTAATTTGTTGTCGAGATATTCTACCGCGCGACTTAAAAAATATGGTTTCGAGAAAAACGCGTTTAAAGTTTCAGCTTCAGACTGACGCGCGCGAAAACGCCGTGCTTGAGCAAAAACATTGTTTTGTTTAAATCGCAATTTCACATATTTCCAACTCGAATTTCAAAAAACGGCTTCAGAGACTTATAGTCAACACTTCAAGGTGTCCTATTCTGCAAAATACTGAAAATTGCCCCTGGGCAATAAAAAATAATTTAATAAGATAATCATATATGTTTCCTTAATTATATCAAAAGAAAAATTGAAAAAATTATAAGACATTTTATATTTATAATTTTTTTACAGATTTTGAACCTGATCAGGTGTTCGAAGACCAAAAAATAATATTAATAATGATAATATTGATATTTAAAATCTGGTTGGATGATTGCAACAATAAATTTTGTACTCAAAGAATTGCTATCGTTTTCATTATTCTTTCTTATCATTTTATCTCTTCAAAAATATGTAGTTATAATTAGGTTTCCTGCCTTTTGCGGATTCAAAAAATCGATATTTATTTTTTTGCAGAATAGGACACTTTGAAGTGTTTACTATAGGTTTCTGAAGCCGTTTTTTGAAATTCGAGTTGGAAATATATGAAATTGCGATTTAAACAAAACAATGTTTTTGCTCAAACACGGCGTTTTCGCGCGCGTCAGTCTGAAGTTGAAACTTTAAACGCGTTTGCCTCGAAACCATATTTTTTAAGTCGCGCGGTAGAATATCTCGACAACAAATTAACCGATTTAACTTTCGATAAGCGCATCTTAAAGGTAATAAAATTCTCTAGAAGTTGATTCTCGACGAAATGTGTCCGACAATTGTTAATATTTTTTAAGGCCCGCCAAAGGAGAAAAAAAGTGGCAAAAAATAACTTTTTTCGTACGATGGTTGCCATTTTGCTAATTATGGTACAAATGGACCACCCGAGGATCAATTTTTAGACAATTTAATATACTTTAAAACCCTTATTTCTTATTTATTTTTCAAACAACTGGGACCAGAGTTATGCTACGGCGCGCCTAAATTGAGCTGCCCACTTTGGACCTGAACATCTTCGCCGGGGCTGAACGTACCCGACTTTAAAAAATACCTTATGAAAGAGAAAAGTTGAATAAATACGATACAAAAAGCCGCATGCAAATATCTCAAACGTACCCTGAGAAAAAAATGTTTAAAAACAGCTTTTTTTTTGTGCTGAAAAGGTGAATGCCCACTTAAACACGTCAATGGTTAAACAAGTGTGTTCTACATAAATAAATTTAAAAATAGAATCCTAATAGTAGAATATACGGCGAGCTGAAGCCATTAGTGCTTGCCACCTATGTTTGTTTTAATTGAATTCAGCAACAATAATGTTATGCAAAATTCAAAATGCATTGTTATTTAATATATTTATATTAAATATTTATACCTACGTCTAAATTTTTAAGTTAGTAATGAAATTCAGATATAAATATATTGCAAATCGCAAACAAAAGGCGAAGTAACAATCTGACAGATGAAGTTTGGAGATATTTCACCAATGAATGCGTTAATTATGTCGGTGTGAACGTTAACATTGTTGTACATAAAACAAACTGCATTATTATGTGTAATTTTTATTCGTGTTTACTAAATGGTTATCTGTGAATACACCTTAACTCTGGGCACGTTGGCAAACATTTTGGTCGGGATATTAAATAACTAAATGTAAAGATGGTCGCATTGCATTTCATTTCTGTTGTAGATTAATCTAAATTTATCATTCGGTGTAATGTTAATTCTCACAAATGTTAGTAAATGGTTTGTGTTTCATTTAAATCCCACATGCAGAGCGAATTGCGACAAATGAATCATTTGTATATTCAATGCAGGTTAATTACATCAACCATGGGACGTGCTAATATACCTACCACAAATTTAATCAAAGACGTTAAATTTACAAATGAAGATATAAGGTATTTCAAATGTAGACCATACATTTTGATATACCCCCTAAGGAGTAAGGAGTAGAAGATGAACTAAATAACGTGAAAGCTTTACCAAATTCAATTAAGCTTGCTAGGGATTCCTCCAAATATTATCAATTTTAATCAATTCTTGTATTATTATCTAAATTCACTATTTCTAATTAATTCAAGCAACTAATTTCTAAGCAATTTTCTCGATATAATGAAATAAAAGACAGGATGTTTTTCATAAGAATTTTTTTATTAACAAAAGATTATTTTGCTCTTCATAAAATATATGAGGTAGAAAAAACAATAGATATTTTTTTTTATCTTACCGAACTTCCGTTTTTCCAACGCTGTTGTAATCGACCCAAGATACCAGATGTTACCGATAATTCACCTTCCGACGGAGGCTGGAAATAAAAGTGTTAAAAACATGAGGAGTGGCCTCCACTCGAGTTTCTTTTACGTAGTTTTTATTAGAAATATATATCCTAAACAAACTGTTAAAAAATGCCAATACTCCACACAGTAATACCCTGAAATTGTACAATTTAGCATATTTTTTTATTATGATAAAAAAATATCTAGAGTGGCCTACACTCAACTTTCTTTTACGTAGTTTTAAATAGATAGATATTAATTTACATATATATATATCCCAAACAAACTGTCTACATAAATAGACATTTCAGAGTATTCCTGTAGAGTATTGATTAGTTTGACCGTTTGTTTGAGATTATATATATATATATATATATATATATATATATATATATATATATATATATATATATAATCTCAAACAAATGGTCAAACTAACCAATACTCTACAGGAATACTCTGAAATGTCTATTTTGTTTTCCTGGCAAAAACAGACGCAGATAATAATTATTAATATTAAGTGATAACAAAATCTTTTGCTGACCAATATTAAACGAAAATTCAAATTAAATTACTATTTACTGGATAATTATACCAATTTATAATGGATCTGTATTTGAAGTACTTATCGTATTCACTCTTAAATTGTCAAACTCCACACTAAAACTCTGAAATTGTTATTTCATTATATTAGCAAATATATAATATAAATGATTCTATAATAATTTACCTTATACAATGTATTCTAATAATAAATCAATATTTAAAATATTAATTCAAACAGATAATTGTCAATGTAATGCTTTTTACTTTTTGTTTTCAATAAACAAGAAACAAATGATGTAACTCATGGTTGATCCGATTTTAAAAAAATATCTGGAGTGGCCTGCACTCAACTTTCTTTTACGTAGTTTTCAATAGATAGATATTAATATATAATGAAAATAACTGGATAATTATACCAATTTATAATGGATCTGAATTTGAAGTACTTATCGTATTCACTCTTAAACAGTCAAATTTCACAGTTAAACTCTGAAATTGTTAATTAATTATGTCAGCAAATATATAATATAAATTGATTCTATAATAATTTACCTGATACAATGTATTCTAATAAGAAATCAATATTTTAAATATTAATTCATACAGATAACTGTCAAAGGAATGCTTGTTTGTTCTCAATAAACAAGAAACAAATGATGTAACTCATGGTTGATTCGTTTTAAAAATAATAAAATTTGTCACAATTGTAGGTATCACCATGGCAACGTAAATAAGATATTTGAGTTTTTTCGTAGCAGTTTTCTCATAACTGGTACAATTTATGAAGAAACTTTTCAAACAAAAGTTGTGCGAAATATTAATATCTTTCATTATGAATATTGCTATTTTTGCCGTAAGTGTAGCCGTTCTAGTGATATTGGAGATAGAACAAAAAATGTATAGAGTAAACATGAACTACCGGTTTGAATATTCTTTTCAAAAATAGGAGGTGCACATCTAGGGTATATACAAGTCTTAAGTTTGAAGTTTCATAATTTTTCGCTCGACAGTTTTGGCCCTAGAGCGCTCACAGACACACACACACACAGACACACACACACACACACAGACACACACACACACAGACACACAGACGTCATTCCGAAAATAGTCACATTCGATTCAGGGAAGGTCAAAACATGTATATCCGTTGAAATCTCGAGTTCGAAATTTTTCATGATTACAATACTTACTTATTACTCTGTAAAAGAAAGTAATAATAAAATTTGTCACAAGTGTAGGTATCACTATGGCAACGTAAATAAGATATTTAAGTTTTTTCGTAGCAGTTATCTCATAACTGGTACAAATTATGAAGAAATTTTTCAAACAAAAGTTGTGCGAAATATTAATATCTTTCATTATGAATATTACTATTTTTGCCATAAGTGCAGCCGTTCTAGTGTTACTGGAGATAGAACAAATAATGCATAGAGTAAACATGCACTACCGGTTTGAATAATCTTTTCAAAATAGGAGGTGCACATCTAGGGCGTATATAAGTCTTAACTTTGAAGTTTCATAATTTTAGGTTCGACAGTTTTGGCTCTAGAGCGTTCACAGACAGACAGAAATACAGACACACAGACAAACAGACGTCATTCCGAAAATAGTCACATTCGATTCAGAAAAGATCAAAACGTGTATATCCGTTGAAATCTCGAGTTCGAAATTTTTCATGATTACAATACTTACTTATTACTCTGTAAAAGAAAGTAAAAATTAATGTTTTTAATTATTATAGCCTTTTGGTTAACAATTTGAAAAAATATTATAGATATTACAATACTTTGTAGGGTCACATCGTGTATATCGAATTCGATTTCTTTTATGATTCCAAGGCTTACTTATTACTGCATATAAGAAAATAAAAATAATGAATTGTAAATAAGATTTATATGAAAAGTAGTTTCTTTCATGAGCTTGATATGAGCTATTAAAAGACGGAAATATTGTTTATTTTATGTCCGTCTAGTAAAAATTGACAGAATTGGGGCACCGTTCTGAATAAAACATGGACGAAGAATACAATATATATATATATAACTTATATACTTGAATGTTATTCATCGCCCGCTCGTATGACAAAATTTGTGCCTTCTACTACTGTGAATATACCGGAACCACATATATTTTGGCATTCCATTTGAATCCGCTCGCAGTTTCAATCTAATCGCCCGTATACTTCCCGAGTTATTGGGCTCCAAAATTTGTAGGCCCCCTTAATACTGCCCTTAGAAAAAGAATTAAAACACCCAAAAATTTTACTAAAAATTCTATGATATTTTATGTTTAGAAGATTTTTTTATATTGTTAACCCAAAGCCCGAAAAAAATTATTAAATATTATAATATTGAATTTTAAATGTATGCACTAAAAATTTTTTTTCTTCAAGTAATCTACAAAAAATTGTAAGATTTTATATGTCTAAAATTGTTTCAAATTATTAATCAAAAGGCCATAATAATTAAAGACCGCTGCTCGCATCACATATATTGCTTCTGAGGCGAGCTTGACGCATCGGTGCGTTGTACGTACCGTATCTTGTTTGGATATATAAAAATAATATACAAAGACTTATGCATACATAACTGTTATATACTGAGAACACATTACGGTTGAAAACAGTTGAAAATTTAATTTGAAAGCATAGAACTACAACTATGAAATTTATAATATATATATATATATATACAGAATAAGGGCAATAATGTTTTGTTGTCTACAGACGCAAATATTCATGAAAATATTAGAAATATATGCAGAACGTAGATTGCGATTTAAGACATATATATATATATATATATATATATATATATATATATATATATATATATATATATATATATATATATATATATGTCAAAGGAGAAAAGATCAAAGCAAACATACTAATGTTATGCATATGTACTAATGGCACTTATATTTTAAATCATTGCAATGCCTGCAATCAGAAATGCATCCACTCAAATACGTAGTCGTAACTACGCCACTGACTTTAATTATTGAACGTAAAGGCGCAACGTAATGAAACTATAACAACTAACAATTAAGGATTAGTCGATCTATTAGATTTAGTCCTATAATGCATTCGATTAACTAATCCACTATTATACATATATATTATAACTAGGGTCACCCGTGGGCACCATGTGCCCATATGGTATACAGAACATAGGTCAGTTTTGACTGATGGCGAATTTTCATGTAATTTAATAATAATAACACGGTTTTTCTTCATTTTGTATCGTTTGACTATAATAGTAATACAAATTTCCACATCGCAAATAATAATAAAGAAAAAATTGAGTTCTTTCTTTGAACGCTATTTTGTTCTTAGATCACTATGCTGAGATTAACTAATCGATCGCTTATCATGCACTGTGTAACATCCGATAAATTTAAACTAAATTTTGTTTAACTTTGATTTTAACCTTGTATGGTGCATATGTGTTGTATCTTTTAGACAGTTTCTATGATTGTATATAAAATACAGGATTATAAATTTACTTACGATTGCTGTTTATTATTTGAATCGATTATTCAAATAATATGTATTACAAATCCTTATTACACAACATTTTTAATGATTTGACATTTGATTCATTATTGTTTTTGAATTAAATAATCAGGCTAGATTCTGAATTTTGCAGTATTAAACTGATGCAGTGTCACAACGGCAGTTTTAAAAGTGATGATAATTAGTTACATGCTAAAATACAATGGATTGTGCCATCAAAAATAAAAGAATAAAATTGCCAACCAAACATGTTTCTAAATATGTTTGAATTATCTCTTCAACATTTTATTTCTCTAATAATCAGAATTATAAATTTACTTACTTGCAGTTATTATAATTTGACGAACTATAGAATCTTACCGCAACTCATATTTTCAAAAATCACTGCTTCTTGGCCATTTTGAAGTGAAAAATATTAACTATGAATTAAAATAAATGTACGGAAACACGTATTTGCTAAAAATATATGCTAATTAGGCAATAATATGCACTTATTTCATATTATATACTTAAAAATTGAAATTATAGCATGCTACTCCCCTTAAACTTAAGATTAAACTTTGAATTGAAGATTTATCACACAAAAACCAATTTTGACTGATTTCATTCTGACGTTTGATTCGTTTTTGTCTATTTCAAAGCAGCCTGAACTTCAGAATCGTAGTGATTGTTTTATTTCAGTATAAACTATTTGATTATTTTTAATAACATTATTAACAGTCGCCATGGTGCAGTGGCTAAGTGTCATGCCTTTCTCCCTGGGAGGTCGTGAGTTCGAACTCCATCTATGCCAATCTGAATTTTTACACAAAAAGCGTTCTACACATACACACTCACATACAAACATTTCTGGGTTATTATAATAATGATGGTTTTGTTACATTAGGTATATATTTCTACGCAATTTACCACCAAAATGGAAGAGATTAAAAGATTCGCATAATTAGCTCGGTCGTTTATTTTAATTATCTAGAAAATGTATCAATTATTATTATATTTAAATTTACACAACTCGATATGCAACAAACTGTCGGTATTTTGACGTTTATTCAAAAATCAAATAATAGATATGGCGTTATCTGTGAAATGAACGCTGACAGTGATAATAAACAAGATTTGGTACGCGTAAAACGCACCAACGCGCAGAGCTCGCCCTTAGGTAAAATATGCGTTGCGAGCAGTGCTTTTTAATTATTATGGCTTTTTGGTTAACAATTTGAAAATATGTTATAGGTGTAAAAAGTTAATTTTAGATTATATTAATAAAAAAAAATTTTAGTTCATACTTCAAAATTCAAAATTATAATATTTAATAATTTTTTTCGGGCTTTGGATTAACAAAATGAAAAAATCTTATAGATATAAAATCTCTTAGAATTTTTAGTAGAATTTTTAAGTGTATTAATTATTTTTATAAGGGCAGTATTAAGGGGGGCTCTAAATTTTGGGGCCCTATAACTCTGGAAGTATACGGGCGATTGGATTTATATTGCGAGCGGATTCAAATGGGATGCCAAATAATATGTGTATCAAATTTGGAGTGAATCGCTTCGGTACCTTCAGAGGAGTAGAGGGCACAAATTTGGTCTTACGAGCGACGACTAACATCCAAGTATATAAGTTATATACATTTTCGGAATCAGGGCGACGAGACGAACACTTTTTCTTAATGATTTTTTTTTGATCCGAGAATGCTACAAACACACGACCGAATGCTTTAGCCTCTCCGGTACTACGTACGGCGAGCTAAAAATCTTACTGCATCTCACAATGTAAACACAATATAGTATATTAAACTTAGGTACTGCTTCTATTTCTTTATTCATACAATATATTTATATTCGCATTTAATAATTATTTTTTTAAGAATGTAGCTCTAGTTTTTACAATATTTCAAAATATTACAGTGATATGGATGATTTATACAAGGCGAGGCATTAAACATAATAATTTTGAAAATTAAAACGTTTACATATGTGTGTGTCTGTGTGTGTGTGTGTGTGTGTGTGTGAACGCTCTAGGGCCGAAATGTAAAATTGTGAAACTGCAAACTTAAGACTTGTATATAGCCTAGATGTGTACCTCCTATTTTTCAAAAGAATATTCAAATCGAAAGTGCTGGTTTACTCTAATAATTTTTGTCCATATTCCAATATCACTAGAACGGCTGCACTTATGAAAAAAAAATTAGTCATATTCATAAAAAAAGACATGATGAATATTTTGTACAACTTTTGTTCGAAAAGTTTCTTAAAAATATGCACCAGTTGCGAGAAAACTGCTACGGAAATTCTTAAAATTCTTATTTATGTCCCCATAGATACGCGTGTATGCAGATTATGTTTTACAAATCGTATATACTATGCTTGACAATAATTTGACTGGGAAACAAAATACTCAAATAATTTCTTATTTGTCTTTTTACAAAGTGGTTATTGAAAATTAATTTTGAAAAACATTACATATTAAATATTATATTTTAAAAATATTGATAAGGTGAATTTTAAAGAAACAAATTTTCTTTTCTTTGAAGAAACAGTTATTGATAACGTAATAAAATAATAAGCTCAATGCTACAATTTCAGAGTATTACTGTGGGAGTAGTTGTTGGTTTTACAGATTGTTAGGGATATATATTTCTAGTCAAGAAAATTGAGTGTAGGCCACTCCACATTTTTTCAGATTGTGAACCTGAAGGCCAGAAAAAAAAAATTGATTGGTTTAGTCTATACTAGTTTGTATATTTAAAAACAAAGCATTTTACACGAATATACATAAATACACGTGAGGTCAAAAATCTAGTTTTAAAGTTTGGAATTCTACTTAGAAATTTCAATATTAAGAGGAATCCCCATGGTTGCTCGTCCTTACAGGTCGGTGTAAAGGGGGAAGCGCACGAATATCGTAGCGCCATAAGAGCCAATGCTATTTACTACTTGAAGCGTTCTAGTTGAAGCGTTCGTTGGACCCTTAAAATACTTGCTAATACATTTTTTTGAATAAAACTTTTAGAATATTCCGGTAGAAAAATAGTCAATGTATGCTTGTCTAGTTTTGAATTTTTAAATTTGTCATCTCAATAAAAACTATGGACAATTGAAAATAGGGTAAATATAGAACAATATAAAAATAAATCTAAGCAAAATATTGAAAATCGAAAACTAGAGAGGCATAGAGCGAAGTTTTGGCTATCTGAAAAATAAAAAATTCATTCATTTTAATGTTGTAATAAAGGAGTTTTAAGCTATGTTTTGCTATGTTTGCAGCGGGTATGGGGATTCCTCTTACATCAATATTAAATTTTAGCATTTTAAAGTAATTATAAGGCTACAAAATTAATTTGTATGCAATTTTCATCATAGCAAAAGTTTGCTACAAGTTTTATAAAACGTTAAATCTTTTAAATAGTAATTTCATAATTAAACATAAGTTCGTTTAATGTTGCTTTAACCGTGAATAACTCTCAACTCTTTAATTAAATCATTGCCGGCTGCTAAAGACTGTTTGAATGAATTCAAAATTCAAACTAATTACACGGACGGACAGGGCCGCATCTAAGCAGAAGCAGAAGCAGAAGCCATTTTTACTTTCTTTTACAGAGTAATAAGTAAGTATAGGGATCACCAAAAAAATCGAACTCCAGATTTCAACGGATATACACGTTTTGAGCTTCCCTGAATCGAATGTGACTATTTTCGGAGTGACGTCTGAGTGTGTGTGTGTGTGTGTGTGTGCGTGTGTGTGTGTGTGCGTATGTGAACGCTCTAGAGCCGAAACTATCCAACGTAAAATTATGAGACTTCAAACTTAAGACTTGTATATGGTCTAGTTGTGCACCTCCTATTTTTGAAAAGAATATTCAAGCCGGCAGTGCATGTTTACTCTATGCATTTTTTGTTCTATCTCCAATATCACTAGAACGGCTTCACTTACGGCAAAAATAGTTATGTTCATAATGAAAGATATTAATATTTCGCACAACTTTTGTTTAAAAAGTTTCTTCAATAAATGTACCAGTTACGAGGAAACCGCTACCGAAAATTTTAAGAATCTTGTTTACGTTGTCATGGATTTGAATGTAGCTTAATTAATCGGATCATCTGCGCCTGTCAATATTTCGACAAGAAAACAAAATGGTCTGAATTAGATAAATGACATTTCAGAATATTTCCGTAGAGAATTGGTTAGTTTTGATAATTACAAATTGGTATTGGTATAATTTTCAACCCATTCATTTATATAAGGTAAGCTTGGTTTTCATATTGTTTCTGTTGGATTATTATTTCCTAATATTATATTTTTATAATCAATAAATATTGATGAAAACTACGTAAAAGAAAGTCCCGCGTTGGCCACAACCCATTTTTTATATGAAAATATGTAAATGAGAGTTTCGTATAGTTCAGTATGTTTACCTGATCACCCATGCCAGTAATAATTGGAATATTCCAATAGGCCGCGAGTCTAGCAACGGGCTCCAAGGCAAACGCACACGCTGGCCCAATAAAGGCAATCACATCATCTCTGAAGTGCATGTCTGCGGCTAGCCCAGGCGCATGCGCACCACTGCACGATGGGTAACTGAAACAAGACAATATGTACATTATTGTTGCACTTTTATATAAAACTTACAAAAGACAACAAATCCTTTAACATTTTTAACAGTTTATAGTTTTTACCGCATTAAAATGTGATAAATTCTAGATATATGATATTGTGTAACAAAACCAGCTATTACAGCCGTAATCAACAGATGATGTAATTCTAAATTTATTTCTAAGCAAGCATAGATGCAGGCACCAATGCCTTCAGCTCGCCGTATATTCTATTTGGTAGATTTTTACTTTCTTTTACGAAAAATTTCGAACTCGAGATTTCAACGAATATACATGTTTTTACCTTCCCTGAATCGATTGTGACTATTTTCGGAATGACGTCTGTCTGTCTGTGTGTGTATCTGTGAACGCTCTAGGGCCAAAACTGTCGAACGAAAAATTATGAAACTTCAAACTTAACACTTGTATATGCCCTAGATGTGCACCTTTTATTTTTGAAAAGAATATTCAAACCGAAAGTGCATGTTTATACATTTTTTGTTCTATCTCGAATATCACTAGAACGGCTACACTTACGGCAATAATAGTTATGTTCATAATAAAAAATATTAACGTTTTGCACAACTTTTGTTTGAAACATTTCTTCAAAAAATTTACTAGTTGCGAGAAAAATGCTACGAAACATTATAAATATGTTGTTTACGTTGCCATGGACTCGCATGTAGCTTATGAAATCGGATCATCTGTTATTTTGACAGGAAAGCAAAATATCTGGAGTGGCCTGCACTCAACTTTCTTTTACGTAGTTTTCAATAGATAGATATTAATATATATATATATATATATATATATATATATATATATAAATTAATGAAAATAACTGGATAATTATACCAATTTATAATGGATCAGAATTTGAAGTACTTATCGTATTCACTTTTAAACAGTCAAACTCCACAGTAAAACTCTGAAATTGTTACTTAATTATGTTAGCAAATATATAATATAAATTGATTCTATAATAATTTACCTGATACAATTTATTCTAATAAGAAATCAATATTTTATATATTAATTCATACAGTTAACTGTCAATGTAATGCTTGTTTGTTTTCAATAAACAAGAAACAAATGATGTAACTCATGGTTAATCTGATTTAAAAAATATCTGGAGTGGCCTGCACTCAACTTTCTATTACGTAGTTTTCAATAGATAGATATTAATGTACATATATATGCCAAACACACTGTCTACATATATATATATATATATATATATATATATATATATATATATATATATATATATTTATATAATCTCAAACAAACGGTCAAACTAACCAATACTCTACAGGAATACTCTGAAATGTCTATTTTGTTTTCCTGGCAAAAACGGGCGCAGATAATATTTATTATTATTAAGTGATAACAAAATCTTTTGCTGACCAATATGAAATGAAAATTCAAATTAAA
Organism: Leistus spinibarbis; assembly: GCA_933228885.1. NCBI lineage: Eukaryota > Metazoa > Arthropoda > Insecta > Coleoptera > Carabidae > Leistus > Leistus spinibarbis. The sequence goes on along the minus strand of OW121810.1, from coordinate 4,374,139 downwards.
TTACTATAACTTAATAATAACTGTATAATTATACCAATTTATAATGGATCTGTATTTGAAGTACTTATCGTATTCACTCTTAAACTGTCAAACTCCACAGTAAAATTGTTTTTTTATTATGTTAGCAAATATATAATATACATTGATTCTATAATAATTTACCTGATGCAATTTATTCTAATAAGAAATCAATATTTTAAATATTAATTCATACAGATAACTGTCAATGTAATGCTTGTTTGTTTTCAATAAACAAGAAACTAATGATGTAACTCATGGTTGATCCGATTTAAAAATAATAAAATTTGTCACAAGTGTAGGTATCACCATGGCAACGTAAATAAGATATTTGAGTTTTTTCGTAGCAGTTTTCTCATAACTGGTACAATTTATGAAGAAACTTTTCAAACAAAAGTTGTGCGAAATATTATTATCTTTCATTATGAATATTTCTATTTTTGCCGTAAGTGTAGCCGTTCTAGTGATATTGGAGTTAGAACAAAATATGTATAGAGTAGGTATCACTATGGCAACGTAAATAAGATATTTGAGTTTTTTCGTAGCAGTTTTCTCATAACTGGTACAATTTATGAAGAAACTTTTCAAACAAAAGTTGTGCGAAATATTACTATCTTTTATTATGAACCTAACTATTTTTGCCGGAAGTGTAGCCGTTCTAGTGATATTGAAGATAGAACAAAAAATGTACCTTCAGAGGAATTGTGGTCCAAAATTCAGACCTTACCACCGAGTAAGATATTTTTTTGATTCGAGCATGTTACAGACACACGACCAAATATTATAGCTATCTTTTACTATCGTACGACTTGCTAATAAACAATTTGTTAGTTACAATGTGTTGTAAAAGAGAAAATTCTATCTTTAATAGTTTATCGAGAATCTTTTAAAGTTTTAAACATATTTATGTGATTCTAAACGTATCTAAAGGAAGTCGGTTGAAAACAGAGTGAATCACGGGCTTGTCCAGGAAGCTTATGCGTATCAGTTTGAATTGAACTTGACCGGATGTCCAAACCATGTCCCCCCTCGTAACGCCGTAGTATTCTGGCGTGTGTCCCTTTAATTGTACAAGTTGTCCGCAATTCACAGGATTAAGCAATGCAGTACAAATTGACGGAGGTGCTAGGCTAGGCATACTGTGTTTGCAATATGAGCGCGTGCTACGTGTACGAAGCTAATTGCGCGTGAATAGATGCCCGTTGCCCGTCTGACAGGCGGCGAAAAGAAAATCACAGCCAAATGATGAATAAAAGAGAGCATTGCATAGCATAGCATAGCTCACGTAGGCAAACAGACTAGCCTTGCCTTGCCTCGTCAATGTGTGCCGACGTTATTATTATCTTGATCACGTACGTGATCATCATATTCATTTTTGTATTTTTCATACATTATTGATGCTGATGCCATTTTGTCAGATGTCATATGTTATATGTGGTTGATGCGTGGAAAGCTTGACAGATTTTCAGACGTGTTTATAAAATGAAATATTTTAAGTTGACTCGAAAGAAAAAACCTACCTACTTTTTAAAGAAAAAAAAATATCAGTCAATTCGTAATTGCATAAATAATGCCTGGTAAAAATGATATTCTTTTTGTATTTACAGTTTCAGAGATAAAAAATAAAAACCTCCAAAATAGGTCATTTATTATAGTTTTAATGTTTTATCTCCTAAACTGTAAATACAAAAAGAATATCATTTTTACCAAGCATTATCTATGCAATTACGAATTTACTGATATTTTTTTTTCTTTGAAAAGTAGGTAGGTTTTTGCGTAATCGAGGTTTGTTTAATCATGATAGGTTTTGAGTAGTTTTATGTAATTAAGAAATATAACTTTGAGCAAAAGTGTAACAATGTGTCCGTAATGCCTTTATATTCAATAAACAGTCATTATTCGATGGAATATTTTTGATTATAGCGTAAAAATAGCTAATTTCTAATACTGTGCGCATGATTTCTATCACTGGTTGCTTGAACATTCAAAGTCGATGGTAGCGCCACCATCTAAAATAGCCGACAGCGGAGCGGCATTACTTCGAACTAGATGGACCTGATGGTTTTTCTTAAGAGATCGTAGCTGAAAAAAGTGGGAGTGACCTTCACTCGACTTTCTTGTCCTTTCACTATCTGTTATATAATAATTCATATATTCAAACATTAATATAAATACATACATCTTTATATATATATATATATATATATATATATATATATATATATATATATATATATATATATATATATATAAATATAGAAACAAAATTTATAATGTATGCGTTAATTTTGTTGCTGTGTATGCTAGCATGGTTTGTTATAAAACAAACTGGATTATTATTTATAGTTTCTAAACTTAATTATTAATTGGCTCGCGGTGCATACAGCTTTAAGTTTAAAGTTTCATAATATTTCCTTCAACAGTTTTGGTTCTAGAGCTAGAGTGTTCACACATACACATAAACACACACACACACACACACAGAATGCGTATTTTCGTTAAACTCACGAGATCTAATTAGCTCGCCGTACGTAGTACCGAAGAGGCTAAAGCATTCGTCTTGTCGCCCTGATTCCGAAAATGTATATAACTTATATACTTGGATGTTAGTCGTCGCTCGCTCGTAAGACCAAATTTGTTCCCTCTACTCCTCTGAAGGTACCGGAGCGATTCACTCCAAATTTGGTACACATATTATTTGGCATCCCATTTGAATCCGCTCGCAGTTTAAATTCAATCGTCTGTATACTTCCCGAGTTATAGGGCCCCAAAGTTTGGAGCCCCCCTTAATACTGCCCTTATAAAAATAATTAAAACACTTAAAAATTTTACTAAATATTCTAAGATATTTTATGTCTACAAAATTTTTTCATTTTGTTAACCCAAAGCCCGAAAAAAATTATTAAATATTATAATTTTGAATTTTAAAATATGCACTAAATTTTTTTTTTATCAATATAATCTAAATTTGGTACACATATTATTTGGCATCCCATTTGAATCCGCTCGCAGTATAAATCCAATCGCCCGTATACTTCCCGAGTTATAGGGCCCCAAAATTTAGAGCCCCCCTTAATACTGTCCTTATAAAAATAATTGAAACACTTAAAAATTCTACTAGAAATTCTAAGGTATTTTTTGTCTACAAGATTTTTTCATTTTGTTAACCCAAAGCCCGAAAAAAATTATTAAATATTATAATTTTGAATTTTAAAATATGCACAAAATTATTTTTTTATCAATATAATCTAAATTTGGTACACATATTATTTGGCATCCCATTTGAATCCGCTCGCAGTATAAATCCAATCGCCCGCATACTTCCCGAGTTATAGGGCCCCAAAATTTAGAACCCCTCTTAATACTGCTCTTATAAAAATAAATAGTACACTTAAAAATTCTACTAAAAATTCTAAGATATTTTATATCTACAAGATTTTTTCATTTTGTTAATCCAAAGCCCGAAAAAAATTATTAAATATTATAATTTTGAAATTAAAAATATGAACTAAACTTTTTTTTATCAATATAATCTAAAACTAAATGTAAGACTTTTTACACCTATAATATATTTTCAAATTGTTAACCAAAAGGCCATAATAATTTAAAACCACTGCTCGCAACGCATATTTTACCTAAGGGCGAGCTCTACGCGTTGGTGCGTTTTACGCGTACCAAATCTTGTTTTTTTATGATTACAATGTCTCCTTTAGTCTTCGTCCAAGAAAGTGAAAATAACCGTTTGTTACATTTATTTGTTCTTCGTGGGTACCAAATGCCCATATCATATGCATTCTATTCTATATTGATATAATAATAAAATTGTACATATTTATAAAGCTAAATAATACAAACAATATTAAACATATTTCGTACACATTCATTAAAACAGTTTCCATGAATTGTATTGTTACATTCGATTCTGTATTGTTTGCCAATGTCAATGAATCAATAATATTATCATTGTATCGCTTAAAATATCAGAATTATAAATTTTATTAACCTTCTATTGTTTTATTGAATTGATTATTCAAAAAATATATATATTACATGACGTTTACATTTTTGAAATTTGCACCAAATTTGACAGCAACTCTGCTCGTTAGACATCCAAAGAAACGGCTCGGATTCCTCGGCCTGACTGTTCAGATTCGCTTTACGAACGCAAAGAGTTCCACCTGACTGCATTTACGAACGACTACAGATCGATCCGAGCGGTCCGAACTACTTTTCGTAAATGCTTATAGAATCTGTTATTTACAATACGAAATATTTTTATATTTGATTATATCGGTCATTTTAACACAAATAATCACAATTATAAAAAAAAATAACTACAGAGTACACTATTACTTACCAGGTAATTACGAATTATTAATATGTACCATATTGTGGCGCAGTGATAACAACACTTAAAACATTACTGTTAAAATTACGAACCGGGTACTTACGAAATTAAAATTTATATTATAATCTACTTTATTTATTTACAATTGTTATGCCCGGTATTATAAACGTCAAATAACTAATATACTCTGTAGATTTTATTTACTAACCAAGTAAAATACTTTACTACATAGATTTCCGTATTATAAACGATAAATAGATTTACTTCCCTAGTAAATCTCACAATTAAATTACTCCCATGAATTTCTAGGGATTAAAATTTATTCTGTTAATTACTTGACAGATTCATGTTGTGTTTTTTATTTAAATATTAATATTTAAAAATATTCTGGTCTTGTTTGCCAATTTCTAAGCAAACAAGATTTGGTACGCGTAAAACGCACCACCGCGTAGAGCTCGCCCTTAGGTAAAATATGCGTTGCGAGCAGTGGTTTTAAATTATTATGGCCTTTTGGTTAACAATTTGAAAATATATTATAGGTGTAAAAAGTCTTACATTTAATTTTAGATTATATTGATAAAAAAAAGTTTAGTTCATATTTTAAATTTCAAAATTATAATATTTAATCATTTTTTTCGGGCTTTGGGTTAACAAAATGAAACAATCTTCTAGACATAAAATATCTTAGAATTTTTAGTAAAATTTTTAAGTGTTTCAATTATTTTTATAAGGGCAGTATTAAGGGGGGCTCTAAATTTTGGGGCCCTATAACTCGGGAAGTATAGGGGCGATTGGATTTAAACTGCGAGCGGATTCAAATGGGATGCCAAATAATATGTGTACCAAATTTGGAGTGAATCGCTCCGGTACCTTCAGAGGAGTAGAGGGCACAAATTTGGTCTTACGAGCGACGACTAACATCCAAGTATATAAGTTATATACATTTTCGGATTCAGAGCGACGAGACGAACACTTTTTCTTAATGAAATTTTTTGATCCGAGAATACTACAGACACACGACCGAATGCTTTAGCCTCTTCGGTACTACGTACGGCGAGCTAAAAATTAACTACAGAGTAGACTATTACTTACCAGGTAATTACGAATTTTTAATATGTACCATATTGTGGCGCAGTGATAACAACACATAAAACGTTATTGTCAAAATTACGAACCGGGTACTTACGAAATTAAAATTTATATTATAATCTACTTTATTATTAATTGTTAGAGTACAAAATTTATTGTTGCAATCATCGAACAGTATTTTGTTTATATTGCGTAAAGAATTGTTTTGCGTTGTAGCTTCTCAAAATAATATTTGCCTGTTCCAATATAGATAATGATTGATCATTAAACCGTGTATAGACTTTGCTTTAACTTGGAAATTTAACAACCTAATTAAAATTTGATTTCACAATATTGGTAAGCTAAACCCAAAATACGAGTGTTTGAACGAACACAAAAATTTGACTTTTTACAAGAAATGTGGCTGGAAAATTTGATATGGACTAAAAGTTCTGATATTGTAATAATATAATCTGAAATAGTCGCTCAGACAAACTATGTGGGTGACGATGTCTCTTTCATGTAAAATGTGAATGGAAACTTGTTGATATACTCATTAAGGTTCTCCGTGTCAGCACTTTAGCGAGCGCTTCAAGTTCAACCGACATTTTTTACGTCGAATTACATGGAAATTAATTCGCAGAAAAAATATGTATTTATAATTCACTAATTATAAAAAATGAGACTGGAAAGTTTAAAAGAAATCAGAATCGTGAAGAAAATTAAATATCAAATTGCTAAATAATTAAAAACAAAGGTTGTGGCTCTAATTCGTTAGGTATCAATCACAAGTTAATCGATTTTATCGTTTGTTGTTCAGTTGATTTAATTGTGTCTATAGGTATAGTTAATACGATTTATTAAATATAATACCCATAATTATGCAAAAATAAATAAGACATTGATTTTTCGTAGCAGTTTTCTCTTAACTGGTACATCTTTTGAAAAAACTATTCAAACAAAAGTTGTGCGCAGTATTAATATCTTTATTTATGATCATAACTATTTTTGCTATAAGTGCAGCCGTTTTAGTGATATTGAAGAAATGATAATGCGGTTCTAGTTTAAATATTCTTTTCAAAAACAAAAGTTGCACATCTAGATCATATACAAGTCTTAATTTTGAAGTTTCACAATTTTACATTCAACAGTTTTGGCTCTGCGTTTACAGACACACAGGCGTCATTCCGATAATAGTCACATTCGATTTCGAAGTATTTCATGATTACAAGACTTATAACAAATAAAAATATCTGGAGTGGCCTGCACTCAACTTTCATTTACGTAGTTTTCAATAGATAGATATTAATATACATATATATATATATATATATATATATATATATATATATATATATATATATATATATATATAAATATATATATATATATATATATAAATATATATACATATATATATATATATATATATATATATATATATATATATATATATATATATATATATATATATATATAATATAATGAAAATAACTGGATAATTATACCAATTTATAATGGATCTGAATTTGAAGTACTTATCGTATTCACTCTTAAACAGTCAAATTTCACAGTAAAACTCTGAAATTGTTAATTAATTATGTCAGCAAATATATAATAAAAATTGATTCTATAATAATTTACCTGATACAATTTATTCTAATAAGAAATCAATATTTTAAATATTAATTCATACAGATAACTGTCAAAGTAATGCTTGTTTGTTTTCAATAAACAAGAAACAAATGATGTAACTCATGGTTAATCCGATTTAAAAATAATAAAATTTGTCACAAGTGTAGGTATAACTATGGCAACGTAAATAAGATATTTAAGTTTTTTCGTAGCAGTTATCTCATAACTGGTACAAATTATGAAGAAACTTTTCAAACAAAAGTTGTGCGAAATATTAATCTCTTTCATTATGAACATTACTATTTTTACCATAAGTGCAGCCGTTCAAGTGTTACTGGAGATAGAACAAAAAATGCATAGAGTAAACATGCACTACCGGTTTGAATAATCTTTTCAAAATAGGAGGTGCACATCTAGGGCATATACAAGTCTTAAGTTTGAAGTTTCATAATTTTAAGTTCGACAGTTTCGGTTCTAGAGCGTTCACAGACACACAGACACACAGGCATACAGACACACAGACATACAGACATACAGACACACAGACAGACAGACGTCATTCCGAAAATAGTCACATTCGATTCAGAAAAGGTCAAAACGTGTATATCCGTTGAAATCTCGAGTTTGATATTTTTTATGATTACAATATTTATTTACTGCGTATAAGTAAAAATAGTTATTTGTATTACAATACTTACTTATTACTCTGTAAAAGAAAGTAAAAATTAGTACACAACCGAAAATAATATAAATCTATCCGTTTTCCTAGGATTAGAAAATAACCAACATCACATTCATCACATAATACTCTGTCTCTGTTACTCTGGTCGCATCTTTCACTCTTGAGGCACGTCATTAGGCTGTGTGGTACCAAATGAAAAACAAAAAGAAAATAAAAATACGTCAATATTTACTGTGAACTGAAAATTCAATTAGTAAATTAAAAGTTAACAGACGTACACGCGGTGCTTACGATATGTATCGCACAATATATATGATCCAATATACGAGGGCCTATGTGACACCTTCGCAAATATAAATTCCACTTGCTTTTGCAGAGTAAAATCTGTTATGGTCATTGCAATCGAATTACAAAACACATTTTATCAAACTGTAGCATTTTCACAATAAAACAATTATAACATCGTATTTCGATTTAGTTTATTTTTATCATATGTTTGTATATGTTCTTAAACGTCAAAATAATTAATAAATGCCATAATAAATATATTGTTTAAATATCAAATTTCTGAATTTGTTTCTTATCTTATGGCGTAATGGAGTCTACATATTGCGCACGTAATAATTCCTCAATCGGCGATCTTAACCACATTCTTCCATCTTGACCCAACATTAACACACAAAGTCAAAAAAAAATTCCATAATCTCAATAAAATAAAAATTCCCTTTCGAATAAACTCCACGACTCTTTCGGTAACTGAATTATTATTTAAATTCATTGCGAAATTTTTAATAGATTGTGACCTCCGCATTTAAATTAATTCTTATTATTATTTTAATGTATATTGTAAATTGTAGTCCTATTTTTAGCTCGCCGTACGAAGTATCGAAAAAACTAAAGTATTCGGTCATGTGTCTGTAGCATTCTCGAATTAAAAATATCCTTAACAACAAGATTTGGTACGCGTAAAACGTACCAACGCGCAGAGCTCGCCCTTAGGTAAAATATGCGTTGCGAGCAGTGCTTTTTAATTATTATGGCCTTTTGGTTAATAATTTGAAAATATGTTATAAATATAAAAAGTCTTACATTTAATTTTAGATTATATTGATAAAAAAAAATTTTAGTTCATACTTTAAAATTCAAAATTATAATATTTAATAATTTTTTTCGGGCTTTGGATTAACAAAATGAAAAAATCTTATAGATATAAAATATCTTAGAATTTTTAGTAGAATTTTTAAGTGTATTAATTATTTTTATAAGGGCAGTATTAAGGGGGGCTCTAAATTTTGGGGCCCTATAACTCGGGAAGTATACGGGCGATTGGATTTATACTGCGAGAGAATTCAAATGGGATGCCAAATAATATGTGTACCAAATTTAGATTATATTGATAAAAAAATAATTTAGTGCATATTTGAAAATTCAAAATTATAATATTTAATAATTTTTTTTCGGGCTTTGGGTTAACAAAATGAAAAAATCTTGTAGACAAAAAATATCTTAGAATTTCTAGTAGAATTTTTAAGTGTTTCAATTATTTTTATAAGGGCAGTATTAAGGGGGGCTCCAAATTTTGGGGCCCTATAACTCGGGAAGTATACGGGCGATTGGATTTAAACTGCCAACGGATTCAAATGGGATGCCAAATAATATGTGTACCAAATTTGGAGTGAATCGCTTCGGTACCTTCAGAGGAGTAGAGGGCACAAATTTGGTCTTACAAGCGAGGGACGACTAACATCCAAGTATATAAGTTATATACATTTTCGGAATCAGGGCGACGAGACGAACACTTTTTCTTAATGAAATTTTTTGATCCGAGAATGCTACAGACACACGACCGAATGCTTTAGCTTCTTCGGTACTACGTAAGGCGAGCTAAAAATTATTAAATATTATAATTTTGAATTTTAAAATATGCACTAACATCCTTTTTATCAAAGTAATATATAAAAAATTGTATGACTTTTTATATTTATAACAATTTTTCAAGTTGTTAACCAAAACGCCATAGTTATTATTAACCGCTGCTCGCATCGCATATATTACTCATAAGGCGAGCTGGACGCATCGGTACGTGTTTAAGTTATGTAATGATTTTTAGCTCGCCGTACGTAGTACCGAAGAGGCTTAAGCATTCGGTCGTGTGTCTGTAGCATTCTCGGATCAAAAAATTTAATTAAGAAAAAGTGTTTGTCTCGTCGCCCTGAATCCAAAAATGTATATAACTTATATACTTGGATGTTAGTCGTCGCTCGCTCGCTCGGTATCTCGTAAGACCAAATTTGTGCCCTCTACTCCTCTGAAGGTACCGAAGCGATTTACTCCAAATTTGGTACACATAATATTTGGCATCCCATTTGAATCCGCTCGCAGTTTAAATCCAATCGACTGTATACTTCTCGAATTATAGGGCCCCAAAATTTGGAGCCCCCCTTAATACTGCCCTTATAAAATAATTGAAGCACTTAAAAATTCTACTAAAAATTCTAAGATATTTTATATCTACAAGATTTATTCATTTTGTTAACCCAAAGCCCGAAAAAAATTATTAAATATTATAATTTTGAATTTTAAAATTTGCACAATTTTTTTTTTTATCAATTTAATCTAAATTTGGTACACATATTATTTGGCATCCCATTTAAATCCGCTCGCAGTATAAATCCAATCGTCTGTATACTTCTCGAGTTATAGGGCCCCAACATTTGGAGCCCCCCTTAATACTGCCCTTATTAAAATAATTGAATCACTTAAAAATACTACTAAAAATTCTAAGATATTTTATATCTACAAGATTTTTTCATTTTGTTAACCCAAAGCCCGAAAAAAATTATTAAATATTATAATTTTGAATTTTAAAATATGCACTAAAAATTTTTTTTATCAATATAATCTAGAATTAAATGTAAGACTTTTTATATCTATAACATATTTTCAATTTGTTAACCAAAAGGCCATAATAATTAAAAAGCACTGCTCGCAACGCATATTTTACCTAAGGGCGAGCTCTACGCGTTGGTGCGTTTTACGCGTACTAAATCTTGTCTTCTTTTAAATAAAATAATTGTTGGGGGTTAAAGGATAATTTCGAATCCATATAATCAGTATTACTATTAATAAAATTACATTATTATCATTATATCGATTAAGAATGTACTGTATATGATATGGGCCCACGGTGACTTCGGGTTAACCTAGTTAATTATAATGCGTATATAATGTTTTAAATTCACCCTACGATAACTATGAATGAAAATCAATATGTACTAGGAAACGTACTTATATAATAACCATTTTCACAGGCGATTTTTCAGTAAATTATACACTTTTCAAAAAAAAAAAACTTTTCGAGCTAAAGTTACTAGAAATTTGAATATCTTATTATTCAATTTTTCTCTAATTCACGCCGTTTCGAAGATATGGCAAAACTAGCATGAGTAAAATGTTACTTCCGGTAAAGATTCAGTTTTCAAAAATAAAAGATTCAAATCGGGGCCATATACTAATCTTAAGTTTTAAGTTGGATGTACAAAACGTGTATTTCTGTTAGAATCTTGAGTTTGAAAATGGCCATGATTACAATTACTTCCTTTTAGAATTCGCCAGAGATTGTACACATATAAATATGTTTGTTTTTCAGGAATAAATTTTTATCTGAACGGGATACCTGATTTCGTAATTTGCACCCACCTGGCTTGCACCTTCCGGAGGCGAATATTATGGGCCGCCAGGAAGTGCTCGTTGACCTCCTCTAGGGCAAGGTCCACCGCGGGTCCACAGCGTTCAAGGTCAAACGGTGAGTCCAAGCGCGAGGCCATCAGTACGCCGACGGTGTAATACGTAAATGGGCCACTAGACGCTGGCACAGACGTGGTGTAAACGTCACAAACTACCACGTAATACATTAGAAACACTGTCACAGAAAGTCGACATGGGTACTGGCACCCTTGTTCTGCCGTGCTTGATTGTACTCTCGTTGCCATTATATTATACTGTTGAAATATTGTTTCTCTTGTATTAAATGAAACACTTTTGTTGAACTTGCATTGTTTGCAATCGTTTCATACCTGAAGGTGGTATATAAGTTATTAGCTCGCCGTCCTAAAGCATTCGGTCGTGTATCTGTAATATTCTCATTTACTTAAAAATCATTATTTTCACAAATAAAAAATATCAATATAAAGTTAATAGCTACCACAATATGCATATAATTTTTTACATTAATAAATTAAGATATCTATCTAGGAAAAATTCTTGAAAAATCGCTTTTATTCGGCCTCCTGACTGCGTATAACCCCTTAAGGGGGTATTACTCTTTCGACTGCCTATTTCAGACGGTTTTCAGGATTTTTTTTTGTGGGTAAACTAAAACACTTGGGACCTTGAGCTTTTTTGCATCTTGTTTATTAATTCTTGGAGTACAAAATGTATTTTTTTTATGTATGTGGTCCATGTCGATCCGTCTCAAAATGGCGACCATGTCCGGCGTCTCAGTCTGTGCGGCCGGATAGGTTTTGGCACTTTCTCCGCTATTTGAAACATAAAATCGATTAGGTATTATTAATCTGCATTAAATTCTACGGAAATTGAACCTCTGTCGTTGCAAAATATTGAAAATTGGATTTTTCAGAGCGCCTCAAAGTTGAAAATTGAAATTTTTGTTCAAACGGCTGCAATTTTCTCATTTTTCGATAAAATGTTTCGCCCGAGGGTCAATTTCCGTAGAATTTAATGCAGATTAATAATACCTACTCGATTTTATGTTTCAAATAGCGGAAAGTGCCAAAATCTTTCCGGCCGCACAGACTGAGGCGCCGGACATGGTCGCCATTTTGAGACGGATCGACATGGACCACATACAAAAAAAAAATACATTTTGTACTCCAAGAATTAATAAACAAGATGCAATAAAGCTCAAGGTCCCAAGTGTTTTAGTTTACCCACAAAAAAAATTCCTGAAAACCGTCTGAAATAGGCAGTCGAAAGAGTAATACCCCCTTAAGGGGTTATACGCAGTCAGGAGGCCGAATAAAAGCGATTTTTCAAGAATTTTTCCTAGATAGATATCTTAATTTATTAATGTAAAAAATTATATGCATATTGTGGTAGCTATTAACTTTATATTGATATTTTTTATTTGTGAAAATAATGATTTTTGAAGCTGCCATAGCCGATCTCCGGGAGCTTCTCTAAAATAAGGGGTTTTGCGGTTTTTAAAATGAAAAAACAAAAATAAATTCGTTAATATAAGGTATTATATGGTATTTAATCGAAGGAATAAGCAAAATATTATTTTTTTACAAAATGGCGGCTTCTCAAACACAAAATTGCGATTTTCGATAACCATTTTGGCCTTAAATTGTTTATAAAATCAAAATTATTTATCGGCGAGAAAAAACCTTCGATTAATCACTAAAAAATATATTTATTAAGCTTATGTACAAATTTGAGAGTGATCGGTTCAGCCGTTTCCGAAATATCTTGCTCACCGACTTTACAAATATAGTTTTGAGAGAAACGCGTTCAAAGTTTCAAAAACACTTAACACATAGTAAATATTATTTTACAAATATGCGTGTGTGCATCTATTCATTTTTGTTGTGAACCCAAAGGCCATAACCATTAAAAATAATTATGTTTACATTTAAAATATCGGAACACATATTTTGTTACGACCAGGGTAGTGCGTAGTTATACAGCAAGCTGAAGGCATAGGTGCCTGCACCTATTCATTATTTGTTGTGAACCTAAAGGCCATAATCATAAAAAATAATTATGTTTAAATTTGAAATATCAGAACACATATTTTGTTACGACCAGGACCAGTGTAGTTCGAAGTTATACGGCGAGCTGAAGGCATAGGTGCCTGTACCTATATTTGTTTTTAAAATTATTTTTTATAAACTGAAAGCACTGATGTTTGCTTTAACGTTATTATGTAATGTAATATTACATATTTGAGGTGTTACAATAGTAATTAAAGTAAATAAATATATTAAATTAATAACTATTCATAAGTGGATACTTCTTGAGTTGCGAAGTTTACGATAGAATAATATCATATTTTATTCCTATAATAACCATTTTTTCCAGCACCTAAAAACCTTTTTCCTTAAGCCTTTTCTTTATCTCTTTGTTTCACCCTTACAAAGGATTATATATCTAACTTTATTACTGGCACAAAATAACTTTCACGGTAATAATACACAGAACCTCGTTATTTCTTAAAGTAGCCGTACATTTTATAAGTTATAACCACTTCCATTTTGTTTTTCATAAAATTTTACAACGTACAATTCTCTAAGTATGTTTCTACCTAATTGTATAATTGAATTGAAAATTAACAAGCATTTAAACAATATTAATTTAGAAATTACGGCTGGTTAACTTAGGATTAAAAAAATCGATATATTTTTTTTTACAGAATAGGACACTTTGAAGTTTTGACTATAAGTCTCTGAAGCCGTTTTTTGAAATTCGAGTTGGAAATATGTGAAATTGCGATTTAAACAAAACAATGTTTTTGCTCAAGCACGGCGTTTTCGCGCGCGTCAGTCTGAAGCTGAAACTTTAAACGCGTTTTTCTCGAAACCATATTTTTTAAGTCGCGCGGTAGAATATCTCAACAACAAATTAACCGATTTAACTCTCGATAAGTGCATCTTAAAGGTAATAAAATTCTCTAGGAGTTGATCCTCGACGAAGTGTGTCCAACAGTTGTTAATATTTTTTAAGGCCCGCCAAAGAAGAAAAAAAGTGGCAAAACATAACTTTTTTCGTACGATGGTCGCCATTTTGATAATTATGGTCCAAATGGACCACCCGAGGATCAATTCCTAGACAATTTAATATATTTTAAAACCCTTATTTCTTATTTTTTTTCAAACAACTGGGACCAGAGTTATGCTACCGCGCGCCTAAATTGAGCTGCCCACTTTGGACCTGGACATCTTCGCCAGGGCTGAACGTACCCGACTTTAAAAAATACCTTATGAAAGAAAAAAGTTAAATAAATACGATACAAAAAACCGCATGCGAATATCTCGAACGTACCCTGAGAAAAAAAAATGTTAAAATACAGTTTTTTTTTTGTGCTCAAAAGGTGAATGCCTCCTTAATAATAAAATATCCTATTTATACATTTAAATTGAATTCAGAATCTGTTGAATGCATTTTCTGCTATCGTTAGGAATTTAATTCAAATATTTATAAAACTAGCTTAGGTATAACGCACCTATGCGTTCAGCTCGCCTTAGAAGTATATGCGATGCGAGTAGCGGATAATTGTTTTTAATTATTATGGCCTTTTGCTAAAAAAAAAGTCTTACAATTTTTTGTAGAATATTTTTATATAGTTTTTTATGGCTTTTGGGTTACCAATATGAGAAAATATTGTAGATATAAAATATTTTAGATTTTCTTGTAGAATTTTTAAGTGTATTAATTATTTTTCTAAGGGCAGTATTAAAGGGGGTTCTAAATTTTGGGGCCCTATAACTCCGGAAGTATACGGGCGATTGGATATAAACTGCGATCAGATTCAAATGGGATGCCAAATAATATGTGTACCAAATTTGGTTCAAATCGCTTCGGTACCTTCAGAGGAATAGAAGGCACACTTTTGGTCTTACGAGCGAGCGACAAACATTCAAGTATATGAATTATATATATTTTTAAAACAAAAACTTTTTGTTAATGACATTTTTGATTCGAAAATATTACAGACACACGATTAAATGCTCTTCGACGAGCTAAAAATACTATTTCACAAAATGTCTAAGTTTGGAAACAACATATTTTATTAAATAGAACTTTTCTTCATTCCTCAAATTACATTAAAAAGTTGTTTCCAAACTTTTCGACGTATGTAAAAATTATTATAATATAAATGAATTGTTGTTGTTTTAAAGTCTTACGCACTTTTAGAAAAAAATGCACTACAATAAATATAAAACACAAATCACAGCTGAAATTATAAATATAATCGCGTAAAATGTCTACGAGTATATGTGTCGTAAATACCGGCTAGCAAAAGCCCACATGTTCAACCGTTGGAGCTTTCGCATTTTCTGGAGCACCTGAAGCTTTGGCAGCACGTGAAATACACACCGAATATAGCCGAACGCAGCCGTGCGAAGCCGAATACAAAAAAGCTCGATCGCACCATCGCACAGCTTGAAAAGCCGTGCGTTTGCTTGTATTACTGTAATGTGATTGTGATTTAAAAGCTTTTTTCTTGATTGTTTATTGTCTTGCATGTGACGATACATACATTGCATTAGACAGATTTGGTGAAACTTTAGAAGATAAATAGAAAAGTGTACAAGTTTTATACAAGATTGGATTGTGTATTTATATTCTGTACGATTTTCTTTCACCGAAACTCTATAAACACAGGCCTATTGTAATTGTTATGAAAAATGTTATTTTTTTCTTTTGAATGTTACAGTATTTGGCATTTTAAAATTTGTTTTATATATTTGAATACCCATTTTTATTTCCTGTTACTTCCTTTTGATGTTACTATATTCCAATCTTAACCTTGGACCGTACAGAGAAAAATATTTGATCCTTTTGACATAAAAACATGTTTTTACGATTGAAAAGTGTTGCGCGTGGCCTAAAGTATTCCCAGACATCATTCATATACAGCATATTTATGATTTTCTTAGAAATCAAACAAAATAGTGTATATTTCTTCCAATATTTTCATTCGATTTCATAGCGATTCTTATATTAATTAAATTTCAGTTTATAAAATATAAAAATTATATGTTGAATAATGCTATTAAAATGTCTTAAAAAACTGGAGTGGCTTCCACAGCAATTTTGTATACAAAACATCTGGAGTGGCCTGTACTCAACTTTCTTTTACGTAGTTTTCAATAGATAGATATTAATATACATATATATATATATATATATATATATAATATAATGAAAATAACTGGATAATTATACCAATTTATAATGGATCTGAATTTGAAGTACTTATCGTATTCACTCTTAAACAGTCAAATTTCACAGTAAAACTCTGAAATTGTTAATTAATTATGTCAGCAAATATATAATAAAAATTGATTCTATAATAATTTACCTGATACAATTTATTCTAATAAGAAATCAATATTTTAAATATTAATTCATACAGATAACTGTCAAAGTAATGCTTGTTTGTTTTCAATAAACAAGAAACAAATGATGTAACTCATGGTTGATCCAATTTAAAAATAATAAAATTTGTCACAAGTGTAGGTATAACTATGGCAACGTAAATAAGATATTTGAGTTTTTTCGTAGCAGTTTTCTCATAACTGGTACAATTTATGAAGAAACTTTTCAAACAAAAGTTGTGCGAAATATTATTATCTTTCATTATGAATATTACTATTTTTGCCGTAAGTGTAGCCGTTCTAGTGATTGAACAAAAAATGTATAGAGTAAACATGCGCACTTCCGGTTTGAATATTCTTTTCAAAAATAGGAGGTGCACATCTAGGGTATATACAAGTCTTAAGTTTGAAGTTTCATCATTTTTCGTTCGACAGTTTTGGCTCTAGAGCGTTCACAGACACACACACACACACAGACAGAAAATAGTCACATTCGATTCAGAAAAGGTGAAAACGTGTATATCCGTTGAAATCTCGAGTTCGAAATTTTTCATGATTACAATACTTACTTATTACTCTGTAAAAGAAAGTAAAAAGTGAAATAGTGTAGTTTTTAAAGGATAAAAGTGAAATAAGTGACTGAAAAAAGCTAAAAAAGTAAATAAAATATTCATTTTGTAGACGCCATTTTGTTTTTAGACCGATTTTGAGGCCAGATTCGTAATCTGCGACCCCAAGAAGCTTGAGTCAATTTCCGTAGAATTTAATGCAGATTAATAATACCTACTCGATTTTATGTTTCAAATAGCGGAAAGTGCCAAAACCTTTCCGGCCGCACAGACTGAGCTGCCGGACATGGTCGCCATTTTGAGACGGATCGACATGGACCACATACATAAAAAAAATACATTTTGTACTCCAAGAATTAATAAACAAGATGCAAAAAAGCTCAAGGTCCCAAGTGTTTTAGTTTACCCACAAAAAAATATCCTGAAAACCGTCTGAAATAGGCAGTCGAAAGAGTAATACCCCCTTAAGGGAGGCTCTAAATTTTGGGGCCCTATAACTCGGGAAGTATACGGGCGAGTGGATTTAAACTATGTGCACCAAATTTGGTGTGCATCGCTCCGGTACCTTCAGAGGCGTAGAGGTCACAAATTTGGTCTTACAAGCGAGCGACGACTAACAACTAAGTATAAGAGTTAGGTATATTTTTGGAAACAGGGCGACGAGAATGCTACAGACACACGACCGAATGCTTTAGCTTCTTCGGTACTTCGTACGGCGAGCTAAAATTTGAATTTCAAAATTAATTTTTATAGCTTTCGACTCACAATTATCTTAAAAATAACATATAAATAGATGTGTGCCCCTTTGTATTTTTTCCTGGCCCTTGCTGCCCCCCCCACTGTGTGAAATCCACGTTCTAAAAGAAAATATGTAATATTAATTGGACTTAGCTTTACACATAAAAAATGGCTGTAAATAGAAAATTAATAAGAAACAACATAAAAAAACTTCGAAATTTATTCAGTACTCTTAAAAAAATACAATTTATAAATTTCGTATTATTGTATAAAAAAAGTAAGTCTATTCATTATTTATTTGATTCAAAATTATTATAAATCAGTCAATATCAAGCGCCTTCTAGAATCCATAACATATTTACTCCGGATCGTCCCATATTTACTTTACCAAGCATTCCATGCTCTTTTCTACTGACGAAATACAAAAATAGCAGCACTGTATAAAATAAATTATTGTGCCCTTTTGCAACATCGTAACATTCTTCCCCGACAACTAATCGAAAATGCGGTGGTTTATCTGTTACTTGGTAAATGGCTAAAGTCTGCGGATTTTGCGGCAATTTTTCGGTTGGTCTTATAAAATGTTCCTTACTAAATGGTTTCGAATCTGGTTGATTTGGCAATGGCAGTAATTGTGAGTCTAGATAAGTCGCTAGTAGATGGATAATTATCTGGAAATAGAAAAGATGTGAAGTGTATGGAAATAATTGAATATATATATCTATTTGTATTACTTCTGAATCATTGCACAAACTATCTTCCCACGGTTTGCCGTTGTAATTTCCGCCCGAGTTCCATTTGAACTCGCTCATGCATCCACCTTTGGATAATTCCTTGATACGTTTCACCAAATATTCCTGATTTGGGGTCAATTCCAGGAATGGTAGTAACGCTGTTATTGTTGGGATTTGTTGGGCGACTGGCATAGTTTGCGCAGTTTTACGTAAACGTTCAAGGCCAACGCTACCGATACGCACATCGTTTAAATGTAGTTTACTAAATTCTTCGTTAACTGTGCTTATTTCGTTAACGAGACGTTCTAAAATTGTTTGAGATATCCACTGAAATAGAGTTTACAACAAATAACAATTAAAACTCAATACAAATTGATGTAAGCACAACTTTTGTTTGAAACATTTCTTCAAACAAGCTTAGGTACAACGCACCTATGCGTCCAGCTCGCCTTATAAGTAATATATGCGATGCGAGCAGTTTTTAATAATTTTGGCCTTTTGGTTAACTAATTGAAAAAATGTTATAGATATAAAAAGTCTTACATTTAATTTAAGATTATATTAAAAAAAAAAAAAAAATTCAAATTTTGAAATTCAAAATTATAATATTTAATAATTTTTTTCGGGCTTTGGGTTAACAAAATGAAAAAATCTTGTAAACAAAAAATATCTTAGAATTTTTAGTAGAATTTTTAAGTGTTTCAATTATTTTTATAAGGGCAGTATTAAGGGGGGGTCCAAATTTTGGGGCCCTATAACTCGGGAAGTATACGGGCGATTGGATTTAAACTGCGAACGGATTCAAATGGGATGCCAAATAATATGTGTACCAAATTTGGAGTGAATCGCTCCGGTACCTTCAGAGGAGTAGAGGGCACAAATTTGGTCTTACGAGCGACCGAGCGAGCGAGCGAGCGAGCGAGCGAGCGAGCGAGCGAGCGACGACTAACATCCAAGTATATAAGTTATATACATTTTCGGAATCAGGGCGACGAGACGAACACTTTTTCTTAATGAAATTTTTTGATCCGAGAATGCTACAGACACACGACCGAATGCTTTAGCCTCTTCGGTACTACGTACGGCGAGCTAAAAATGTGCCAGTTGCGAGAAAAATGCTACGAAACATTATAAATATCTTGTTTACGTTGCAATGGATTCGCATGTAGCTTATAAAATCGGATTATCGGGAAAACAAAATATACTCAATTAGATAAATGACATTTCAGGATACTTCTGTAGAGTATTGGTTAACTAACAAACTTGACAGCAGGTTTTGGATATATATATATATATATATATATATATATATATATATATATATATATATCTAGTGAAAACTGAGTAAAAGAAAGTTGAGTGCAGGCCACTTCAGATATTTTAATATTTATTTGCAAAAACCATTACGCTCGAAGCACGTTATCAGTCGATCTATTTGTGATTACTATTGGTAAATGACAATTATCAATTTATTATATTCTATTTTGTTTCCCTGTTGAAATGTTGCATAGTTCATACGATGTTTTAAATATAACTTTTTAGCTCGCCGTACGTAGTACCGAAGAGGCTAAAGCATTCGGTCGTGTGTCTGTAGCATTCTCGGATCAAAAAATTTCATTAAGAAAAAGTGTTCGTCTCGTCGCCCTGATTCCGAAAATGTATATAACTTATATACTTGGATGTTAGTTGTCGCTCGCTCGTAAGACCAAATTTGTGCCCTCTACTCCTCTGAAGGTACCGGAGCGATTCACTCCAAATTTGGTACACATATTATTTAGTATCCTATTTGTATCCGTTCGCAGTTTAAATCCAATCGCCCGTATACTTCCCGAGTTATAGGGCCCTAAAACTTGGAGCCCCCCTTAATACTGTCCTTATAAAAATAATTGAAGCACTTAAAAATTCTAAGATATTTTTTGTCTACAAGATTTTTTCATTTTGTTAACCCAAAGCCCGAAAAAAATTATTAAATATTATAATTTTGAATTTCAAAATTTGAACAAAAATTTTTATTTTTTTTTAATATAATCTAAAATTAAAGGGTAAGATTTTTTATATCTATAACATTTTTTCAATTAGTTAACCAAAAGGCCATAATTATTAAAAACTGCTCGCATCGCATATATTACTTATAAGGCAAGCTGGACGCATAGGTGCGTTGTACCTAAGCTTGTTAATTATTATGGCCTTTTGGTTAACAATTTGAAAAAATGTTATTAATATAAAAAGTCTTACATTTAATTTTAGATTATATTGATAAAACAAAATTTTAGTTCATACTTTAAAATTCAAAATTATAATATTTAATAATTTTTTTCGGGCTTTGGATTAACAAAATGAAAAAATCTTATAGATATAAAATATCTTAGAATTTTTAGTAGAATTTTTAAATGTATTAATTATTTTTGTTAGGGCAGTATTAAGGGGGGCTCTAAATTCTGGGGCCCTATAACTCGGGAAATATACGGGCGATTGGATTAATACTGCGAGCGGATTCAAATGGGATGCCAAATAATATGTGTACCAAATTTAGATTATATTGATAAAAAAATAATTTAGTGCATATTTTAAAATTCAAAATTATAATATTTAATAATTTTTTTCGGGCTTTGGGTTAACAAAATGAAAAAATCTTGTAGACAAAAAATATCTTAGAATTTTTAGTAGAATTTTTAAGTGTTTCAATTATTTTTATAAGGGCAGTATTAAGGGGGGCTCCAAATTTTGGGGCCCTATAACTCGGGAAGTATACGGGCGATTGGATTTAAACTGCGAACGGATTCAAATGGGATGCCATATAATATGTGTACCAAATTTGGAGTGAATCGCTCCGGTACCTTCAGAGGAGTAGAGGGCACAAATTTGGTCTTACGAGCGAGCGACGACTAACATCCAAGTATATTAGTTATATACATTTTCGGAATCAGGGCGACGAGACGAACACTTTTTCTTAATGACATTTTTTGATCCGAGAATACTACAGACACACGACCGAATGCTTTAGCCTCTTCGGTACTACGTACGGCGAGCTAAAAACACCTTTCTTCGCAGATATGCTTATATATATATATATATATATATATATATATATATATATATATATATATATATATCTCTGCTGAGTAAAAAAACATGCCCAATGTACATAAAATAAATAGTCGTAATTCTTACCATTCGTAAATTCGAGTTCCATTCTATCAGTGTGTGCGGATCAACCATTAATTTGCGCCAAATATCTGAGCCCAAGCTCGAAACATTTACCGATGCTCGATTCTCGTCTGATTTCCCAGTTGGACAATTAACTGTCGATGATAGTTGAGCGGACAGTTGGTATTGAGATTTGCGCAAATATGGCGACACCTCACTTGGACTTTGAGTTGCTGGGTGGCTCCAAAATGAACTCAACAAATTGCTAGATTGCTCCGTAGGACTGCTAGCGTTCAGTGCTTTCTCGTAATGTTCATAATCATTGAGATAATCTTTAAGCGTTTGGTCGTTTGTGATCATATCCACCCCTGATGTATCAGGGTACACTAGCTTTAGGGGCGTCTTTTTCAGCGGCGTTCTTTTCAGTTCGGGTGAACCACGCATGTAAACCCACGACGGTGATGGAATTGAGTAATTTTTGCCTTGAATTAAATGCATTATTTAGATACGCGACATGCATACATTTAAATTTAAAGTTCAAGAAATTATATTTAATTTCACATAATTTAGTGAAGAATATTTATTATAAGAAATGACTGTGACATTATGTAATTATCTTTAAAGATTGTTCAATTTACTATCATTTGGTGAATGATTTGAGCGCCAACTAGCAGCCGTCCAATTTAATGGTGTAGTGTTCATTGTTGTATCCATAACGGCTTTGGCCACTGTAGCCGGGGATACAATTGGTGTGGAAGTTTGTTTGTCCGCTAATATATTATAATATGAATCTGAAATCAAATAAATTGTAAATGACAATTACGGCCTAAAAACATTTTCAAACTCTTACCATCATCTTTGATACCCAACAATTGTTTTTGTTCTGCGGTAACCGTTACAGTTTCACTTATAATTGCATAATAACAATATTTTGCGACATGGTAGGCGGCATTTAGTGCAAATATAAATGAAAATGCATATTCCAATACATTGAACCATGTTGTATATATGGGGCATTTATAAGAACTAAATTCATATTTTATTATTCATTCAAACTGGTTTTGTACCGAATTTTGAACTTACATATCAATTAACAAGAGACCACACATCATTCCGTTTACAATTCCCCATGTACCACTATTTCGTCGTTTTTGTATATTTTGTGTTAGGTTTAATGTTTTTTCCATTGCTGGAGTCTTGTTGCCGGGCAAAGCACCCTTATTAGGAGCTTTGGGCCTAAGCAAATACAATACATACAATAAATAAATAATATATATATATATATATATATATATATATATATATATATATATATATATATATATATATATATATATATATATATATATATATATATATTAGGGTGGTCCTTAAGGGGGCATTCACCTTTTGCGGATTCAAAAAATCGATATATTTACACTTTGAAGTGTTGACTATAAGTCTCTGAAGCCGTTTTTTGAAATTCGAGTTGGAAATATGTGAAATTGCGATTTAAACAAAACAATATTTTTGCTCAAGCACGGCGTTTTCGCGCGCGTCAGTCTGAAGGTGAAACTTTAAACGCGTTTTTCTCGAAACCATATTTTTTAAGTCGCGCGGTAGAATATCTCGACAACAAATTAACCGATTTAACTCTCGATAAGTGCATCTTAAAGGTAATAAAATTCTCTAGGAGTTGATCCTCGACGAAGTGTGTCCGACAGTTGTTAATATTTTTTAAGGCCCGCCAAAAGAGAAAAAAAGTGGCAAAACATAACTTTTTTCGTACGATGGCCGCCATTTTGCTAATTATGGTCCAAATGGACCACCCGAGGATCAATTCCTAGACAATTTAATATACTTTAAAACCCTTATTTCTTATTTATTTTCAAACAACTGGGACCAGAGTTATGCTACCGCGCGCCTAAATTGAGCTGCCCACTTTGGACCTGGACATCTTCGCCGGGGCTGAACGTACCCGACTTTAAAAATAATCTTATGAAAGAAAAAAGTTGAATAAATACGATACAAAAAACCGCATGCGAATATCTCAAACGTACCCTGAGAAAAAAAAATGTTAAAATACAGCTTTTTTTTGTGCTCAAAAGGTGAATGCCCACGTAATATGGATATTTTCGAATTTCTTTGCTCCCAGGAGCTCAAATACTTCCAAATTGATAAAAAAAAATCTCTGAAAGTTTGAGCTCTTAATATTAACTTTAAGATAGTCCGCGCTCCAACCTAAGTTTCTTATGGAAATAACATGGGAAAAATTCCATTTCTTTTTTAGAATTTTATAACTCAGCGACAAATGAATCAAAAGTAATCATTCGCTTCATGTTTTATTGTAAATTTGACGCACTACAAAAAAGGTTTCTTATAATTTTTCGTTAAATCTATTGGCTCAAGAGTTATTCGAGCTCAAAGTTTAATTATTATATAATTATTAATAATATCAAGTATAATTATTAAGTAAATACTTATTTTGTAAAATATATCAAATTTTTGTTGTAAAATTTTTATTTATGATAGAAAAAAGCAAATACAATGTTATTCTTGGAATTGTGATTAATATGTGTGATTTTTCAATTAATAAAACAGATAGTTTTCTGATTTTCAAGATAAAAAAATGAAAGTACAGGTTCGGATAATTAGCCTTAATCCATTTTCATATTTTAAAGTTAATATTAAGAGCTCAAACTTTCAGAGAATTTTTTTTTTATCAATTTGGAAGCATTTGAGCTCCTGGGAGCAAAGAAATTCGAAAATATCCATATTAAGGACCACCCTAATATATATATATATATATATATATATATATATATATATATATATATATATATATATATATATATATATATATATATATATATACGTTAAATATATATATATATATATATATATATATATATATATATATATATATATATATATATATTAGGGTGGTCCTTCATATAAAAATAATATATATATATATATATATATATATATATATATATATATATATATATATATATATATATATATACGTTAAATATATATATATATATATATATATATATATATATATATATATATATATATTAGGGTGGTCCTTAATATAAAAATAATATATATATATATATATATATATATATATATATATATATATATATATATATATATATATATATATATATATATATATATATGTTAATGGTGCAATTCTGAGCAAATATATGGATCTATAAGTACAATCCGTAAAATATTGATAGTATAATATATATTTTAATTGCATTGCAAATCTGATCTAAACTAATTCTTTAAGATATATCGAACTTAATTCATGATATGTGTAATTAATGATAATAAAATATGTTTCCATTAAAGAACTATAGCTTTTTCAAAATCTTACTGATTCTCCTTATAGACTGGCTCAGAATCGCACCATAACTTAAAATCATTTAAGAATAAGATTAAATGTATGAGCTGTAGGCACTTGTTGAAACATGATTATTTAATAAGGAAAAATTGAATAAAAACGCACTTGGTTGGTTTCAAAATTAATTTAATGTAACTCAATACGTATTTCGGCTATTACACCATCGTCAGAAGTGTCGGAAAGCAGTAAACTGCAAGGTACATATACATACAAATAAATATAACAGGTATAAAGGTTATAGTCTAAAATTATACCTATACTATAACCTTTATACCTGTTATATTTATTTGTGTGTATATATATACCTTGCAGTTTACTTCTTTCCGACACTTCTGACGATGGTGTAAAAGCCGAAATACGTATTAAGTTAGATTAAATTAATTTTGAAACCAACGAAGTGTGTTGTTTTTATTCAATTTTTCCTTATCATTTAAGAATATTTATTTAATACACAAAAATATGGAGTGTTAAATCGTTTGTAACAAAAATTGTTAACATTTATACGATTCACTTTTTCACAAACTCATGTCCTTTTCGAGATGTGCAAAATATTACATGAATAAACAAGCCCTTTTAGTTGTAATATCCTTTACAAAAATATTCGAGATATGCAAATTTAAAAATTTAAATTTATTCTTATTATTATTTAATTGTAATTGTACATTTTGTATTTCTATTTTTTAAGTTAAGGGGGTATTACTCTTTCGACGGCCTATTTCAGACGGTTTTCAGGAATTTTTTTTTGTGGGTAAACTAAAACACTTGGGACCTTGAGCTTTTTTGCATCTTGTTTATTAATTCTTGGAGTACAAAATGTATTTTTTTTATGTATGTGGTCCATGTCGATCCGTCTCAAAATGGCGACCATGTCCGGCGCCTCAGTCTGTGCGGCCGGAAAGATTTTGGCACTTTCCGCTATTTGAAACATAAAATCGAGTAGGTATTATTAATCTGCATTAAATTCTACGGAAATTGAACCTCTGTCGTTGCAAAATATTGAAAATTGGATTTTTCAGAGCGCCTCAAAGTTGAAAAAAACAGGCGAAAATTGACATTTTTGTTCAGACGGCTGCAATTTTCTCATTTTTCGATAAAATGTTTCGCCCGAGGGTCTATTTCCGTAGAATTTAATGCAGATTAATAATACCTACTCGATTTTATGTTTCAAATAGCGGAGAAAGTGCCAAAACCTTTCCGGCCGCACAGACTGAGGCGCCGGACATGGTCGCCATTTTGAGACGGATCGACATGGACCACATACATAAAAAAAATACATTTTGTACTCCAAGAATTAATAAACAAGATGCAAAAAAGCTCAAGGTCCCAAGTGTTTTAGTTTACCCACAAAAAAAAATCCTGAAAACCGTCTGAAATAGGCAGTCGAAAGAGTAATACCCCCTTAAGTAATGTTAATCTTTTAAATAATAAATAAAGGAAATCCTTTCGGATCCATATAACCAGTATTTCTATTAAAAAAAAATATATATTATATATTTAATTTCCTTTAACTAAAATAAGATAAAAAAGAAACTTGGGGGTAAACCTGTAAGAGGGTTTAAATCCTCCCCGATTTAGTTGGAGTTATATTTTAAGACGAATTTTGATAAAAAAGGACATATTTTATTTATGCATTTTATACAATTATAAAATAGTAAAATTCTGAGAAAAAATGTTTTTAGGCATTGAAATGAGCCTTAACTAACCAAATAATGCTTATTTTCAAATTATTCGGCATTTTCCACCTATTTCGTGATTTTACATATTTGCTTTAGTTTTGGAAAAAAACTACAGACGCTCTTTAAAGTAAAAAAAATAAAGTACAATTGGTAAATTAGGTCGAGAAATGTCTTATTATGGTGAAAAATAAAAACATATATCACGAAAAAGGTGGTAAATGCCGCATAATTTGAAAATAGGCATTATTTGGGCAGTGAATGCGATTTTATCAAGTTTGGGCACAAATGAAGACAAACCCAAATAATTATAAAATATTTTGCATGTAAATAACGGTTTTTTTGAAAAAAAAAAAAAAAACGGGGGGTTAAACGCGTATTTAGATAGAACCACCCTAATACATATATAAATAAAATAACAGTGGGATCGAATATGGTTAAAAGCGCACTAAAGCATACTTATTGAGTGAAACAGTGAACATGCAAAATGTATCATAACCTATAAATTAAATATACGAGTTTTATAACTTACCTATACCTGAACATGGTGGTGTTTATTGTTCAAACGATGAACAATGTGTAATAAAACGAAAATTTAATGAATATTAAGGTGAATTGAATGAAATAATGAATTATTTAAGTTAAATCGCCGCCCATGACATATCGCATTGTCTAATAAATTGTATGTAACATGTAAATTTCAAAAATTCCACCATACCTTCAATATAGAAATCCCTAGATTGCGCGCATGTCCCTGAAGTTAGCTTGGGATTGGGATTCGTTTTTTCCCAAGCTACAATCCCAATATATAACTGGATTGGATCCCTGAGATTATTTTTGTTTTTATGCTTAAAACCTTGTTTATACATAATTAGCGATGTTCTAATTAGTATATTTATGTTTATAAACTATTATGTGATCTATACTATAATAAAAAATTATAAAATCTACTATAAATTAGTAATTACAGCAAAAATTCCGTGCAGAACCAGTACGATAAACCTTGCGATCCTACGTTTTATTTATTTACGACCATACTAAAATAGGACTCACCCCAAATATTACATATATTATAGATTAGGATGTGTTTAATCAAATGCAATCATAAAATTTAAATAAAAAAAATATATATTTGGAGAAAATTGACATTGAAGTCCAAATTACGCATGCCGAGGGACGTTTTATTTATTTACGACCATACTAAAATAGGACAAACCCCAAATATTTCGTATATTATAGATTAGGGTGTGTTGAATCAAACGCAATCATAAAAATTAAATAAAAAAAATATGTATTTGGAGAAAACCGACATTGAAGTCCAAATTACGCATGCCGTGGGACGTTTTATTTATTTACGACCATACTAAAATAGGACACACCCCAAATATTACATATATTATAGATTAGGGTGTGTTGAATCAAATGCAATCATAAAAATTAAATAAAAAAAATATGTATTTGGAGAAAATCGACATTGAAGTCCAAATTACGCATGCCGTGGGACGTTTTATTTATTTACGACCATACTAAAATAGGACACACCCCAAATATTACATATATTATAGATTAGGATGTGTTTAATCAAATGCAATCATAAAAATTAAATAAAAAAAATATGTATTTGGAGAAAATCGACATTGAAGTCCAAATTACGCATGCCGTGGGACGTTTTATTTATTTACGACCATACTAAAATAGGACACACCCCAAATATTACATATATTATAGATTAGGATGTGTTTAATCAAATGCAATCATAAAAATTAAATAAAAAAAATATGTATTTGGAGAAAATCGACATTGAAGTCCAAATTACGCATGCCGTGGGACGTTTTATTTATTTACGACCATACTAAAATAGGACACACCCCAAATATTACATATATTATAGATTAGGGTGTGTTGAATCAAATGCAATCATAAAAATTAAATAAAAAAAATATGTATTTGGAGAAAATCGACATTGAAGTCCAAATTACGCATGCCGTGGGACGTTTTATTTATTTACGACCATACTAAAATAGGACACACCCCAAATATTACATATATTATAGATTAGGATGTGTTTAATCAAATGCAATCATAAAAATTAAATAAAAAAAATATGTATTTGGAGAAAATCGACATTGAAGTCCAAATTACGCATGCCGTGGGACGTTTTATTTATTTACGACCATACTAAAATAGGACTCACCCCAAATATTACATATATTATAGATTAGGGTGTGTTGAATCAAATGCAATCATAAAAATTAAATGAAAAAAATATATATTTGGAGAAAATCGACATTGAAGTCCAAATTACGCATGCCGTGGGACGTTTTATTTATTTACGACCATACTAAAATAGGACAAACCCCAAATATTTCGTATATTATAGATTAGAGTGTGTTGAATGTCCCTGAAGTTAGCTTGGGATTGGGATTCGTTTTTTCCCAACTACAATCCCAATATATAACTGGATTGGATCCCTGAGATTATTTTTGTTTTTATGCTTAAAACCTTGTTTATACAAATATTTCGTATATTATAGATTAGGGTGTGTTGAATCAAATGCAATCATAAAAATTTAATTAAAAAAACATAGACTTGGAGAAAATCGACTTTTAAGTCCAAATTACGCATGTCGAGGGACGTCTTATTTGTTAATAACAATAACACATAAGATAATACTAACACTATTAAGCCACTATTTAGCTGGTTGTGGGTGTAAAAGGATTTCTTTTAATCCATATGTTATATAGAATATTATTCGCTAAATTATTGAAATTAGCATTTATTAATGAAACTATGAACATGTTACAATAATATATAAAACCAAGTACCTATATATGTTTATAAATTATATGAATATATATTGGTAATATAATTACATTTTTGTTTATTTCACATTAATATACCAATTATAAGAATAAACAAATTATATATATATATTTAAAAATATTATAAATATTATTTATTATTAAATCAATATACCTTGTTTTAATATTCTGAAGTTGAACAATATATTGTTCCTTTTATTTTTCAAGTCAACAGAAATAAAAACAAATGTTAATTATAACAAACAAATAAAGGAATACATAGTTAAATGATTTAAACATATATAAAAAGAAACAGCAAAATTATTTGTTCACATATATTTTTGTTAACATAATATACACGTAATAATGTTACAATATATCTTAGATATGTTACAATGTAATATATCGCAAATGTAATATACATTGTAACATATATGTTATATATATATATATATATATATATATATATATATATATATATATATATATATATATATATATGCACCTTCATAATTTATATCTCTGATATATTACATTGTAATATTTTTTTCTAATTTAATTTTTATGATTGAATTTATGATATGTCAGTTACGTTGCCGGTATAAATTCTATAAATCACTCTTGCGCAAATAATATATATGTATTTTAACGAACATTTTGTTAATTTTATATTATGTGCCCCCCTGTGTTATAATTATTAACAAATAAAACGTCCCTCGGCATGCGTAATTTGGACTTCAATGTCGATTTTCTCCAAATATATATTTTTTTCATTTAATTTTTATAATTGCATTTAATTCAACACACTCTAATCTATAATATACGAAATATTTGGGGTTTGTCCTATTTTAGTATGGTCGTAAATAAATAAAACGTCCCACGGCATGCGTAATTTGGACTTCAATGTCGGTTTTCTCCAAATACATATTTTTTTAATTTAATTTTTATGATTGCATTTGATTCAACTCACCCTAATCTATAATATACGAAATATTTGGGGTGTGTCCTATTTAAGTATGGTCGTAAATAAATAAAACGACCCTCGGCATGCGTAATTTGGACTTCAATGTCGATTTTCTCCAAATATATATTTTTTTCATTAAATTTTTATGATTGCATTTGATTCAACACACCCTAATCTATAATATATGTAATATTTGGGGTTTGTCCTATTTTAGTATGGTCGTAAATAAATAAAACGACCCTCGGCATGCGTAATTTGGACTTCAATGTCGATTTTCTCCAAATATATATTTTTTTCATTTAATTTTTATGATTGCATTTGATTCAACACACCCTAATCTATAATATATGTAATATTTGGGGTGAGTCCTATTTTAGTATGGTCGTAAATAAATAAAATGTAGGATCGCAAGGTTTATCGTACTGGTTCTGCACGGAATTTTTGCTGTAATTACTAATTTATAGTAGATTTTATAATTTTTTATTATAGTATAGATCACATAATAGTTTATAAACATAAATACACTAATTAGAACATCGCTAATTATGTATAAACAAGGTTTTAAGCATAAAAACAAAAATGATCTCAGGGATCCAATCCAGTTATATATTGGGATTGTACTTGGGAAAAACGATTCCCAATCTAACTTTAGGGACATAGATTGCGCGCCCAGACATTTCTCACCATTATGTTGGGAACACTGTTATTACTGAAAGTGTTGAACACAAATTTAAAATGTCCGTTTACAATAAAATACGTAATAATTTGCTATTAGTTATATTGAACATAAACTATAATACAAACATATGAATTATTTAATATTAGGAAACCGTTTTAACATTTGATTCACTTGTTTATGTGTTAAACTTTTTTGGCCCGGTGTTAAAATTCCTTTCATTTCTTGATCCTTTTTAACACGTTTCTTCGTTAAATTCGCTGTGTAACACTGTTGAAAACTGCCGATTTCCTTTGCGCAAATATTCTGATCAAACTCACTTTTCTTGAGACACGCAAATAAAATCGACATTTCATGCAAACATGATACTTCAGAGGTCTTGTCACCTTTGCCAGACACCTTCTCCTTTAATTGCAATGGTAGAACTTCTGTAAATGGTACAATTTCTTCCTTTTGGTTGAACCTTGCAGGCCTAAATAACATTGGTCCGAATCTCATTTTCTACAAATATAATAAAAGACTTGTAGCTCGAATTTTCTAAATTATAAGGTTATGATTTGTTCTAATTTTGATTTTAATAGAAATAAATTGGTACACAGCTTTTTCGAGCAGTGTTACCAATTGTAGTAACAAAATTTAAGGCGCGTCTACAGCGCATACTTGATTAAAGCGGTGGCTGTAATTGAAATTGTCTTGGCGGGAAACAACACATTCTCTATTAAAATGCAGACAATAAATAAATACACTTACTAAATAAATACTAACTAAAATTTATTATATATGCCATAAAATTATTTTGGAATAGCAAATTTGAGTATTTTTATAACGTTTAAGGTCAAACATCAAGCTCGAAAAAAAAAACCTACCTACTTTTTAAAGAAAAAAAATATCAGTGAATTTGTAATTGCATAAATAATGCCTGGTAAAAATGATATTCTTTTTGTATTTACAGTTTCAGAGATAAAAAATAAAAACCTCCAAAATAGGTCATTTATTATAGTTTTCATTTTTTATCTCCGAAACTGTAAATACAAAAAGAATATCATTTTTACCAAGCATTATTTATGCAATTACAAATTTACTGATATTATTTTTTCTTTAAAAAGTAGGTAGGTTTTTGCGTAATCGAGGTTTGTTTAACCATGATAGGTTTTGAGTAGTTTTGTGTAATTAAGAAATATAACTTTGACCAAAAGTGTAACAATGTGTCCGTAATGCCTTTATATTCAATAAACAGTCATTATTCGATGGAATATCTTTGATTATAGCGTAAAAATAGCTAATTTCTAATACTGTGCGCATGATTTCTATCACTGGTTGCTTGAACATTCAAAGTCGATGGTAGCGCCACCATCTAAAATAGTCGAGAGCGGAGCGGCATTACTTCGAACTAGATGGACCTGCAAATTTATACACTATAATCTATAAATTATTCATTGTTGCATCGTAACCGCCTAAAACGTCGGCAACCCATTTAACATACCTGTTACGCAATTGCGTATATTTTTGAAATTTTTCGTTATATACTTAAAAGCTTGTATTTTAAATACGAAATATCGCTTAATTATTTTAAATAATTTACAAAATGTAATATTGATTTACTGTATTTGAAATATATATATATATATATAATGCAGGCAATAAATAAACTCGTAAGATAACAATGATGAAAACGTGTTTTAGATTTAAATACAAACTAAAATGTACTATATATGCCATAAAATTATTTGGGAATAGTAAATTGGGGCAATGTATTAGACATTAGATACTTATAGGGTTTAAACTCTAAATTTAAACGCTATATTGTCTATAAATCATTCATTGATGCAACGTAAGCGCCTAAAACATCAGCAACCGGTTTTACATACCTGTTAAGCAATTGCGTATATTTTTGGAATTTCTCGTTTATGTACAAAAATAATTTTTAAAATACTTAAAAACTTGCATTTCAAATACAAAATACTACACTTAAGTATTTTAAATAATTTTCATCATATATTATTTATTTATTGTATTTGAAATATACTAATATTGTAAGATAAAGATATTATTAAAATCATAAATATAACATTAAATTAAATTCGCAACCGGTGTTTCTAATCGTTAAAAATGGCACATTCTGTATTAAAATGCAGGCAATAAATAAACTCGTAAAATAACAATGATGAAAACGTGTTTTAGATTAAAATACAAACTAAAATGTACTATATATGCCATAAAATTATTTGGGAATAGTAAATTGGGGCAATGTATTAGACATTAGATACTTATAGGGTTTAAACTTTAAATTTAAACGTTATATTGTCTATAAATCATTCATTGATGCAACGTAAGCGCCTAAAACATCAGCAACCGGTTTAACATACCTGTTACGCAATTGCGTATATTTTTGGAATTTCTCGTTTATGTATAAAAATAATTTTTAAAATACTTAAAAACTTGTATTTCAAATACGAAATACTACACTTAAGTATTTTAAATAATTTTCATCATATATTATTTATTTATTGTATGTTTTATAATTTCTTTTGACATTTTTTCAAATTGTGAACCCATAGGCCATAAGAATTAAATTCAATTATTTTTAAATTTTAATATTAATATTAAGTGTGGAGTAGGAAGGGGAAGTCCGGTGCTCGCATCGCATATATTACTTATAAGACGAGTTGAAGGCATAGGTACCATGCACCTAATCTTGTTTTGATACGTAATAATATTATAATGTTCTTGTCATTATTATTACGAATTCTTTTAATTCATGTAATGTCCTTAGATCGTCTAGATTCTAGAATATGTTGCTGGTAACTTATGTTATATAAATATTAAAAAAATTAACAAAAAGGCTTACCACATGCAGAACACATAAAGAAAATAAGACTAAAAGATCCCCCACTCCAAATAAGCCTATAGGCGTAGTACCGTTATAGGCCTATAAGGCGCGAGACTTAAATAATTCGTATCTTCTGTAATATGAAGATTTCAGAAAAAAAAAAAAAAAGTATAGTATAAAATATTGTTTCCTTCGAAAAAGAAAAATTAATATACATTTTTTATTATTAATAACACCACATAACTACATATCTATTATAAGTGTGCGTTGATGGATTTGAATATAAATTTACAACATTACATTAGTTCCCAGTTACATTTACATTTACATAATTTCATATAAAATAAGTGTACATAATTGGTGAAGTTTATGTTTAATGATTGAATTTTTGTTATTGCAAATTGCTAAGAGAAATATGTATAATTTAATTAATAATTCAAATAAATTATGAATTTCCATTAACTATTTGACGGTTTTATTTAAGTATATTTTCTTGAACAAAGTTGCTGAATATATATATGTATATATATATATATATATATATATATATATATATATATATATATTTTAGCTGACCACACAGAAAAACAAGATTTGGTACGCGTAAAACGCACCAACGCGTAGAGCTCGCCCTTAGGTAAAATATGCGTTGCGAGCAGTGGTTTTTAATTATTATGGCCTTTTGGATAACAAATTGAAAATATGTTATAGATATAAAAAGTCTTACATTTAATTTTAGATTAAACTAAATTTTTTAGTGCATATTTTAAAATTCAAAATTATAATATTTAATAATTTCTTTCGGGCTTTGGGTTAACAAAATGAAAAAATCTTGTAGATATAAAATATCTTAGAATTTTTAGTAGTATTTTTAAGTAATTTAATTATTTTTATAAGGGCAGTATTAAGGGGGGCTCCAAATTTTGGGGGCCTATAACTCGGGAAGTATACAGGCGATTGGATTTATACTGCGAGCGGATTCAAATGGGATGCCAAATAATATGTGTACCAAATTTAGATTAAATTGATAAAAAAAAATTGTGCAAATTTTAAAATTCAAAATTATAATATTTAATAATTTTTTTCGGGCTTTGGGTTAACAAAATGAAAAAATCTTGTAGACATAAAAAATCTTAGAATTTTCAGTAAAATTTTTAAGTGCTTCAATTATTTTTATAAGGGCAGTATTAAGGGGGGCTTCAAATTTTGGGGCCCTATAACTCGGGAAGTATACGGGCGATTGGATTTAAACTGCGAGCGGATTCAAATGGGATGCCAAATAATATGTGTACCAAATTTGGAGTGAATCGCTCCGGTACCTTCAGAGGAGTAGAGGGCACAAAATTTGGTCTTACGAGATACCGAGCGACGACCAACATCCAAGTATATAAGTTATATACATTTTTGGATTCAGGGCGACGAGACGAACACTTTTTCTTAATGAAATTTTTTGATCCGAGAATGCTACAGACACACGACCGAATGCTTAAGCCTCTTCGGTTAAGGTTAAGAATGTATATATATATATATATATATATATATATATATATATATATATATATATATATATATATATATATAAATATATATATATATATATATATATATATATATATATATATATATATATATATATATATATATATATATATATATATATATATATATATATATATATATATATATATATAAAAATATATATATATATATATATATATATATATATATATATATATATATATATATATATATATATATATATATATATATATATTGTTAGTTGTTTTATCTAAATAAAATTAAATGGCTGAAATCAACTAAACTTTTACTCTGCTGCGCAAAAACACTAAGTACTCGATAGTGTGTCTGTAATATTCACAACATCTCGCTCATGTTAAAATTGTATTTCATATAAATGCTTTGAAAGGTCTGCATCGATTCTTAAATTTAATTAAAATGAATCCAGGAACATATATCGATTCAATAATTCTAAAAATCTAAATCAACGGTTGTGGCCATCACAAGACCTTCTTATACGTTAGTTATAGTAGATTAATTACAACCGATATCAAACGACAAATACCAAAAATATTTGAGTCTATATTGTTTCCCTGTCAAAATGTTGTCAGGTATAGTTCATACGATTTATTAAATATAATCCCCATACATGCTTATCGATGCCAAAATAAATAAAAACATTTATGATTTTAAGCAGTTTTCTCCTAACTGGTACATTTTTTAAAGAAACTTTTCAAACAAAAGTTGTGCGATTCTTTCATTATGATATTGGCGTTAGAACAAAAAATGCATAGAGTAAACACGCACTTCCAGGTTGATAATACTTATCAAGAATAGGAGATGCACATTTACAGCATATGCGAGGTCCGAACTTTATTTTTTTTAACTTTATTATTACATTTACAGATTATTCGTCCTCCCTCAGCCTCCTTACTCTGATTTCTGGCACAAAACTGACGAATTGTCGTGGTGCAAGAACCATGAGTTGTCTCGCCACAACTCTGGTCTCTTTTTCAGAATTTTTTCACGTAATTTTATTTCTCCGTAAGCTTGTTTTAAAAGTTGAAACGTTTCTGTGAAAGTTTTCCCCAGTTTCACGCAACATTTTACGTTGCATCGTTGTTCCAGAAAATCGCTCATTTCAAAAATCGTCACTCACACTTAACCAAGTTGCACTCAAATAACAATATCAACAATCCAAGAAAATGTGGTTACAGAGGAGGTAATGCGCAACGCAATGCAGCCAACCAATAATTTGTAAATGTAATAATAAAGTTTAAAAAAATAAAGTTCGGTTATTTTCTTAACAGACCTCGTACATGTCTTAAGTTTGAAGTTTCATAATTATTCGTTCGACAATTTTGGCTCTAGAGCGTTCACAGACACAGACATCATTCCGAAAATAGTCACATTCGATTCAGGCAGGACCAAAACGTGTATTTCCGTTGGAATCTCGAGCCCGGAATGTTTTATGATAAGATTTAGTTATTACTGTGTATAAGAAAGAAAAATGGGGTGTGGCCTGTACTCGATTTTTATATACGTAGTTTTCACTAGAAATATCCCAAACAACTAACCAATATTCCACAGAAATACTCTGAATACATTAAGGGGCGACACTTGTGTGCAGCTGATAAACTCTTTGACATACGTTATACAACGCATTTTGTATGCTTCAGAATGAATTAGATTGTGTGAGTTACGTCGATTATGAGAAAAATGCTGTTTTAATATTCCGAATTCTCTCCTCGTATATATGTATGTGTAGAACGCCTTTTTTTGTAAAAATTCAAATTGACATAGAAGGGGATCGAACTCACGACCTCCAGGGTAAGAGGCGAGAGTCTTAGCCACCATGTAATGGAGACAGATAAAAATGTTATATATAATATCAAATAGTCGTATACTAATACAAACAATCATTAATATAAATAACCCAGAAATGTTTGTATGTGAGTGTGTATGTGTAGAACGCTTTTCTGTAAAAATGCAGATTGGCATAGACGGGGATCGAACTCACGACCTCCAGGGTGAAAGGCATGACACTTAGCCACTGCACCATGGCGACTGTTAATAATGTTATAAAAAATAATCAAATAGTTTATACTGAAATAAAACAATCACTACGATTCTGAAGTTCAGTCTGCTTTGAAATAGACAAAAACGAATCAAACGTCAGAATGAAATCAGTCAAATTTGGATTTTGTGTGATAAATCTTCAATTCAAAGTTTAATCTTAAGTTTAAGGGGAGTAGCATGTTATAATTTCAATTTTTAAGTATATAATATGAAATAAGTGCATATTATTGCCTAATTAGCATATATTTTTAGCAAATACGTGTTTCTGTACATTTATTTTAATTCATAGTTAATATTTTTCACTTCAAAATGGCCAAGAAGCAGTGATTTTTGAAAATATTAGTTGCGGTAAGATTTTATAGTTCGTCAAATTATAATAACTGCAAGTAAGTAAATTTATAATTCTGATTATTAGAGTAATAAAATGTTGAAGAGATAATTCAAAGATATTTAGAAACATGATTGGTTGGCAATTTTATTCTTTTATTTTTGATGGCACAATCCATTGTATTTTAGCATATAACTAATTATCATCACTTTTAAAACTGCCGTTGTGACACTGCAGCAGTTTAATACTGCAAAATTCAGAATCTAGCCTGATTATTTAATTCAAAAACAATAATGAATCAAATGTCAAATCATTAAAAATGTTGTGTAAAAAGGATTTGTTATTATTTGAATAATCAATTCAAATAATAAACAGCAATCGTAAGTAAATTTATAATCCTGTTTTTTATATACAATCATAGAAACTGTCTAAATGATACAACACATACCAACTGTATACCATATGGGCACATAGTGCCCACGGGTGACCCTAGTACTGAAATAAAAGACTACAGCAATTAATAAATTTCTAATCAAGTAATCTGCCTTACATAAAAATAAAAGGTTATACGTCAAAATAATTCAAAAGACACTTTTAAATATATTCCGAATCTTTAAAATGCATATCGAGTTGTGTACATTGTGCCATTGTGTTTTAGCATAGGAGCCATTATCACTTTTAAAACTGCCGTGCAACTGCAAAATTCAGAATTTATCCTGATTATTTGATTCAAAAATAATAACGAATCAAATGTCAAATCATTCAAAGTGTTGTGTAAAAAGGTTTGTAATACACATATATGTTTTGAATAATCTATTCAATTAGAAAACAGAAACCGTAAGTAAATTTATAATCCCGATTGCATGGAGACTGTTTTAATGCACGGGTACAAATGTTCAAAATATTTTTTGTATTATTCAGTTCGCAGTAATACCGCATTTAATAAAAGCAATAGACAAATTATGAATTAAAAAACCATGCATCAACTTATTAAATAATATTAAATGTGCATTGTACATTATATTTAACTACAAATAAATGCAGTAAATAAATTTATAAATTATATTATATATTATAAAATAAACAAATTCTTGAAGGGTTAATTCAAACATATTTAGACACCTGATTGGCTGGAAAAATATATCAAATTATTAGTATTTAATTTTTTGTAGATTTGCTATACAAAGTGAAGGAAAAACCGTGTAAGGGTAATCCCTTATTTTTATATGATTTACAAGAAAATTCTCCACCCTTCAAAACTGACCTATATTCTGTGAACCATATGGGCACACGGTGCCCACGGGTGACCCTAGTATTTAAATATTCGTACACGAAACAATGCTTGATAATAATGCAATTTGTAATAACTAACAGTTTAAAATATCAATAATTCAATAATTGTAGTTATAAGTCATAACTTCTGTAGAATATTAGTTAAAATGTATAAATATGGAGATAGTAGTAATATGGAATCTTATTATCGCATGAATATTTCAGCAAGTGTAGAGCCTTATAGTATAGGGGTCACCGATCACCACAATTAATACTCTCGATTGCGAATACGTATCTGATATCTTAACTTGAACAAACTCAAAATATAGTAAACATTCCGTTAAACAACATGTATGTAGTTCCGCATTGAGACAATTCAAAGGCAACACGATCAGGTACGTCGGCCGATTAAAAAATGCAAATATTATAACGTGCCATCTGTCAGCGTCAGCGTCAGCCTTAGCGTCAGCATAAAGCACAATCACAATCACATCAGAACATTACTGGTTGACTGGTTTGAGTGTAAAACGATGCTTAGCTTAAGAGAAACAACATCTGCAATGCGCATCTCTTTATACTTATATTATACAACGAACAACAACAACAGAAGTCACATCATCACCACATGGACACAGGATCAAACCAGTTTGATGATCATCATGTGAATCACATCATTGCGAGGCCGATGACCAAAGAAAACTAATGATATTAAGACTGACAGGTTGTCTTTAACAACAATGTTTGTTTCGTTCGTCTCCAAATTCTCATAAATTGGGAGAAAATGCCGAACACGGCACGTGCGACGACTTGTGTTTTTCTTTCTTTATTATAAATATATCTTATATTTATAATTACTTTGTATCTAGATTTAGTGAGTCGAACAGAAAGTGCAAAAGAGCTATAATGATTAGGCGTGCGTCTGTAACATTCTCGAATTTCAAACTTTCCTTAACAAAAAGTTCTTGTCTCGTCACGTTAAATCAAAATATATATATATCTCATATACTTGAATTTATGTACCTAATATATACAAAATTAGACAAACAAGCATAGGTGCAAGCACCTGTTTCCAGCTCGCCGTACCGGCACATCCAATCACATGAAATACAATAATTAAAGCGATAGCAATACAGATTTATTGTTGCAATGATCCAACAATCAATCAATAACATTTTAAATTTCGATAGTATTATTATTAATAATTTTTTCTATCTGTAACAACATTAAATATCAGGAGTGGCCTGCACTCAACTTTCTTTTACGTAGTTTTCAATAGATAGATATTAATATACATATATATATATATATATATATATAATATAATGAAAATAACTGGCTAATTATACCAATTTATAATGGATCTGAATTTGAAGTACTTATCGTATTCACTCTTAAACAGTCAAATTTCACAGTAAAACTCTGAAATTGTTAATTAATTATGTCAGCAAATATATAATATAAATTGATTCTATAATAATTTACCTGATACAATTTATTCTAATAAGAAATCAATATTTTAAATATTAATTCATACAGATAACTGTCAAAGTAATGCTTGTTTGTTTTCAATAAACAAGAAACAAATGATGTAACTCATGGTTGATTCGTTTTAAAAATAATAAAATTTGTCACAATTGTAGGTATCACCATGGCAACGTAAATAAGATATTTGAGTTTTTTCGTAGCAGTTATCTCATAACTGGTACAATTTATGAAGAAACTTTTTAAACAAAAGTTGTGCGAAATATTAATATCTTTCATTATGAATATTACTATTTTTGCCGTAAGTGTAGCCGTTCTAGTGATATTGGAGATAGAACCAAAAATGTATAGAGTAAACATGCGCACTTCCGATTTGAATATTCTTTTCAAAAATAGAGGTGCACATCTAGGGTATATACAAGTCTTAAGTTTGAAGTTTCATAATTTTTCGTTCGACAGTTTTGGCCCTAGAGGGTTCACAGACACACACACACACACACAGACACACAGACGTCATGCCGAAAATAGTCACATTCGATTCAGGGAAGGTCAAAACATGTATATCCGTTGAAATCTCGAGTTCGAAATTTTTCATGATTACAATACTTACTTATTACTCTGTAAAAGAAAGTAAAAATATAATATGTCTTATCATTATTTGAAGAATTTTTTGATATAATAAAAAGATTAGGATATATTATTATTATTTTTTTGGCTCACAATTTGGAAAAACTTTGTCGACATAAAATATCTTAGTATTTATAGTAAAAATTTCTAAATATTTTAAAAGTTGCCTAGGGCAGTATTTAGAAGCGCTCCACATATTGGGGCCCTATAATTCCGGACCTGTATAAACGATTGGATTTAAAATGCGACGGGAACTACACGGGCGTGGAAATTATATGTATATCAAATTTCATTAAAATCAGAGGAGTTAGTCCACAAATTTGGTCTTACGGACGAGTAACCGAGTTAAGAAAAAATTTTGATCCGAGAATGTTACAGACACCTGACCAAACACTTGTACTATTGTACGACGAGCTAAAAACAATTAATAGATTATACAACGACCTGAAGGCATTGGTGGCTGTACCTATGCTTGTTCAATACCTTTATGTATGTATACAATAAATGTGGAGAGACATATATAATCTTAATCTTCCTGAAAATATTGACAAAATGACACTCGAGAATAACGTCAGGAATAGGGCTGGCCGTTTTTTAAATTTATAAATCGATAATCGATTTAAACAACAAAAAATCGATTTATTACCGAAAAAATTGATTAATAATAAAAAATAATTATTTAAAATAGATTCTTTTTAATTTAAAAAAAAAATTAAAATAGAGAAAAAAATCATTAATATAATAACCCAGAAATGTTTGTATGTGAGTGTGTATGTGTAGAACGCTTTTCTGTAAAAATGCAGATTGGCATAGACGGGGATCGAACTCACGACCTCCAGGGTGAAAGGCATGACACTTAGCCACTGCACCATGGCGACTGTTAATAATGTTATAAAAAATAATCAAATAGTTTATACTGAAATAAAACAATCACTACGATTCTGAAGTTCAGTCTGCTTTGAAATAGACAAAAACGAAT
This sequence comes from Leistus spinibarbis, assembly GCA_933228885.1. Classification (NCBI taxonomy): domain Eukaryota; kingdom Metazoa; phylum Arthropoda; class Insecta; order Coleoptera; family Carabidae; genus Leistus; species Leistus spinibarbis. The sequence goes on along the minus strand of OW121810.1, from coordinate 4,331,449 downwards.
CAAACGTCAGAATGAAATCAGTCAAAAAAGTTTTTGTGATAAATCTTCAATTCAAAGTTTAATCTTAAGTTTAAGGGGAGTAGCATGCTATAATTTCAATTTTTAAGTATATAATATGAAATAAGTGCATATTATTGCCTAATTAGCATATATTTTTAGCAAATACGTGTTTCTGTACATTTATTTTAATTCATAGTTAATATTTTTCACTTCAAAATGGCCAAAAAGCAGTGATTTTTGAAAATATGAGTTGCGGTAAGATTTTATAGTTCGTCAAATTATAATAACTGCAAGTAAGTAAATTTATAATTCTGATTATTAGAGTAATGAAATGTTGAAGAGATAATTCAAACATATTTAGAAACATGTTTGGTTGGCAATTTTATTCTTTTATTTTTGATGGCACAATCCATTGTATTTTAGCATATAACTAATTATCAACACTTTTAAAACTGCCGTTGTGACACTGCAGCAGTTTAATACTGCAAAATTCAGAATCTAGCCTGATTATTTAATTCAAAAACAATAATGAATCAAATGTCAAATCATTAAAAAGGTTGTGTAAAAAGGATTTGTTATTATTTGAATAATCAATTCAAATAATAAACAGCAATCGTAAGTAAGTTTATAATCCTGTTTCTTATATACAATCATAGAAACTGTCTAAATGATACAACACATACCAACTGTATACCATATGGACACATGGTGCCCACGGGTGACCCTAGTTATATAAAATAGAATACAACTCGAGAAAATCGTTCAAAAATTGAAATTTAATTGATCATTAATGTATCATTAATGTATCGTTATCTTGTAAATTTGAAATCGATCGATATTTAAAAATGAAAACTCTATTGTACTTGCTTAACCCTTACGCTACCGGTGCACACAATCGTACTTATCGTAATATATGAGCAAATAAGTGTCAATGTCAATTTTGAAAAGTCGACATGTCATGACTAAGCATTGGAATCCACAATCTCGGTGTATTTATGTGATCAAATAATCACAAATAATCTACCAATTTAACAGATACAATTACTTTTCAATTATTACATTTGCGTGTTTGCATAAAAACTGAAATTTCGAAGCTCACTGCAGTTAATGAACTTGCAAATTAATAATTAGTTGAGCACTTTACACTAGCAACGAGTTTTCCAATTATCCAAATGATTGTACAGTTTTAATTTTATGTTTAACAAACCCTGTAACAGTTACTAGAACTAAAATGATCATTATAAAAAGAAAATCGGTTGTGGCCAACACTGAACTTTCTTTTACATAGTATTCATTAGAAATATGTATATATTCCAATCAAACTGTCAAAAAACACAAATACTCCACAGTACTACCCTGAAATGGTACCAATTAGCTTATTATTTTATTATATTGTTTCTTTAATATGAAACATAGATGTTGATTCCTTAAAATTCACCTTTTCAGTCGATCTATTTGTGTTAAACATTGCAAAAAAATATACATTATTTTAATATTGTTTATCTGTTAAATTTTTTCAGGCATAGTTAATATGAGATAACTATATAAAAAAAGGAAAATGGATATTTCCATTCAAATCTTGTGGTCGATTATTTTGGTGATCCCTATACTTACTTATTACTTCGTAAAAGAAAATAAATACACTTGCGTAATGAGTCAAGATCGTTTACACAATTTAAGTATATTACCAATTAACTATGAATATACGAATACGGTAAAAAAAAAATCATTCAAATATTATTAACGCCTTTGTTGCAAAAGTTCGCCGAAACATGTTAAAATGCTATGTATAATTGTGTAAAATTATGTTTATGTGTAATAAAATTTAGTAATTGTTAGCTCGTCGTACGATAGTACAAGACAGCTATAGTGTTTGGTGGTGTCTGTAACATTCTCAGATTAATTTTTTTTTTTTAATAAAAAGTGTTTGTCTCGTCATCCTGATTGACGGAAATGTATACGACTGGATTATGTCGCTCGCTGGTCCGTAAGACCAACTTTGTGGACGTATCTCCTCTGAAGGTACCCGGCCGATTTTAATGAAATTTGATATACATATAATTTCCACGCCCGTGAAGTTCCCGTCGCATTTTAAATTCAATCGTTTATATAGGTCCGGAGTTATATGGCCCCAACATTTGAGACCCTATTAAATACAGGCTTTAGCCAACTTTTAAATAAATTAGATTTTTTTACTGAAAATTCTAAGATATTTTATGTCTTGAAAGTGTTTTCAAATTGTGAGCCTATAGGCTTAAAAATATCAGACAATGAACGCCATCTTTAGGTGAAACGAAGAAGTCATGGGACAATTATTTCTTTGGATATATTTTCCAATATATAAACTATTTGCTTCTGTGATTTATTGTGCAATTCTGAGCAAAATTTATACATCTATAAGTAAAATCTGTAAAATATTGATAGTGTAAAATATATTTTAATTGAGTTTCAAACCATTTTTAAACTGATTCTATAAGAAATATCGAACATAATATATGATTTGTGTAATTAATAATACTAAAATGTTTATCCATTAAAGAACTACAGCTTTTTCAAAATCTTACAGAATCTCCGTATAGACCTAGAGACTGACGCAGAATCGCACCATTAATTAACATAATTAGGCTTAAAAAAAATATTTTGAAGTAAATCAGACATTGAACGAAGAAGTTATGTGCCAATTTTTTTGGTTATATTTTCCATAATAAAATTAGAAAATGTGCATCAAATAATTTTTAATATCCTTGGCTAATCACGAAACGAACGATATTAACGTTACCCATGTGTGCAATTTTAAATGTGGGGCTATGGAAATTTATAGTGTTATGGTACAGGAATAAATAAATCTCAGGTTCATAATTGGTTGGATTGGTTCAGCCGGCTCTGTGAGTATAATGTCGATGATTTGGAATTATATACGAAAACTCAGAAATTTATTTATTTCATTTTAAAAATCGAAGAAATGTCATCAAACATTGAACGTCGTATATTAATACATTATTATATAAAACAATAATTTGAATATTAGAGAAACTTGAATTTGGATATGTTCGTTAAATATATATTCCAATAATTAATTGCTACTTTAATTGTACTTATATTTGTTTTATAATTAACTTGGGTCACCCGTGGGCACCATGTGCCCATATGGTATACAGAACATAGGTCAGTTTTGACTGATGGCGAATTTTCATGTAATTTAATAATAATAACACGGTTTTTCTTCATTTTGTATCGTTTGACTATAATAGTAATACAAATTTCCACATCGCAAATAATAATAAAGAAAAAATCGAGTCCTTTTTTTGAACGCTATTTTGTTCTTAGATCACTATGCTGAGATTAACTAATCGATCGCTTATCATGCACTGTGTAACATCCGATAAATTTAAACTAAATTTTGTATAACTTTGATTTTAACCTTGTATGGTGCATATGTGTTGTATCATTTAGACAGTTTCTATGATTGTATATAAAAAACAGGATTATAAATTTACTTACGATTGCTGTTTATTATTTGAATCAATTATTCAAATAATTACAAATCCTTTTTACACAACATTTTTAATGATTTGACATTTGATTCATTATTGTTTTTGAATTAAATAATCAGGCTAGATTCTGAATTTTGCAGTATTAATCTGATGCAGTGTCACAACGGCAGTTTCAAAAGTGATGATAATTAGTTATATGCTAAAATACAATGGATTGTGCCATCAAAAATAAAAGAATAAAATTGCCAACCAAACATGTTTCTAAATATGTTTGAATTATCTTTCAAGATTTAATTTCTCTAATAATCAGAATTATAAATTTACTTACTTGCAGTTATTATAATTTGACGAACTATAAAATCTTACCGCAACTCATATTTTCAAAAATCACTGCTTCTTGGCCATTTTGAAGTGAAAAATATTAACTATGAATTAAAATAAATGTACGGAAACACGTATTTGCTAAAAATATATGCTAATTAGGCAATAATATGCACTTATTTCATATTATATACTTAAAAATTTAAATTATAACATGCTACTCCCCTTAAACTTAAGATTAAACTTTGAATTGAAGATTTATCACAATTTTTTTTTTGACATTTCATTTGTTTTTGTCTATTTCAAAGCAGACTGAACTTCAGAATCGTAGTGATTGTTTTATTTCAGTATAAACTATTTGATTATTTTTTATAACATTATAAACAGTCGCCATGGTGCAGTGGCTAAGTGTCATGCCTTTCACCCTGGAGGTCGTGAGTTCGAACCCCGTCTATGCCAATCTGCATTTTTACAAAAAAAGCGTTCTACACACACTCACTCACTTACTCACATACAAACATTTCTGGGTTATTATATTAATGATATCAAAATACATATATATATATATATATATATATATATATATATATATATATATATATATATATATGTATATATATATATATATATATATATATATATACATATATATATATATATATATATATATATATATATATATATATATATATATATATATATATATATGTTATATATATATATAGACGAAGGAAATGGTCAGTGGCACTGGCTAGTCTGAATCCGCGGCTGGCCCTGTAATACGCATAAATACACAAATAACAGTGGCACGTTAGTGGCCTCCAAATATGGTAATACCGGCTGTGCTGTACTCCACTATCAACTGTATGTTTGGCTTTAAATATTTATGTAGTTCTGTCCGGCCGGGTAGGGAAAACGGTTCGTATAACTTCTTGTCTATGTTTACGAATGCGTATGGCGAATGGCGAACGGCGAACGCTGTCTGTCGACGGATACTAGAGAATTAAAACGCATTTTACTATGTATACAGATAGCAGGCGATAATCTCAGCTATCCGTACATGCAGATGGAGTAATGTGAATAAAATGGCGGTAATATACCGCGTGACACCGGATAACATATTAATCAGACTCCCTTTTTAGCGATTCTCGTTGTAGCACGTACGCGTACTGCTATAGCCATACTATTCAATTTGCATAACGCGACAATTTTACAAATCATTTAGAGATTCCTATTCATTTGATATTATACATTCGCGTGTCGTAACTATTACAGCTTATAGCCTGTCTTTGATAAATTATTGGTGTGGTATTTTCGTGCGTTGGTCGTCAACATGTTTTACTTTTATTAAACACTTGTTACACAAAACAACAAACTTTTGAATTTATCATAAAATTAAATACGTTATTAACAACAATAAATATTCAAGCAAGTCCAAGTTATTCACAGCGTTCTCATAATTGTAAAATATAAAGTCTTACCGTACTCCACATCTGACATTAGAAACTCAAACAACTGGAGTGGCCTACACTCGACATTCTTTCTATTTCACTAACTGTATTTATAATGCTTTATTTTGTTTCAAATGCTAACTAGCTATGATACAAATTGGTAAATTATTCAAAAAAGAATAAATTCTATCAACAATATTTTTCCTTTTTCTATCGTGTTGTTTTTGTTTTGTTCCGGTTAATATATTCATTCAAAAATAGGAAGAGCACACCCGGGTTATATAGGGGTCTTTTTGGTTTTTTGGTGTTAAAATAGGAGCTTTTAAATTATTTTTTATATTTAAATCAAAAACATTTATTAAATAACAGTTTTTTCTATACATTTGTCAGCGGCAATTTTTAGTATAGCATTATGCAACGCGTTTATATCAGTTCTTGTAAGAAATACACAGTAGGGAGACTGGTCAGAGCCGGTCGAAGGGATTACGTAGTACCTTGGTTATGATATTTCTCTGTCAGTATAGTTTTACTGTTCAATGAGAATGGTAGTGTTTTTGTGATTTGTGCCCTGTGCATCTGGTATGGAGAATATTAGCGGTGAGTCAAGTCTGTCTGATTATATATTTATATTCTTGCAATCATATGTATAGGTAAATGGTGATAGCCATTTTCCTGAATGTACGTTATGTGTATGTCAAAATGTGTTATTATCACCTATCCTTAACCTTTGTATCGGTGCTGGCCTGGAAACCGCTTTATGCGGGGGATAGTCGAGAATGCGCCCAGCGATGTAGCATATATATTTACCGGTATGTTGCCAGCGGTGCCTTTACCTGCCAACTTTAATCTCTATCCTCAGGACTGAGCCCAACGTATCGCTTCGTACCTCCGGGGAGATATGGTGGGGATTGAGTTTCACTCGACTTTCAACTCTTTCTCCCGATACCATGCGAATCTCATGGCGGAGGCAAGCTTCTTGTAGATTCACACTAGTTTGTGTGGAGCACAACGATTACCTTCGTACCTTCGAAGGGATATGGTGGAGACTGAGTTGTTTTACTCTTTCTCACGATGCCGTAAGGTCCCGCGGCGGAGGCAAGCTACTCGTTGACGTGCCACAGCTAGTTGTGAGGAGAGATCCCTCTGGCATTTTCCCGTATTTCCCACAGCAAGTCTGTGGAGCGGGGCCAGGTTCTAGCAGACCTAAGTTGCTTAGGCTGTGATGTTTCTTGTGCACAGTTAAATACTGTATTCTACCTCCTTATCCTGATACAAATGGCTTAATCATTATTGTTTTATTAGACGGTCGTCAGTCACTGCTAAATGACAGCCTTCTCACTGAGCGTTTGCTCAACTCGCATTCTATTTTCAGACTCAACATAGAGGCTCGTATCGGAGGTTTCCGTGGGCCGTCGCTTACAGTGTGTAATCTGTATATGCCCTTATGATTGGTGTTAATGAAATAAAGTGTCATACAGGAAGGTTCAGTGGTTAAATATCGTCGGTTACCATCCATCTACATACAACTTTAACAACAGGTAAAATAAACCCTTATACATTAATATATACTTATAGGAATATAAAAATATTCTCCATTATTCCCTTTGATATTAGTCCCGAAGCGCGTGCTCAAAAATGATAAAAAACGAAAAAGCGCTTTGCGGTGGCTTTGGTTCACCGAAATCAAAAAAAACCAAACGGCATTTGAAAATATATACTTATATTTTCCTCATCCTCTACGGAATAGATTTGAAAGCAAAAATTATAAAAATTACAGTAGTTCGAAAAATTTGGTACACGTAAAACGCACCAATGCGTAGAGCTCGCCTTTAGGTAACATATGCGTTGCAAGTAGTGGCTTTAATTATTATGGCATTTTGGTTAACAATTTGAAAAAATGTTATAGATATAAAAAGTCTTTTTGATACACTAATAACAAAAAGAGTGCATCATTTTGATTATATTGATAATAAAATGTTTTAGTGCATATTTTAAAATTCAACATTATAATATTTAATAATTGTTTTTCGGGCATTGGGTTAACAATATGAAAAAACCTTGTAGACTTAAAATATCTTCGAGTTTTTAGTAGAATTTTTGAGTGTTTTAGTTATTTTTATAAGGGCAGTATTAAGGGGGGCTCCAAATTTTGGGGCCCTATAGTTCGGAAAGTATACGGGATTGGATTTAAACTGCGAGCGGATTCAAAAGGGATGCAAAATAATATGTGTACCAAATTTAGATTAAATTGATAAAAAAGAATTTTAGTGCAAATTTTAAAATTCAAAATTATAATATTTAATAATTTTTTTCGGGCTTTGGGTTAACAAAATGAAAATATCTTATATTTATAAAATATCTTAGAATTTTTAATAAAAAAATTAAGTGTTTCAATTATTTTTATAAGGGCAGTATTAAGGGGGGCTCCAAATTTTGGGGCCCTATAACTCGAGAAGTATACGGACGATTGGATTTAAACTGCGAGCGGATTCAAATCGAATGCCAAATAATATGTGTACCAAATTTGGAGTGAATCGCTCCAGTACCTTCAGAGTAGAGGGCACAAAATTTGGTCTTACGAGATACCGAGCGAGCGACGACTAACATCCAAGTATATAAGTTATATACATTTTTGGATTCAGGGCGACGAGACGAACACTTTTTCTTAATCAAATTTTTGATCCGAGAATGCTACAGACACACGACCGAATGCTTAAGCTTCTTCGGTACTACGTACGGCGAGCTAAAAATATTCAGGTTGATCAGTTATATACTTTGTTTTGAAATCTTGGGCACCGGCGGAAGAAATCTCATTTGGAGAAAAACGCGTTTAAGGTTTTTCGCGTTACTATAAGTAAACATATATATGTATATATATATAAATATCTCCGGCTTGAAATAATATTCAACAAAAAATCCTTCACCAGTATATTCTAGAGAGATGTGGGATCAATATTATCGATTTTTTGGCCCCATATAACCAGAAAGACGCCTTAAGTTAAAAGTTACTTAATTTTTCCTATAGTAGCTTTACTTTCGATTTCTAAATTTTTCATGATTGCAACACTTTCTTTTAGGCTTTACACAAGAAAGTAAAAATGCTACCTTTTGGTTTTTTCGTATATGTAAACGTGAAATCTATTTATTTTGATGTCTGTAACGGTGAGTAAATAATGTGTTGAGATGTTCAAAATATGTTCGTCAATTTGTACTTTAAATTGGATCAATTATATTTTTTTGTCTCATAGGGCCATAATTAGTTGTAGTAAATATATGGCCGGGTGTCGATTATGATTGCTTAATACATCTTAAATATGTATAGGTGTCTATAATTACTCGTGTATCACTACTAGGTATTCGAATTATTATTTTATGGTAATTACTCATTATTCCTGTATGCAATATACACGTGCACAGAAAATATGATTTCCGCAGTTTCACAATAGCCATAAATATACAGTGATATTAGTACTACACTTATTATTATAACTATGTTTAACAATCTATGAAGATACCAACAGTCAACAAGCAGGAATTATTACTCTTTTTTGCAATTCCAAATCCCAATTTAATACTATATACTTTAAATGGGTTGGCAAACAACTCCTTTTCGGACTATACATTTTTTGCACTGTATATTTTGCAAAAACTCAATTATAACTGTCGAGTATCTATAGTTCTTACGGTTGATTTATTACCGATTCAATTATCTGTTAATATAATTTAATTATTGGCGCATACAATTCACTCAACATTACAGTTAATACTCAATTACGGAGATTAAAAAATAAAAACCTCAAAAAAAAAAGGCCTTTTTTTATAGTTTTTATTTTTAATCTTGTAACTGTGTATTCAAAAATATATATACATATTTACCGAGCATTTTTATGCAATTAAAAAAAATATCAGTCTAATTTTTCTTTGTTTCATCATGATAGGTTTTGAATAAAGTTTTATGGAATTAAAGAATTAAAACAAATGGTGTAACAATGTCTGAAATACCTTTTTATTCAATAATTCATTATTCGACGGAATATGTTTGATTCTAGCGTAATAATAGTTGATTTTTAACTCCGTTTGTATAAATATTCGAAGTTCGATAAAGTTAGTATCGTTCGTTTCGTGATTAGCCAAGGATATTGAAAATTATTTGATGAACATTTCCTAATTTCATTAATCAAATCACAAAGGCAAATAGTTTATATATTGGAAAATATAAGGTGTATAACCAAACATTTAACTGTCACACGACTTCTTCATTTCACCTATAGATCGCGTTTAATGTCTGATTTACTTCAAAATATATTTTCATTATTGTTTTAATCCTATGGGCTCACAATTTGAAAAAATGGGTTGTGGCCAACGCGGGACTTTCTTTTAAGTAGTTTTCATCAATATTTATTGATTATAAAAACTATAGTATTAGGAAATATTAATCCAACAGAAACAAAATGAAATCCAAGCTCACCAATACCAATTTGTAATGGGTTTGAAGTAGTAGCTATCAAAACTAATCAATACTCTACAGAATTATTCTGAAATGTCATTTATCTAATTCAGGCCATTTTGTTTTCTTGTCGAAATATTGACAGGCGCAGATGATCCGATTTATTAAGCTACATTCGAATCCATGACAACGTAAACAAGATACTTTTGATTTTTAGTAGCGATTTTCTCGTAACTGGTACATTTATTGAAGAAACTTTTCGAACAAATGTTGAGCGAAATATTAATATCTTTTTTTTATGAACATAACTATTTTTGCCGTAAGTGCAGCCGTTCTTGTGATATTGGAGATAGAACAAAAAATGCATAGAGGAAACATGCACTGCCGGTTTGAATATTCTTTTCAAAAATAAGAGGTGCACAACTAGGCCATATACAAGTCTTAAGTTTGAAGTTTCATAATTTTACGTCCGACAGTTTCGGCTCTAGAGCGTTCAGACACACACAGACGTCACTCCGAAAATAGTCTCATTCGATTCAGGGAAGCTCAAAACGTGTATATCCGTTGAAATCTCGAGTTCGATTTTTTTGGTGATCCCTATACTTATTACTTTGTAAAAAGAAAGTAAAAACTTTAAAGATAAAATATCTTAGAATATTTAGTAGAAAATTCTAAAAATTTTAACTTAACTTTTGTATTGTCACCAAGGACCCAACAACGGAGTTAGTACATTTGGTGTTTCAGTACAGGAGAATTAAAATATGGCAGCATTGCAAGAAAAAAATAAAAATAAATATTCAGGCAAGTTTCGAACGCGATCATGGTGGGATTCGTGACTGAGAAGTACCCGGCAATTGGACGTCGTTATAGTAATGCCAGTTCCAATTCGCGTGGTCTCATAAAACAGAAATGATCGCGGTCCGATTCTCTTATTAAGCCAACATATTTACATAATATTGCATATTGCAATTTCAAAAAGTTAACGCGAATTTTATTACTATTATGATTGCCAGAGCAAACAATCTGGGGATATTGATCAACTTCATTTGGTAATTCGAAATTTTTAATGGGTCCGGATTCAAATATATTCAGCCCACCCAAAACATCTCTTAAGGCTGTCGTGAACCTTCATTTATTATTACGTAAAAATTATTTATGCCATTTGGCTTTGTATTTCGGTAAGCCTAATAGAATGCTTCTGTACCGTATATGTTATTACGTAAGAATAACATACTTACTATTATTATAATTTATTATGCGGTCACTCAAATATAGGTTGCTGAGTATGCATATTTCGAGGTATATAAAAGAACTCTTAACCCTGCAGTGGTGACACCCGGTCTCTCGAACCGACAAAGATTAACCTTTTCAAATTTGGCGCCACCGCGTGACATGTTACATGTTTTATTTACACGAAATCAACATTAAATAAATATATAAAGTAATGTTACGTTGCGTTTTAAATATATGTGTTATAACTATATCCGTTTATTAAATAGGATATTATGTGAACACCAGTCTTCTTTAATTCTTTATTCAGAACTAACCATTTGCAGTCTATTTTTCAGTGAAATAGGTCGTGTATTGAGTGTGATTTAGTTAGTGATAAAAGTGATGTGTTTTAGAGGTGAGTTTGATAACTAATAACGAAGAAGCTAACGCATTCGGTGAAAGTCTTGAGCATTGTCAGATCAAAAAAAAAATAATAATAATGTGTCTGTCTTGTCACCCTGATTACGAAAATGTATATAACTATCATTTGATTATGTCGCTCGCTCGTAAGACCAACTTTGTGTACTTATCTCCTCTGAAGGTACCGAGCCGATTTTAATGAAATTTGATATACATATAATTTTCATGCGCATGAAGTTCTGCTTGCATTTATAATAAAATCGTCTGTACAGGTCCGGAGTTACAGGGCCTCAAAATTTGGAGCCCTCCTAAATACTGCCAAAAGTCAGCCTTTAAAATTTTTAGAATTTCTTACTAAAAATTCTAAGGTATTTTATGTATACAAAGTTTGGTCAAACTGTCGATGATGGGCCTCACGTCCAAAATGGATGAAACTTTGTGGAAAAATTCGCAAAAAAATTAGGATTATGGGAAAAATAATCGCATGTGGGGGAAACCCTTGGATGACCTTGAAATTAATTAATTTGTTTTTACAGCTATTTATCAATTACAATCAATCTGTGCGTGCCTAAGAGTGTGAGTTTCTCCAGCCACGATTTCTGTTACCAACTTAAAAATAACAAAATCCCCTTGATTGATTTTGGCTCTACTATTAATACAAAATTACTTCCCATCACTTAAAAATTAAACAACCACAACGTAACCACAAACAGTGATTTTATGTACAAACGAATTATTTACATTTTCGCTGTTTGTGGTTACGTTGTGGTTGTCTAATTTTTAAGTGATGGGAAGTAATTTTGGTTTTAATCGTTGCGCTAAAACCAATCAAGGGGATTTTGTTATTTTTAGGTTGGTAACAGAAATCGTGGCTGGAGAAAAGGGTGAAACTGTCGATGATGGGCTTCACGTCCAAAATGGATGAAACTTTGTGTTAAAAATTATAATATTTAATAATTTTTTTCGGGCTATGAGTTAGCAATATGTAAAAATCTTGTAGGCATAAAATATCTTAGTATTTTTAGTAGAATTTTTGAGTGTTTTACACACAAACACACTCAAACAAACACACTCACACAAACCCACTCACACACACACACACACACATACACACACTCTTAGGCACGCACAGATTGATTGTAATTGATAAATAGCTATAAAAACAAATTAATTAATTTCAAGGTCATCCAAGGGTTTCCCCCACATGCGATTATTTTTCCCATAATCCTAATTTTTTTGCGGATTTTTCCACAAAGTTTCATCCATTTTGGACGTGAGGCCCATCATCGACAGTTTGACCCAAAGTTTTTCCAAATTGTGAGCTAGGCTTAAGAAAAATAAAAAAATATTTGTCATGTGACAGTTAAATGTTTGGTTACAAACATTATATTTTTCAATATATAAACTATTTGCTTCTGTGATTTTATTAATAAAATTAGGAAATGTTCATCAAATAATTTTCAATATCCTTGGTTAATCACGAAACAAACGAAACCATTTATGTGAATACGTGCATTTATTCTGATATTGAGAATAGTAGTCATTTTAAATGCTAGTACTCATGGATGGTTATTTTAATTATTCAATATTTTTTATCACCTTGAGAATTGGGAAATGTTACTTAAAACTTTAAAAATATAACACTTCTTATAAAATAGTTATAGGTTATTAATTTGTATTTCGTAATCAAATTTGTTAATTTGTCTGACTTGAAATTTTCGACTAATTCGCGAATTAGCAACAAATACGAAACGCTGCGTCAACATCCGACTAACAATATCAAAATTATGGATTCATTATTATCGGAATAAAGTGTGTGTGTGTGGCTGAGTGTGAACGATAATGAGCTAAAAATGTTGAAGGACAAATTATGAAACTGAAAACATTCAAAGCGGAAGTACATGTTTCCTCGATACATTTTATGTTATTTCTCCAATATCACTAATGGCAAATATTATTAGTGAAAAGTTATTCTCGCATAAGATATTGAAATATTAAGCAAGAATTATTTAATTTTATATTTAATTACAACACATATTGATTTGGTGTCAATGCAATCGTAGGATGAATTTAACACAATATAGCATCATCGGTCGGTCCGTCGTATGACCTGAGTTTGTGACCGCAACTCGTCTGAAGGTACCGGGCCGATTTTAATGAAATTTGGTATACATATGATTTCCATGCCCGTGATGTTCCCGTAGCATTTTAAATCCAATCGTCTGTACAGGGCCGGCGTTATAGGCCCCCAAAATTTGGAACCCTCCTAAATACAGCCGTTAGTCAACTTTTAAATTTTTTACTAAAAATTCTAAGATATTTTATGTTATTAAAGTTTTTTCAAATGGTGAGCCTATAGGCTTAAAAAAAATAAAATATATATTTTGAAGTATATCAGACATTGATCGCCATATGTTAGTGAAATGAAGTTATGTCTATGTGGTTATATTTTTCAATGTATAAACCATTTGCTTCTGTGTTTTAATTAATAAAATTAGGAAATGCTCATCAAATAATTTTCAATATCCTTGGCTAATCACGAAACGAACGATTTTAACGTTACCCTTGTGTGCAATTTTAAATGTGGGGTTTTTTGAAATTAAAACTGTTATGGTACAGGAATAAATAAATCTCGGGATCATAATTAGTTAGATTGGTTCAATGGGATGATTTAGAATTATATACGTAAACTTAGAAATTTATTAAGTTCATATTAAATGCCGATGAAATGTCATAACAACAATAAATTTTGTACTATAATAATTGCTATCGCTTTTAGTTTTGTATTTATTGTTGTGACCGGGCTCGCCGGAACGACGCCACACAGTGGTCCCAATCGACGAATTGGTGGCAAAAAGTCAAAAGTCTAAAATTTTTTTTTATGATATTTCTTATATCCTATCTTGTTAAGGATAGATTAGATAAGAAGAAGCCATATATATAATTTTTTTTTTTTTACTGTGGCACTTGTTATAAATTACTGAACATGAAACATTTTTAAATCGAAGAAATAAAATATTTTCTATGTGAAATACAAAACGCTGTAACTTTTTTAATAATAAACTGATTTTTAAAAATGAAACAGATTTAGATAATTACAACCTTCTATTTGAAGTGAAAAAATTAAAATGTATACTTTATGAAACTGATTCTACACTACAGTATCAAACATGGCGACATATATTTTTTTCTATTTTCATTTCTTTTATGGAATAGAAGTGAGTTGGCGCTGCGAGGCGCCGCTCCAATTTTTCTTTCAATAAATACTAGAAGTATTAATAAAGGACGGTGTATTGAAAGAAAACCCACCTTTTGACCGCTACTACAAAATATTTACATTTTAAGTGAGCGCGCGCAATAGTCGTAAGGCGTTACACAGGTTACGCTGAGCAACTAATATCTCCCTAAGAATAATCTCTCACTATGCAATTTAGTTATTTCTACATTTATTTGTTATATTCATATTATCCTACCTGATTTTTTTTATATTATGCTATTTACGTGAATGAGGGAATTTAATTCTAGAAAATGTAGCCGTCAAACAACAAATGAAGATTTACTTCATAATTTTCTTTTCACCTCTGATCCATACATAACAAGTTTAAGACATAAGTTAATAATTAATAAAGATAGTTTAAGTGACGATGCAATACATTTGTTATTAAGTTAAATTTTATTAAAAATGTTAAATCTTTAGTTATAATTTATATATATATATATATATATATATATATATATATATATATATATATATATATATATATATATATATATATATGTATGTTGTTGTAATGTTTAATTATTAAAAATGTATTGACTAATTGTTATATAATGTATTTACAATGTTTTTATTTTTATTTTTTAACAATAGTAAATATAGTATTTAAAAGTATGTAATTTTATAATAACTCATGTCAGGGCTTGTAAAATATGTAAATTTCGTATTTATATATTAAGTCATTGTTTAAATTATATACGTGCATACATATACATCATCATAAAATTAATTCAAATAAAATAAGTACGGTATAGAACGTGTAATTCCGTAAAATATTGCTTTTTTCTTCTTTTCTATTTTTTTAAACCAAATATGAAACATATAGAAACAGTTAAAAATATACATATTCATGCAAATTTAATTCAGATTAAGATGCAAAAAAAATAAAAAATCTATCTCTTGTAATAAAATAGTTGTGTGCCCGTGGCCACCAATTCATCGATTGGGACCACTGTGCGCCAGTGCTTGATTTGTGTAACATTATTAACAGCCTTGCCTTTCACCCTGGAGGTCGTGAGTTCGTTCCCCGTCTATGCCAATTTGTATTTTTACAAAAAAGCGTTCTACACACACACACACACTTACTCACATACATTTCTGGGTAATTATATTAATGATATAGATAATAAAAACACATGAAAATGGAGTGAAGGCCACACCAGCTATTTTATTTGATGGCGTTTTAGAAGCAAAGAAACGGGATACGTTGAAGAACATATACTTGTAGAAGATAAAGGTTTATTTTATGGTCGTAGCGTAGCTGGTTGTTGATCAATGCGATTGTAATTATCGACAATAACGACACCCAGTTGGAGGTTAGATTACCTGAAGCTACCGTTTTCCGCAGCATTTTGTCACGGGATGGAATTATGTTTTTCTTTTAATACCTACACGTGCATTCTCCAATATGGACACATGCACCGATAGCGTGTTTTGTCTACTTAGAACTGTCATTTCTTACAATTTCCTTGCAGCGATTTACTTTTGCAACGTTGCACAGAACGAAATGTTTTATACTTAATTTTCATGTTGCATTCACAGCGACCCAATTATCAATTACGATTAAAAGTTATGAATAATAATTCAGTTGTCATTATGATAAACTATGTTAGCATTCAGAGCAACAAAATTAATGCATTAATTATAAAATTTGTTGCTGTGAACGCTAATTGTAAACAGGTAAATGTTCGAACTCGAACTTTCTTATAAATAAACTCCAGGGGCAGGTAAGTGTATCAGTTTACAGTAAAACTAACAAATCAGTTATTACGAACGATTACAAATCGATGAAAACTTATGTTTCGTATCCGCAAGGCGTATTGAGCATGCGTGCAACACCAAAATACATAACCCTTTAATATACAGGCGGCGCCGGTAACACAATCAAACTAACCACACAGTAACCAGACTCTTGGTGAATTTATAATTTCAATGTATTTGTTTTTCTGAACGCGTACCGTGTTATCTTATATTACGAATTCGCACACTTGATTTTTTGATTGTGGGTATAGGAAGAAGGCAAATGCAAAAATTATCATTTGAAAATAAAACTAATAAAACTGCACTGCAACATTCAGATTCTGGCGGTTGAGTTACAGTTACGAATGACGATATATAGCAATTTTAAGTTTTTAATATGCGCAACGAATGAAATTGGGATTTTGTTTGGGAGGGCAATTTGGCCAATTACAGGGCTTGGTTATGCCACAATTACCAACACGAGTTATCGTGAATCAGCGCCTTGTATTCAACTAAAATACAGGCCTTTAAACATACACACAAACAGAAATATCTGTTGTGGCCATCAGCACAAGCTAAATAATCGGCTGTGGTCAACACAGAACTTTCGTTTACGTAGTTTTCATTAGAAATATATATTACAAACAAACTGTCAAATACTCCGCAGTTATACCCTGACATTATACTAATTAGCTTATTATGCAATTAAATACGGTTTCACCGATATGAAACATAGATGTTGATTCTTAAAAATTCACCTCTCAGTCGCAAAATGACATACATTATTTATATTTTTTATCACAAATGTATTTCCATGACAATATAAATAAGAATTTTAAAATTTTCTATAGCGGCTTTTTCTTAACTGGTACATTAAAAAAAAAAACTTTTCAAACAAAAGTTGTGCGGAATATTAATATTTTTCTTTATGAACATAACTATTTTTGCCATAAGTGCACTTCTAGTGATATTGGAGATAGAACAAAAAATACATAGAGTGAACAAAAATAGGAGGTGAATATACAATATTGATAATACGCGTCTACGCTTTGGCCACCGCTGATATAGACCATATACAAATCTTAAGTTTGAAGTTACACAATTATACGTTCGAGAGTTTCGTCACACAGACACATAGACGTCATTCCGAAAATAGTTAAATTCGATTCAGGGAAGGCAAAAAGGTGTATATCCGTTGAAATCTCATGTTCGAATATTTTGGTGATCCCTATACTTATTTATTACTTCGTAAAAGAAAGTAAAAAGCGAGATTTATTTATTAATTGTTTTATGTTCACTGTATAAAAATTCTACGGGACACACTGTTTTACAGTATTGTAATTCCATAGGTGCAAGCACTATGCCTCTAGTTCGCCGTATTATCTATATACAGTATTAATTATTTTATTTATATAGAAAGCATTTTCTTAATCATTGACGTTTAAAGAGGAAAACCTATTTATTACCACTGAATTTTGAAGAGATCAAATGTAATAGATAATAATGACATTGCTATTGATTGATTGCAACAATGGCCAGTCTTTTAATAATATCACTACAATAATTTAGATTTGAAACAAAAAAGAAATCTGACCCTTAAATTCACAATAAAAATAAAAATGAAGAGTGACCTATACTCGACTTTCATTAGATATATATATATACAGTAAAACTTCCCTAACTCGAATCTCAAGGTACAGGATAAAAGATTCGAGTTAGGGAAACTTCGAGTTATAGAAAATGCACAATAAAAATATGTGAATAAATTAGTTGTTTATTTTAAAGTATTCAGTAATTTTCTTTTGTATTTTACAAGACCACCTTTCATTTTCTACAAAATCTTCCACAAAATTTAAAGAATTGTATATATAATCAGAAACATACAATCATCAATAAAAAGAACGAAACATTAGTGTTCAAGAAAAAAGTTCGACTTAGAGAATACTTCGGGTTATAGAAGTTCGAGTTAGGGAAGTTTTACTGTATATCCCAAACGAAATGTTAATAATAGCAATGCCATACAGATTATTACCCTGAAATTATACCATTTAGATTATTATTTAATTACGTTATAAAATACTGTTTCTTCAATATAAAATATAGATTGTTTCCTTAATATTCACCTTCGTCAAATGACTAATATAATTAATTTCAGTCTATTTTGTTTCTTTGGCATAGTTCATAATATTTGTAAATAAAAGTTGCGTGAAATTAATTAATATTTTTTATTATGAACTTAACTATTTTTGCCATTAGTGCAGCCGTTCTAGTGATATAGGAGATAGAACAAAAAATGCATAGAATAGACAAGCACTTCCGGTTTGAATATTCTTTTAAAAAAATAGTAGGTGCACATCTAGACCATATACGTTTGAAGTTTCACAATTTTATATTTATTTGAAGAATTTTTGATATAAAAAAAAAACCTGAATATTTTTGTCAAAATTACTACATTTAAAAGAAAATTATATAGCTTTCGAGCTCACAATTTGAAAAAATGTGCTAGGCATAAAATATTTAAAAAATTACGTGGAATATTTTTGTATTTTTTTTTATTTTCTAAAAGCATTACGGGAGGCTTAAAATGTTGGGACCCTATAACTCCGGACCTGTATGAACGGTCAAATCTTATGGCCAACCGCGCGATGTACATACAAGTATATGAGTTATATGTATTTTTGGATTCAGTGTGACGAGACAAGAATTTTTTGTTAAGGGAATTTTTTAATTCGAGAATGTTACAAGGCACACGACCAATCACTAAATTTTTTTGTACGTTCTGTTAGACGAGCTAATAAAAAAGTTTAATGAATATAATTTAAACTTTTTTATTAAACTTCTTTGGTTCAGTGTAAATCATTTTTTCAAAGTTAATTTTATTTCTTTATAATTACTAATATTATGTTACTGTGTAGGTATGTACTAATACTAGCATATAATTTCTGATATTTTTCATAGTATTTATTTTTGAATGTATGATTATTTTATATACTATATTTATCTGGAAAATTGGATAAAAACAGGCTATGCTCTTTAGGGCATAGTAATTGAAATAATAATGTGGAAAATATGAAACAAAATATGACAAAAACATATATATAAATATACCCTTTAGGTGTTGCTTGAGCTGCTACGAATACCGAGGAATATACTATAGATATAAAGCTCGTAGCTTGTGTAACAAACTTTTGTTATTCCTAAGGAGTAAACTCTCACGGATATTTCACCTCTAGTATAAATAGATAAAATAATTATGTTTATTACGAGATTAAAAGATCAGACACATCAAATTATACATGTCCGAGCGTATAAATAACTTTCAACAGATATCTTAATAAATAAACATTAATTTCATTGAATAATTATTACTGCGAAACGATTGGAGAAATATTTAATTGCGAAAAATTGGCTTATCTTTGTAAATGCAAAACATTGAATGTTACCTGCCTACGTTCCACACAGCAGATGGTATAGTGTTGCTTCGTCTTTAGAAATTACTTATTAAAACAAGACAAATTGAGAGATATATCTTATATTTATATCCGTGTAGAAATATTTTAATATATTTTTCTTTACAGTCAACACTATAAAAATAACAGGGAAACTAACAGTAATTTGTATGTAACATAGTTCTAAAAGAGTTCATTTCTTATGTTAATATCTTTGTTCTTAATAAGATGTATGGAAGCATTTAAATGCCATTATATTATTATTATTAGTTTTCTATGATTTCATTGTAGAAGTAATCACACACGGAATGTCGACATAATTTTATTTCTCAACGACTTATTACTTATATTTGGTCTAAAAGAAACTAGGTATTGTAATCATGAAAAATATGTTTGCGTGTGTGAACATTTTCAGTAAAACAAGTTGAAGATAAAATTAAAACATTATATATATACTAGGGTCACCCGTGGGCACCATGTGCCCATATGGTACACAGAACATAGGTCAGTTTTGACTGATGGCGAATTTTCATGTAATTTAATAATAATAACACGGTTTTTCTTCATTTTGTATCGTTTGACTATAATAGTAATACAAATTTCCACATCGCAAATAATAATAAAGAAAAAATCGAGTTCTTTCTTTGAACGCTATTTTGTTCTTAGATCACTATGCTGAGATTAACTAATCGATCGCTTATCATGCACTGTTTAACATCCGATAAATTTAAACAAAATTTTGTTTAACTTTGATTTTAACCATGTATGGTGCATTGTGTTGTATCATTTAGACAGTTTCTATGATTGTATATAAAAAACAGGATTATAAATTTACTTACGATTGCTGTTTATTATTTGAATCGATTATTCTAATAATATGTATTACAAATCCTTTTTACACAACATTTTTAATGATTTGACATTTGATTCATTATTGTTTTTGAATTAAATAATCAGGCTAGATTCTGAATTTTGCAGTATTAAACTGCAGTTTTAAAAGTGATAATAATTAGTTATATGCTAAAATACAATGGATTGTGCCATCAAAAATAAAAGAATAAAATTGCCAACCAAACATGTTTCTAAATATGTTTGAATTATCTCTTCAAGATTTTATTTCTCTAATAATCAGAATTATAAATTTACTTACTTGCAGTTATTATAATTTGACGAACTATAAAATCTTAGCGCAACTCATATTTTCAAAAATCACTGCTTCTTGGCCATTTTGAAGTGAAAAATATTAACTATGAATTAAATTAAATGAACAGAAACACGTATTTGCTAAAAATATATGCTAATTAGGCAATAATATGCACTTATTTCATATTATACACTTAAAAATTGAAATTATAGCATGCTACTCCCCTTAAACTTAAGATTAAACTTTGAATTGAAGATTTATCACAAAAACCAATTTTGACTGATTTAATTCTGACGTTTGATTGGTTTTTGTCTATTTCAAAGCAGACTGAACTTCAGAATCGTAGTGATTGTTTTATTTCAGTATTAACTATTTGATTATTTTTTATAACATTATTAACAGTCGTCATGGTGCAGTGGCTAAGTGTCATGCCTTTCTCCCTGGGAGGTCGTGAGTTCGATCCCCGTCTATGTCAATCTGCATTTTTACAAAAAGCGTTCTACACATACACACTCACTCACATGCACACTCACATACATACTCACCCACATACACACTCACATACAAACATTTCTGGGTTATTATATTAATGATATATATATATATATATATATATATATATATATATATATATATATATATATATATATATATATATAGATATATATATAGATATAGATATAGATATAGATATAGATATAGATATAGATATAGATATAGATATAGATATAGATATAGATATAGATATAGATATAGATATAGATATAGATATAGATATAGATATAGATATAGATATAGATATAGATATAGATATAGATATATATTGTTTGGGGAAAACTCCTATTTCTTAAGTATTAAACTGTATTCACATATAGCCAATTTGTAATAACAAACAAGAGTTGGTACGCGTAAAACGCACCAACGCGTAGAGATCGCATTTAGGTAAGATATGCGTTGCGAGCAGTGGTTTTTAATTATTATGGCCTTTTGGTTAACAATTTGAAAAAAAAATTATAGATATAAAAAGTTTTACAATTTTTTGTAAATTATATTGATAAAATGAAAATTAGTGCATATTTTAAAATTTGAAATTATAAAATTTAATAATTTCTTTCGGGTTTTGGGTTAACAATATGAAAAAACCTTGTAAATATAAAATATCTTAGATTTTTGAGTGTTTTATTTATTTTTATAAGGACAGTATTAATGGGGCTCCAAATTTTGGGGCCCTATAACTCGAGAAGTATAGGGGCGATTGGATTTAAACTGTGAGCGGATTCAAATGGGATGCCAAATAATATGTGTACCAAATTTGGTGTGAATCGCTCCGGTACCTTCAGAGGAGTAGAGACACAAATTTGGTCTTACGAGCGAGCGACGACTAACATCTAAGTATATAAGTTATATAAATTTTTGGAATCAGGGTGACGAGACAAACACTTTTTGGCAGTGTAATTTTTTGATCCGAGAACGCCACAGGCACACGACCGGATGCTTTAGCTTCTACGGAATTTCGTACGGCGAGATATTAAAAATTATACAAAATAATCCAGTTTGTTTTATGACAAACAATACTAACGTCCACAGCGACAAAATTAACGTATTAATATTCATATTAAATTAAGCATTTCACTTAAACTTCAAACCTTTAAAACAAAATATAACATTATTATAAATACAGATAATGAAAGGACAAGATGATCGAGTGAAAGCCACTCCAGCTTTTTTCTAATTAATTTCCACGGGCGAATAAAGGCTAGAAGAAAGAATAGTAATCATGAAAAATTTCGAACTCGAGATTTCAATGGAAATACACGTTTTAACCCTCCTTGAATCGGATATGATATGTGTGTGTCTGTCTATCTGCCTGTGTGTTTGGGTGCGCTCTTGAGCCAAAAATATCTAAGGTGTATTTGTGAAACTTCAAACTTAAGACTTGTATATAGCCTAGATGTCTCCTATTGTGAAGAGAATATTCAAACCGGAAGTGCATTTTTTTTTCTCTCCGTGTGGTCTGGTGTAATGCAGGATACATCTAGTTGCTAAGAAGGAGACACCTCAATAGAGAGTGAAATCGAATATTCAGGTCACTTTTTATGCGGAAATGAAAATGTTAATATATATAATAAAATGACCGTTTTGCATATAGAAATATTTATTGGTGTCAATCACAAGAATCTTAAATGGATCGTTTACTGCAACTTTTATATTAAAAGCGCGCCATAAAAACTAACGATAATAATAAATTTTCAAACGTTTCATCCGCGAATATTTTTTCTAATTACTAGCGGTGCAGCGAAGCATCGATAATTTATATCGAAGTAGTACCGTGTATATCATTAACCAATGACAATATTTATTACAAATTATTGATAAGTATGCGTGAATATTAATATCCTAGTTAGCTTTGGCACGTATTAAAACTGGTGGAGGAATATTTAACTGAGTGGGCAAAATGATAAATGATCTAACTGATCGTATATCAAACTAAATCGTTGGGAAAGATTATAATGAAAGATTTATGTATTTTATTAATTGTAATCAAACTATTTGTATCACATAACTAACTGATATAAAAATGTGGAGAAACCAGAATATTTGCCCTAAAGGGGCCATAAAACTTAATTATTTTATTATTTATATAATAAATTATTATACTATTTTTCCATTTCTATGAATCATTACTTGTCGAATATGTGAACTGTCGTTGGCTTCTTTTAAGAAAAATGTCCCACCAACAAGAATACATGCTTGTAGCAATCGTAATTTGCAATCAGTGTTAATGAAAAACTAATTCTAGATTGTCAATAGTTCAATTATTAATCTCTGAATAGCAAAAGTATCTACCTTGATTAGTTTTTTGTGCCCTCTACTCCTCTGAAGGTACCAGAGCGATTCACTCCAAATTTGGTACACATATTATTTGGCATCCCATTTAAATCCGCTCGCAGTTTAAATCCAATCGCCCGTATACTTCCCGAGTTATAGGCCCCCAAAATTTGGAGCCCCCCTTAATACTGCCCTTATAAAAACAATTGAAACACTTAAAAATTCTACTAAATATTCTAAGATATTTTATGTCTACAAAATTTTTTCATTTTGTTAACCCAAAGCCCGAAAAAAATTATGAAATATTATAATTTTGAATTTTAAAATATGCACTAATTTTTTTTTTATCAATATAATCTAAATTTGGTACACATATTATTTGGCATCCCATTTGAATCCGCTCGCAGTATAAATCCAATCGCCCGTATACTTCCCAAGTTATAGGGCCCCAAAATTTAGAACCCCTCTTAATACTGCTCTTATAAAAATAAATAATACACTTAAAAATTCTACTAAAATTTTTAAGATATTTTATGTCTACAAGATTTTTTTCTTTTGTTAATCCAAAGCCCGAAAAAAATTATTAAATATTATAATTTTGAAATTCAAAATATGAACTAAACTTTTTTTTATCAATATAATCTAAAATTAAATGTAAGACTTTTTACACCTATAATATATTTTCAAATTGTTAACCAAAAGGCCATTATAATTTAAAACCACTGTTCGCAACGCATATTTTACCTAAGGGCGACCTCTACGCGTTGGTGCGTTTTACGCGTACCAAATCTTGTTATTTTTATTCTTACGTAGCACGATGGAAATTTACAAAATATTTAGAAAAAAATTGCAAAATATTTATAAATTTACATTTGAATTCATGATATTTGAAGATCATTGGATTATTATAAACATTTTGAAATCTTACATTTCGTTCACTGTGATATTAAATTTAAGTGTAATTTTTAATTATTCATAGTTCAAGTGTATTTTTATCGACAATACCTACATACATTACATATTACACAAATTTGCATTCGGTTTTGTAATCTTATTATACTAGGGTCACCCGTGGGCACCATGTGCCCATATGGTATACAGAACATGGGTCAGTTTTGACTGATGGCGAATTTTCATGTAATTTAATAATAATAACACGGTTTTTCTTCATTTTGTATCGTTTGACTATAATAGTAATACAAATTTCCACATCGCAAATAATAATAATGAAAAAATCCAGTTCTTTCTTTGAACGCTATTTTGTTCTTAGATCACTATGCTGAGATTAACTAATCAATCGCTTATCATGCACTGTGTAACATCCGATAAATTTAAACAAAATTTTGTTTAACTTTGATTTTAACCTTGTATGTCAGCGGCAATTTTTAGTATAGCATTATGCAACGCGTTTATATCAGTTCTTGTAAGAAATACACAGTAGGGCGACTGGTCAGAGCCGGTCGAAGGGATTACGTAGTACCTTGGTTATGATATTTCTCTGTCAGTATAGTTTTACTGTTCAATGAGAATGGTAGTGTTTTTGTGATTTGTGCCCTGTGCATCTGGTATGGAGAATATTAGCGGTGAGTCAAGTCTGTCTGATTATATTTATATTCTTGCAATCATATGTATAGGTAAATGGTGATAGCCATTTTCCTGAATGTACGTTATGTGTATGTCAAAATGTGTAATTGTCACCTATCCCTAACCTTTGTATCGGTGCTGGCCTGGAAACCGCTTTATGCGGGGGATAGTCGAGAATGCGCCCAGCGATGTAGCATATATATTTACCGGTATGTTGCCAGCGGTGCCTTTACCTGCCAACTTTAATCTCTATCCTCAGGACTGAGCCCAACGTATCGCTTCGTACCTCCGGGGAGATATGGTGGGGATTGAGTTTCACTCGACTTTCAACTCTTTCTCCTGATACCATGCGAATCTCATGGCGGAGGCAAGCTTCTTGTAGATTCACACTAGTTTGTGTGGAGCACAACGATTACCTTCGTACCTTCGAAGGGATATGGTGGAGACTGAGTTTTACTCTTTCTCACGATGCCGTAAGGTCCCGCGGCGGAGTCAAGCTACTCGTTGACGTGCCACAGCTAGTTGTGAGGAGAGATCCCTCTGGCATTTTCCCGTATTTGCCCACAGCAAGTCTGTGGAGCGGGGCCAGGTTCTAGCAGACCTAAGCACTAGTTGCTTAGGCTGTAATGTTTCTTGTGCACAGTTAAATACTGTATTCTACCTCCTTATCCTGATACAAATGGCTTAATCATTATTGTTTTATTAGACCGTTGTCAGTCACTGCTAAATGACAGCCTTCTCACTGAGCGTTAGCTCAACTCGCAGTCTATTTTCAGACTCAACATAGAGGCTCGTATCGGAGGTTTCCGTGGGCCGTCGCTTACAGTGTGTAATGTGTATATGCCCTTATGATTGGTGTTAATGAAATAAAGTGTCATACAGGAAGGTTCAGTGGTTAAATATCGTCGGTTACCATCCATCTACATACAACTTTAACAACAGGTAAAATAAACCCTTATATGTGTTGTATCATTTAGACAGTTTCTATGATTGTATATAAAAAACAGGATTATAAATTTACTTACGATTGCTGTTTATTATTTGAATCGATTATTCAAATAATATGTATTACAAACCGTATTTACACAACATATTTAATGATTTGACATTTGATTCATTATTGTTTTTGATTTAAATAATCAGGCTAGATTCCGAATTTTGCAGTATTAAATTGCATTGTCACAACGGCAGTTTTAAAATATGATAATTAGTTATATGCTAAAATACAATGGATTGTGCCATCAAAAATAAAAGAATAAAATTGCCAACCAAACATGTTTCTAAATATGTTTGAATTATCTCTTCAAGATGTTATTTCTCTAATAATCAGTATTATAAATTTACTTCCTTGCAGGTATTATAATTTGACGAACTATAAAATCTTACCGCAACTCATATTTTCAAAAATCACTGCTTCTTGGACATTTTGAAGTGAAAAATATTAACTATGAATTAAAATAAATGTACAGAAACACGTATTTGCTAAAAATATATGCTAATTAGGCAATAATATGCACTTATTTCATATTATATACTTAAAAATTGAAATTACAACATGCTACTCCCCTTAAACTTAAGATTAAACTTTGTATTGAAGATTTATCACACAAAAACCAATTTTGACTGATTTCATTCTAACGTTTAATTCGTTTTTGTCTATTTCAAAGCAGACTGAACTTCAGAATCGTAGTGATTGTTT
Source organism: Leistus spinibarbis (assembly GCA_933228885.1). Classification (NCBI taxonomy): domain Eukaryota; kingdom Metazoa; phylum Arthropoda; class Insecta; order Coleoptera; family Carabidae; genus Leistus; species Leistus spinibarbis. The sequence goes on along the minus strand of OW121810.1, from coordinate 4,304,382 downwards.
TATTTCAGTATAAACTATTTGATTATTTTTTATAACATTATTAAGAGTCGCCATGGTGCAGTGGCTAAGTGTCATGCCTTTCTCCCTGGGAGGTCGTGAGTTCGAACACCGTCTATGCCAATCTGCATTTTTACAAAAAAAGCGTTCTACACATACACACTCACTCACATACAAACATTTCTGGGTTATTATATTAATGATTATTGTATAAAACAATAATTTGAATATTAAAGAAACTATTTGGATATGTTCGTTAAATATATATTCCCATAATGACATGCCTTTAGTATTGTACTTATTGCAATTGGGCTCGCCGGAACATTTTATGTCTATAACATTTCTTCAAATTGTTAACTAAAAGGCCGTAATAATCGAAAACTGCTGTTTGCAACGTATATCTTATACCAATATGAGCTGGACGCATCGGTGCGTTGTACGTATCGAATTTTGTTTTTTGCATTGTACTTCCCTTTAGAATAGAGATAAAGAACAGGAACGCCATTTGCTATGATATGGGTGGTATCTATAAAATGATAGTTATGTTCCGTATGGTTTAAAACATAAAAATAAGCAGTAACGGCTTAACAACAAATGCATTACATAAAATAATTGTATGAATGTCGGTACATAGTTAACTGTGTAAAATTTATCGGGAAAAATGTATTCAACAGAAGTTTCGTCTTATGTGACAGATGGCGAGGTTCTTATAATACTTTGACTTTCAACCAGACACGAACAAGTGTTAGGAGCAAAACCACGCCAGATGTTTGCTGCGCCATTTTATTGCCACTGGAATACCGTAAATCTAGTTATTCATACTTATATACTACAAGATTAGAAATATTGATTAGATTCGAACCGTATCTCATTATCACAGTTCATTTTGAGAAATCGCTTTTGAAAATACGTATTTTACACGTACATTTCCTTGGCTACATATTGAAAATTTTCATGGAAATCATTGCATGAATTTATAGCAAATTGTAATCACGAAAAAATTGTAACTCGAGATTTTACTGGAAATTCAAATTTTGATCATCCCTGATTCGTTTATTCACGATAATTTTTATGAAGAATATTTAGTGCCTAATTAGTGCTAAGTGGTGCCATAAAAATCTATCAAAGACCGTTCCGGAATTATTCATTGTATAAATATTGACAGCGTGAAGTTGGCATTAAAGTTTTTAAACTATTAAATATTCTTGGAACGGTGTTCAGATAGGAATCAGGCTGTACAGAAGAGCTAAAGCAATCACTCGTGTGTCTGTAGCAATCTCTGATCAAACAATTTCCTTTACAAAAAGTATTTGTCTCGTCGCACTTAGATGTTAGTCGTCTCTCATAAGACAAAATGTGTGCCCTCTACTCCTCTGAAGGTACCTAAGCGATTTGAACCAAATTTGGTACACATACTATTTGGCATCCCATTTGAACCCACACTCAGTTTAAATCAAATCGCTTGTATACTATGTATATAACCCGAGTTATATGGAGCCCTCCTTAATACTGCCATTAGAAAATAATTAAAAGAAATAAAATTTAAAAATAAAAATTCTAAAACATTTTATATCTACAAGATTTTTTCATATTCATATAAATTTGTACTAGGAATATGACAGCTATAGTGTTTGGTCATGTATCTGTAACATTCTCGGATCAAGAAATGTTATTGACTAAAAGGGTTTGTCTCGTTTCTCTGATTACGAAAATGTATATGTCGTTCGCTCGCTCGTTCGTAAGATCAACTTTGTGGACGTATCTCCTTTGAAGGTATCGGGCTGATTTTAACGAAATTTAATATACATATAATTTCTATGCCCGTGAAGTTCCTATCGAATTTTATATACAATCGTCTGTACAGGTCTGGGGTTATAGGACCACAAAATTTGGTATCCTCCTAAACACTGTCCTTATTCAACTTTTAAAAATATATGTGAACAAAGTTTTTCCAAATTGTGAGCCCAGGAGCTAGACTAAAATAATAAAAATAAAAAAAAATAATATTATTTTTAATTATATCAAAATAATCTTCAAGAAATTATAAGACATTTTATATTTATAATTTATTTACAGATTGTGAACTTGAAGGTAATTTTTTTTTAAATTATAATATTGAAATTTAAAATGTTGTTGATTAATTTTTGGATGGTTGCAACAATAAATTTTGTACTTCTAACAATTGCTATCGTTATCATAATTGTATTGTGCTGCACCAATGCTTGTTTGTTTGAATAATCTACGAAATATTGTAAGAATTTTTATTTGTATATTTTAACTTCAAATTTAATAATTAGAAATCATTATTTTTACATTTTAATATAAAGCTATAGAACGGAGAAGTCCGCTGCTCGCATCGAATATATTTCTTGTAAAGCGAGCTGAAAAGGCAGAGGTACCTCGTATGTAAGCTTGTTATAAGTATTTTTGATTATAGACATATGACCGATTTGGAAAGCGTTTTTTGTGCACTTGTTAAGATGTATTCACAGCGAACCAATTATTAATTAAGATTACAAAATTACAAATAATAATCCAGTTTGTATTATGATTAGCACAAATAGCATTCATAGCAGCAAAATTAACTACTTATTTTATTTAAACTGTCGAACGTAAAATTATGAAACTTCAAACTTAAGACTTATATATGCCCTAGATGTGCACCTCCTATTTTGAAAAGATTACTCAAACCGGTAATGCATGTTTACTGTATACATTTTTTGTTCTATCTCCAATATCACTAGAACGGCTACACTTACGGCAAAAATAGTTATGTTCATAATGAAAGATAATAATATTTCGCACAACTTTTGTTTGAAAAGTTACTTCATAAATTGTACCAGTTATGAGATAGCTGCTACGAAACATTATAAATATCTTGTTTACGTTGCCATGGATTCGCATGTATATTAATAAATCGTATCATCTGCTATTTTGATAGGAAAACAAAATAGACTCAATTAGATAAATGACATTTCAGAATATTTCTGTAGTGTATTGGTTAGTTTGATAGCCGGTCCGAATAAAAATATACCTAATGATATAAATTGTCTTAGACTCAGGGCCACAATATATTTTACAAATACCTGGAGTGGTCTGCAATCGACTTTCTTTTACGTAGTTTCACTACACATACATATATATATATATATATATATATATATATATATATATATATATACATATCTCTATATCAAGGGAAAACTGCGTAAAAGGAAGTTGAGTGCAGGTCACTACAGATATTTATTATTGTAGTTATTTTTATCTCTGTTATCTACATGCTTGATTTTGTTTGCGAGAGGTAGGGAATATTGAAATGTGAAACGTAATTATTTGTTAACCCGTTGATTCTATCATTCTTAATTTGCTAGATAAAAACTTTATTCCACCAGAATTATAAATAACACGCATATCTAAGATATGTAGGTCAACAAAATCGTTTTTACTTACTTTTACAGAGTAATAAGTATGTATAGGGATCACGAAAAAAATCGAACTCGGGATTTCAACGGATATACACGTTTTGAGCTTCCCTGAATCGAATGTGACTATTTTCGGAGTGACGTCTCTGTGTGTGTGCGTGTGTGCGTGTGTGTGTATGTGAACGCTCTAGAGCCGAAACTGTCCAACGTAAAATTATGAGACTTCAAACTTAAGACTTGTATATGGTCTAGCTGTGCACCTCCTATTTTTGAAAAGAATATTCAAACCGGCAGTGCATGTTAACTCTATGCATTTTTTGTTCTATCTCCAATATCACTAGAACGGCTGCACTTACGGCAAAAATAGTTATGTTTATAATGAAAGATATTAATATTTTGCACAACTTTTGTTTGAAAAGTTTCTTCAATAAATATACCAGTTACGAGAAAACCGCTACCAAAAATTTTAAGATTCTTGTTTACGTTGTCATGGATTTGAATGTAGCTTAATTAATCGGATCATCTGCGCCTGTCAATAATTCGACAAGAAAACAAAATGGTCTGAATTAGATAAATGACATTTCAGAATATTTCAGTAAAGAATTGGTTAGTTTTGATAGTTAGTACTTCAAAACCATTACAAATTGGTATTGGTATAATTTTCAACCCATTCATTTATATAAGGTAAGCTTAGTTTTCATATTGTTTTGTTGGATTAATATTTCCTAATATTATATTTTTATAATCAATAAATGTTGATGAAAACTACGTAAAAGAAAGTCCCGCGTTGGCCACAACCCATTTTTTTTTTGTATTTACATACAAATACTGCTAGGTTTTTTAAAATTACCATACAAAATCATAAACTGACCATATTTTTCTAAGATATAAAATTAACAATTCTACGTAAAAATATATATATGATTTCATTGATTTGTTTGCAATAAATAGGTTACAAGTTGCATCCACTACAGTGGACAAATTTAGCCAACGGGTTAATATTGCTAATATTTGGTGAGGAGGGGGGGTTCTCTGTGTCTTTATCATGTATCTGTATTCATCTGAGTACTTGAGTACTCGGATAAGTACTCGATTACCGAGTATACGATTTTTAAAAGTATTCGATTCTTCCTACCACTATTAATTACTAATTGTATCTGTTGGATTATAATTTCTTACGAAAACTACGTAAAAGAAAGTCGAGTGCAGGCCACATCAGATATTTTTCAATAAATCTACCGTATAAAATAGTGGGAGTATATATATCGTATCCTTTGTACAAAATATATTTTACGGTTGAATGACATGAAGTCCTTTCTCGTCGCAAACATTTTACCAAACTCAGATGATAAAGTTAGTCTATTTTGTCGAGTTATTAACCATTTAACATTATCGTGTTGGCCATACTATTAAAATTACATGGGTTAAAAACATAGAAAATTCTAATCTATTGAGGGTTTATTAGGGGTCTCATTTATTACGGCTCATAATGTGTGATTAATCATAAGAGCTTGGCCCAAAAGAAGGTGTGACTTGAGTTGCCTGTGTTTCGGGGGCAAGCATCACTTAGTGACATCTTACGGAATTAGTTTCCGAGACTAAGGTATGCATATGCCTTAATGATAAAATTCAAGATTTTCTGTATTTAAAATCGGATAATACAAGTATAAATATGCGGAAACTTGGATCAGCTGCGCGAAATTGTAGCATTCCATATTTGTATATATGTATGTACATATACCGCGTGGATGTAATGATTTCAATTAATAAAATAAAATGATAAACATCATTCTAATTACGGCGCAATTATATATCAAAGTAAGTACATGTCGCCACACTCGCCACTTAAACGGTGTTCTCTACATATCCTAAACGATAAAAATAAATATATAGATTCTTTAGATATCTATACAACTCTTATACCTATAGTAATAAATACAAGCTATTCAGTAATTATAGGAAAAACGAAATGTAAACTAAACATATATAATATAAAAACGAAACGGATTGTCAATCTACCTTCGATTTTATAGAATATGACGTGAAGGTATGCCTAAACAAGTAAGAAAACAAGATTTGGTACGCGTAAAACGCACCAACGCGCAGAGCTCGTCTAGGTAAAATATGCGTTGCGAGCAGTGGCTTTTAATTATTATGGCCTTTTGGTTAACAATTTGAAAATATGTTATAGATATAAAAAGCCTTACATATAATTTTAGATAATATTGATAAAAAAAATTTTTTAGTGCATATTTGAAAATTCAAAATTATAATATTTAATTTAATTTTTTTCGGGCTTTGGGTAAACGAAATGAAAAAAATTTGTGGATATATAATATCTTAGGATTTTTAGTAGAATTTTTAAGTGTTTCAATTATTTCTATAAGGGCAGTATTAAGGGGGGTTTCAAATTTTGGGGCCCTATAACTCGGAAATTATACGGGCGATTGGATTTAAACTGCGAGCGGATTCAAATGGGATGCTAAATAATATGTGTACCAAATTAAGATTATATTGATAAAACAATAATTTAGTGCATATTTTAAAATTCAAAATTATAATATTTAATAATTTTTTTCGGGCTTTGGGTTAACAAAATGAAAAAATCTTATAGATATAAAATATCTTAGAATTATTAATAAAAAATTTAAGTGCTTCAATTATTTTTATAAGGGCAGTATTAAGGGGGGCTCCAAATTTTGGGGCCCTTTAACTCGGGAAGTATACAAGCGATTGGATTTAAACTGCGAGCGGATTCAAATGGGATGCCAAATAATATGTGTACCAAATTTGGAGTGAATCGCTTCGGTACCTTCAGAGGAGTAGAGGGCACAAATTTGGTCTTACGAGCGAGCGACGACTAACATCCAAGTATATAAGTTATATACATTTTCGGAATCAGGGCGACGAGACGAACACTTTTTCTTAATGGAATTTTTTGATCAGAGAATGCTACAGGCACACGACCGAATGCTTTAGCCTCTTCGGTACTACGTACGGCGAGCTAAAAATACTGGAGTGGCCTTCACTCAACTTTCATGTCTTTTATAAATTTTATTATTTTATTCTCCTTTCGATAGCTAAGAAACAAAATCAATTTGTATTCTATTAAGCACAACTAGGGAAACGAAGATATAAAATAACCATTTTCAGGTGACATTTCAATAAATGGTACGTATTTTTGAAAAGTACATTTATAAGAATTACAATTTCTCTAACTCGTGCTGTTTCCGAGATATGGAAAAACAATAAATTTCTGTTAATATGCATTGTTTTCAAAAATGGGAGGTACACACCTAGTCTATATACAACTCTTTAAGTTTTCAGTTAGATAATTTTTCCTCAGTAGAGTGTTCAAACACACAACATACATACATACAAACACGCATATACATAAACACAGAAAGACGTCATTCCGAAAAGAATCAGAGATGGTAAAATTTGGAAAATTTCATCGTTATAATATACTTCCTTTAACACTTCATCCAAGAAAAAAAGAAGTACTTTTCAAAGAAGATTCTGAAATATATATTTAGGTAATAATGTTTAAATATCACAAAAAATATAACTGACTAATAGGTGGATATGTCACCATTTTACTCTATTGCAGTGTTGCGCAAACCATGGGTCGCGACAAAATTTTTACACAAAATGAGGCGGGGGGGTTGTAAATGAATATAGTTTGCGCACCACTGCTCTAAAGGATCAATAATTAAAACTCAAACACTCCTTTAAAATATTCGTATTTTTCAATGAGAATGATTCAATTGAATTCTATACTTAATTTGAAGATAGAAATGTCACCAACGCGGTCAATAAGAAGTCATTATTAGAAACTCATTAGAAATGTTTATTGCAAAAAAAGCGCACGTGTCACCTACGTACTCTAAGAGACATACTACAACTGTGCCCCTAGAAGTTTATAAATACTTAAAAATTTCAGTTAGAAATTATTTTATTGTGACAGAAACTTCAACGTTCAGTCAGAACAGTAAAACATATTGTTACTTATTTTGTATAATTTAAGATAATTTTGTGGGAATTAAATAGTAAATTATAACATAAATTATAGGAGGTGTTAAAATAATACATTAAAAAAAAAAAATTAATACATTTAACTGAAATAGTTCTTTGACCTCGGTTCAATTAAATTATAGTAATTAGTTTGTCTATTTTTAGCTCGCCATAGTACAGAATAGCCAAAGCATTCGGTCGTGTGTCTGTAGCAGTCCCGGATCAATTATTTTTTAACAAACCGTTTTTGTCTCGTCGCCCTGAATCCAAAAATATATGTAACTCATATGCTTGAATATTAGTTGTCGTTCGTATAACCAAATTTGTGACCTCTATTCCTCTGAAGGTACCGAAGAGATTTGAACCAAATTCACATATATTCTTGGGTATTCCATTTGAATCCGGTCACAGTATAAATCCAATTGCCCGTATACTTCCGGATTAATAGGGCGCCAAAATGTAGAGCCTCGCTTAATTCAAACCTTAGAATAATAATTAAACCATCCAAAAATTCAACATAAAATTCTAAGATATTTTATTTTAACAAGATTTCTTCATATGCCCAAAAGCTATTAAACATATATCTGGAGTGGCCTGTACTCGACTTTCTTCTACGTAATCTTCACTAGATGAAAAATTATATGCACTTCCGGTTTGAATATTCTTTTAAGAAATTGGAGGTGCGTCTAGGGCTTTTACAAATCTCAAGTTTGAAGGCTCTAGAGCGTTTACAGACAGACAGGCATACAGACGTCATTCCGAAAATAGTCACATTCGATTCAGGGAAGGTAAAAACGCGTATATACGTTGAAATCTCGAGTTCGAAATTTTTCATGATTACAAGACTTACTTATTAATTCGTAAAATATAGTAATTATTAAAAATTATAATTTTGAATTTAAATATTTGTACTAAATATTTTCTTGAACATTAAAAAGATTGTGAACCTATTGCCATAATATTTAAAAATCCATTTGTTTTAAATTTTAATATTATGCCAAATGGCGAGCTGACGGCATAGGTGCTTGAAGCTAATCTTGTTTTATTATATTTTTGTTTACGTACTTCATGTTATTAAGTAAATATTTATATCACATTCTTAGAGATCTCAACGACTTTAACGTTCAGTCAGAATAGTAAAATATTTTTTTAAATTTTATTTAGTTTTCTTTTATGAGAAATAAATAGTTTATTATTCAAATGAAATAAAAGCAGCAAAGGGGTGTTAAAAAGCAAAACGTTCTAGAGGCTAACCACCCAAAAGTGAATCCATCGGCGAGTTGCCAAAGCCACTTGGCAATTCTAATCTAATCAGCTGTAGGTAAGAGTGGGGTAAGTGCTTGATGGTCAGGTTCTCGGTGCGCAACCTTCGCGACTGACCACTGTCCATCCGCAAGCAAACCGTCGGCCGTACACACAGCAAGCAGAAGCAGAGTCGCCTCTGTGGCTTCGGCGATGCCGGAGAGGGGATCTCCCATTGCAATATTCCAGCGACGCGGACTGCTGACTGCGGCCACGCTGGATGCGAATGGTGGTGAAAGAGGTCTGTAACCGTCCTTCGCGCGATCTGCTTGCAACAGTAGCATCACGCAGCAGCGAGATCCAAGTGTGCGATGGTCATGGCCAGGGTGACCACGCGAATATAGAACAGACCGGTGTCAGTGACGCGACGGGTTCAAGGCCGACGGCGGATCTAGTTCCCTTACACAGTGCACGAATTTTACCCTTCATAGGGCGGAAGTGGGGACACTGGTGTTGTGCACTACATAGACCTTCAATTCATTGGCCCTAAAAAACGATTTTGTGCAAAAACATTCAATAAATTAAACAAATCTATAATACGAAATTTAAAATATTACAATATTAGAAAAATATAAATTTAACAGTGAATACATTATTAATATATTGACAGACTTCATTTTCCGGTAAAGTTGCCACCATTAGAACAAGAAGAAACCCACACCTATATACCAAGAACTATATTAAATGATAAATTTTGAATTTGGTCATTTTGAAAATTCTACATATATTTTTATTTAATACTAATTGATCAAAGTTAAATCATTAATAAGAATATGTTTGACATTAACGTCAAAACTTAATAAAATAACAAGAATAATTAGACATATTGCGACATATTTGGATTTAATATATAAATAATTAAAAATTCTGCGTCTAATTGAAGTGCAAATAATTTTAAACAATATTTACTCAAAGAAAAAGTGTAGATGTATGCGTAAATCAAGTGAAATTAACATCGCATATAATGCAATTAAAAATAATATTTGTGAGCGGCAATTATTAAAAATATTGTTCATTGATATTTTTGGACTAACCTGGGAACCACAAGATAAATAGAAAATTCAATAAACGTAAGTACTTTCTACAAAAATATTTTTTACCTTACATAAAACGTATTTTCTAAAACAAAATATTTTGATTATTGTATTAATTTAATTCGTTACTTATCATTAATTAAATAAACAGAACATAAAAACAATATAAAAATTATATATGAGAATTTCGAGTTATATTTAAAGAATTTATATCAATTTTGAAAAATGTTTTTAAATTATTAAATGCAAATATTCCAAATTGTTTGGAAAACCAAATTTATATTAATAATAAATTATTAAACATATAACAACATTTTTCATTTTCAATCCCAAAAATATGAATTAATTTTTAAATCTATAGGAACCAAATATTGTCAAACTCCCAACTACAAAATAAATATTATCTGACAAATTTCCTTGAATTTAAATGTACGCAAAATTATTAAATATGGTAAAATTTCCATCATATTATTATAATTCTAGTATAGATAATTAAAACAAAAAATCAGAAGCTTCTGAAAACATATTTTAATAAAGCTCCGTTATATTCAACGAATAAAATTATTAAAAACATTCAAAAATTACCATTAATCAATAATAAAATATATTTTAGTACATAAAAAATCAAGAGAGATATTTTTCATCATTATAAAAAACAGTTACAGAAAAATTTAAGGTTCTTTGTTTATTTGTTTAATTAAATATGTATTTTAATTATGCAAAAGTAACCTTTTTTGTGCGATTTTTTAATATACAAATTCTAGTTCAAGTTTATTTAATAATATAAATTCTGCACTTGAAGACGACATTCAGTAAATTAATTGACATTGAAAAATTGAAGATTGAATTGACTAAGAATTTTTAATTTAATTTAAGCCGCGTTACAACCATTAATTATAGTCATTTTAAATAATTATACGATTGCTTACTTAATTTGTATTCATATTCACTTGTATTCAATTCACAAAATTCACTGTAAAAATTGATGCAAATATACAAGATATGCAATGTAAAATTGCTATTAAAAATTAAGTCATTATACAGAATTATAGTAACATTGCATTAAAATTCAACTAAAATTACTTTGTTTTCCGTTGTAATTTTACAGTAAAACACAATTACATCAAGTTTTAGCTCGCCGTACGAAGTACAGAAGAGCTAAAGCAATCGGTTTGTCTCGTCGCTCTGAATTCAAAAAAGAAAACTTATATACTTGGATGTTAGTAGTCGCGCTTAAGAGCAAATTTGTGTCCTCTATTCTTCTGAAGGTACTGGAGCGATTTGAATCAAATTTGCTACACATATTATTTGGCATCCCATTTAAATTAGTTCGCAGTTTAAATCTAATCGACAGTATACTACTTGAGTTATAGGGTCCTAAAATTAAGAGCACTCTTAATTTTACTCTTAGAAGAATAATTAAAATATGAAAAGAAAATTGAAAAAAATAGAAAATATTTTATATCTACAAGATTTCTTCATTGTGGTAACCTAAAGGCCATAAAATATGATTAAAAATCATAATTTTGAATTTTAAAATTTGCACTAAATTGTATTTGAGTATATCAAATAGTTTTACAAAAAATTGTAAGACTATTTATATGTGTAACATTGTATTTAATTGTGAACCTATAGGCCATAATAATTAAAGATAGTTATTTTGAAATTTTAATGTTTTGCTGAAGACATAGGTACCTTGTATCTAGGCTTTTTGACAGTGTATTCTTCCTGCAACGGCTAATTTTGCATATTCTCAAAACAAAATTAAATATAAAATGAATTTTTACGACACACCATTAAATTGCAGCGTTAAAATAGACGATAACAATATTAAATTTATACGACACTGGTGATGCGTGTCATTGGATTGTTAGGGTAAATCACGAGGATAACCATATACAAATTTGTTTTCCAATATCGAGTAATATGAATAATAATGAGATAGTTTTGATTTGTTGTATTTTATTTATCTAGTAGTAATAACTCGGTCAAGTTTCATCCGTTCGGGAAACCAGTGACGTTAGACTCGCACGTACCAACTATAATAATATAGAAAAGTAGATCATCACACTTTCATAAAATTCAATATCTTTCTTCACTCATTCACTATGTTTATTTTGTTTGTAATACTAGCATGTGAATATCACTCAACCGATTCAAAGGAGAATTCAACACAAATACCACGGTGCTGTTATTCGGTTTTACTTTTTATTCAATTATTTTCGCATAAATAATTCAAATTTGTTTAGTTTTTGGACGGAATCTAAATGGAAGTATTGTAATGTTGAACATTTTCAACTCATGATTTTATCGGAAATACACGTTTTGACCAACCTTGAATCGAATCTGACTAAAACCGGAATGACATCTGTGGTGTGAGAGTGTGTATGTATTTGTAAGCGCGCTAGAACCAAAATTGTCGGAAAGAAAAATTATGAAACTTTAAATTAAAACTCTTTAGACTTGAACATTGTAAACAAGCCTAGGTACAATGCACCTAGGCGTCTAGCTCGCCATATAAGTAATAAATGCGATGCAAACAGCGATCTTTTTAAATAAAAATAATAATTGTTTTAAATTATTTTGGTTTACACATTGAAAAAATGTTATAGATATAAAGAGGCTTACAATTCTTTGTAAATTATTTTAATATAATTAAAAAAACAAGACTTACTTATTACTTCGTAAAACAAGCTTAGGTACAACGCACCTATGCGTCCAGCCCGCCTTATAAGTAATATATGCGATGCGAGCAGTTTTTAATAATTATGGCCTTTTGGTTAACTAATTGAAAAAATGTTATAGATATAAAAAGTCTTACATTTAATTTTAGATTAAATTAAAAAAAAAAAAAATTGTTCAAAATTTGAAATTCAAAATTATAATATTTAATAATTTTTTTCGGGCTTTGGGTTAACAAAATGAAAAAATCTTGTAGATATAAAATATCTTAGAATATATTATAGAAATGTTGAGTGTTTTAATTATTTTTCTAAAGGCAGTATTAAGGGGGGCTTCAAATTTTGGGGCTCTATAACTCGGAAAGTATACGGGCGATTAGATTTAAACTGCCACCTGATTCATATGGGATGCCAAATAATATGTGCACCAAATTTAGTGTGAATCCCTCTGGTAACTTCAGAGGAGTAGAGGTCACAAATTTGGTTTTACGAGCGAGCTACGACTAACATCCAAGTATATAAGTTATATATATTTTTGGAATCTGGGCGATGAGACAAACCTTTTTTGTTTTAATCCGAGAATGCTACAGACACACGATCGATTGCTTTAGCTTCTTCGCAAACTAATAATCAAAGTGTTTAAAATGAAGAAAGGGCAAAACAAATGTCGGAAGAAAATTGAATCTGAGTATGTTAAAGGAACTTACAGAGATTATTATTAGCATCTGAGGTTATACATATAGATATTTTTTGCGTTCTGCGTGTGTAGATACGCAACGTACACGCAGTGTTTTTTCTTCTATATCTATATGTATGTAGGTACCAGCGTATTACGATAGAACGTTTCCAGAATATTAATCGACAAAAACAATTAATCTTTATGTGTTATGATCAACTACTATTAAATATTTAATAAATCTGAACAGCCATTTCCCATCAAACTTAAGCACTAAGATCGTTCCCAACTAAACTAACTTGTAAATAACGCCTAGCAACTTATATTGCATATCATAATTAATTTTATATTCTTAAACGTAAGCGCACAATATTTTGCGATGTACTTAAGTTCCATAATATTGGAATAATAAGCACATGGTGTCTACATCCATAGAATAAAACAAATTCAAATTATCAAACAATAATAGTCTTTTCAAGGATGGTAAAAAATGAGGAGTGACCTGAACTTAAAAATGCCAATATGCTACAGTAACAGTTCAGCCAGGAGAAATATTTGAAGGAAAAGGAGACAAAGTAGTTTGAGTTTATCCAAATTCGTCGGCCTTCAATTCGGCTAATATTTAATAATTTACTATCGACAAGATCCAGGGAAGGTTTTGGGCATCCGTTCAGATGATTTGTTGCAAATACTAGCGTATTCAGACGTGCAGAATGACTCAAAAGTGCTTTTATACGATAGTGGTACAAGTGGTTTAATGACTGCTAGTTAAATTAGTTGAATTGGTGCGGATACTAGTGGCGTTTTAGTGCATATGCATCCGGGGAACGTGTGCCAAAAAGAGACATTTTTGGCGCTGCAATTTCCAAAAGAGCAAATTGAGCGTTACATTAATGTTTGTTTATATTCTGTGTTACGATGTTTTTATCAAGATTGTGACATAAAACCAGAAGCAAGTGATGTTACCAACCAATTTCTTGATTCAACATTGTTCCAAAACACATCACCCGAATCCTTGTTGTTAAACGGGTTCCAGCAATATTGAATAAATAAGCCTGCAGAAATGCTCCAATACCAAGCATAACTCCACTGTGAGGTAAATGGCAGAGAGCTCTGTTTGATGAATTACCTCTAAATTGTCTATGATTGATAATGCCTGGAACAAAGTTGTGCAATTTGCGGTCTTAATTGTAAATTACGAAAGTAAAAAACATTTCTTGATAAATATACCATGAAAGGAACATATAGAATAATATGAACATGAAAGTGTGAGCTTACTGCAAAACCGTCTCCAAATAAAATTGCAAATATGGGGAAGGAGCCTCCAACTACTATAACAGCCAAGGTGCCGAATAATAAATACGGCCATTCTTTCGAATTAAGTTTCATTATCCTCCACAAAGACACTTTTTGCCCATCTATTAATATCTTATCATCTTTCTCCTTTTCAACAGACATCTCCATCGAAGTCCCATTATATAAATTTGTCACTTCATTCCTTTGACAGATGACCATTTCTTTTCTCTTTAAATGTGGTACACGGTTCTTACCACCTACAAGAATATCAGCTTGAACCAAGCCATGATAGTTCTTTCCCAATTCCATTAACTCTTTATGTGTGCCCGTCTCTGCGACTTTTCCGTCTTTAACAAAGATGATTCTATCCACATTTCGAATGGTGGATAGACGATGGCTCACGATAAGTATTGTACATTTATAGCTACCTCTGTCCAAGGCTTGTTGGACTTTGGTCTCGCTGTGAAAGTCTAAAGCAGATGTTGCTTCATCTAACAGAAGTATTGTCGGTTTACGGATAAGTGCTCTTGCAATAGCTATTCGTTGTTTTTGACCGCCGGAGAGTTGAGAACCACGTTCTCCTATTATGGTATCGTAACCCTGGAAAAATCAAATATATGGAGGAAGTCCAGGAAAGAATCGCGATTATAAACATAATTTTACAGAATACCGCGCAGAATTATTAGTAGGGGGATATAATTATTGATTGTTCATTACATTTGGTAGTTTCATGATAAATTCATGGCAATTAGCTTCAATTGCAGCATTTTCAATCTCCTCTGTTGATGCTCCAGAACATCCCGGAGCAATATTATTTTATTAAAAGTCATTTGAAGGTCATTTTATTTTAAGGTCAAATCGACATATTTCGACCAAAATATCTGCAAAAAATTCATGCGTATGTTTTTAAGGTCTCTGAGTACGATTCCGTAGTTTGTCTGAGCTTACGATTTTGAAGTTACAAAAATGAAGCATTACCGCGACTTGGTGTCTCTGACCGAATAGCTCTTATGCGGTGGTCGCCTAAGACGTTATCATATCGTAACAAAGGCGAAAGGTCAAACAAACTACGGAATCATACTCAGGGACCTCGAAAACATACGCATGAATTTTTTCAGTTTTTTTCGGTCGCATTAAGACACTTTGACCTTCAAATGACCTTGAACCTGATGTGATGAAGCTTAACCAACCCGCTCATCGTAATCAGCGACCCGAAAAACCCCCAAAGCACCATAGCACTCCGAGTGTTTCGTTTTATATCAAATGTTGACCTGTGTAATAGACACATTGCAATAAGTTTCAATTGTTAAGAAATAATTCTACCCGGTTTATCTACTAATAACAGTTCCTAACTGCAAGGTCAATTGAAAATTATAATTTAAACTTACCAATTTATAAAAAGGCACCGAGCTCGGTTTGGGTGAGCCGCTGATTTTCGGCACAGAGCCCTGAATTATTCTAAAATTTATACAGTATCTTGGATATAATTTTTTAGTACATAAGTAAAGATTATCTTACGCATTAAGAACTGATTTACTTCTTGCTCTTAGTTTAATATCTACTGCTTTTTCTTCTGTTTTATTTCCATTATCGAGATTATTCGTATAATAAGTTTTAGCATTTTTCATTCTGAATTATCTACTATAAAGTTATACTTCCAAGAAATTATGAACAGTAACTTTGGAATACTTTAAAATTTTATAAAACCCACAATTATATAAATCATTTATATGCATTTTAATATTACAATGTTACTTTTTTTTAATTTTAAGCGCATATTGTCATAGATAAATAAAATATATTATATAATATAATAATAATAAATTATTCATTTTTCTGGTATTGTTTTATTCTCATTTCCCACAAGTAAAATTTAAGTTCATAATTTTTATATTTTCTTATACATTTAAATAAAGTAATATTTCCAAATCGAGATTTTAACGGAAATTCACATTTAGACTATTTTTGGAAGACTTCTATATGTCCCGGAAGAAAACCTCCTATTTATGAAAATAATATCTTAACCGGAAGTAATTATTGACCCTTGCTACATTTGCATATCACGAAAACAACATGAGAAAGAGCTAAAGTATTAAATTAATTGTGAGAGTATAAGAAAGTCGAGTGAAGACCACACATTTTTCTATAGAGCCGTACACATATTATATAAAATATACGAGTATATAATAGGCATTGTTAGCTTATCAAATTCCTAAATCACCAAAATATAACATCGGGGTTGTTCTACTGGCAATGAAATATAAATTAATTTTACTACAATTTCCCAGATTCTGTATATAATTACGATCAATATATCGATCTCTTTTGTTTACACCTTTATCCAATATCACTAGGACGGCTGCACTTATGGCAAACATATTTGTTCATAATAAAAGATATAAACATTTCACACAACTTTTGTTTGAAAAGTTTCATCAAACAAGCTTAGGTCCAACGCACTTATGCGTCCAGCTCACCTTATAAGTAATATATGCGATGCGAGTAGCGGTTTTTAATTGCTATCTAGCCATCAATGGATGGCATTACTGTTTATTATTATTATGCTCGCTACTTGCCTGTGACAATATCAAAATATGACTTATTTTAAATAAAATTCAAATTGAAAACCCATTGGTCATAATAATTAAAACCAATTATTTTTCAAGTTTAATGCCAAGCGTGAAGTAGGAGGGAGACATTGTGTATCTTACCTAAGGCGAGCTGGACACGTACTTCTGTATTTGTCAATGTGTCAAGTGTATGTATATATGTTTTCGTTATTAAAAATCAGTTATCTATCCGCTTATTCTATCTAAACGGCGAGGTGAACGCATAGGTGCGTTGTACCTAAGCTTGTTCTTTATCACCTTGTGAACAAGAAGAATTGTTGATATTTTTTCTTTATTACCTGTTAGTAAATTAATGTATGGATTGAAGAAAAAACCAACAGTCTTTATTTTATTTTATAAAATAATTTATGTACATCAACAACTGTAGGATCATAATCACTTGTACCTTGACTAATCTAACACTAATCATATTTTTAAAATCTAGCGTTGCACGTATTAGGCTTAGCTGCAAGGTATCTCGTGCCTAGACTTCGTTGTATATACATGTTAATCCTATCGTATTCGAGGCTTACTATATCAGCTGTCTGGTAACATAAGGGCATTATACATATTAAAATTAAAAGCATTTTAGAGAAGAAAGCGGTTTACTTATAGATTTATCACATTATTTGTTTTTATTTTATTAGAAACTTTGTAAAAATGGAAATATTTCGATTTGTCACTTCCGAATGAAATATATTGTTTAATTATTCACTATTTCTAAAAAATCTGCAAGAGTGGACTTTCTTCTATATGTAAATTCTGTTTATTCATCTGTTTTTATGGTAGAGCCGAGCAAACGACCATTAAAATTTTGCATACGAGACTGTAATAAGTCTTTAAGGGGGTATTACTCTTTCGACGGCCTATTTCAGACGGTTTTCAGGAATTTTTTTGTGGGTAAACTAAAACACTTGGGACCTTGAGCTTTTTTGCATCTTGTTTAATAATTCTTGGAGTACAAAATGTATTTTTTTTATGTATGTGGTCCATGTCGATCCGTCTCAAAATGGCGACCATGTCCGGCGCCTCAGTCTGTGCGGCCGGAAAGGTTTTGGCACTTTCCGCTATTTGAAACATAAAATCGAGTAGGTATTATTAATCTGCATTAAATTCTACGGAAATTGACTCTTGGGCGAAACATTTTATCGAAAAATGAGACAATTGCAGCCGTCTGAACAAAAATTTCAATTTTCGCCTGTTTTTTTCAACTTTGAGGCGCTCTGAAAAATCCAATTTTCAATATTTTGCAACGACAGAGGTTCAATTTCCGTAGAATTTAATGCAGATTAATAATACCTACTCGATTTTAAGTTTCAAATAGCGGAAAGTGCCAAAACCTTTCCGGCCGCACAGACTGAGGCGCCGGACATGGTCGCCATTTTGAGACGGATCGACATGGACCACATACATAAAAAAAATACATTTTGTACTCCAAGAATTAATAAACAAGATGCAAAAAAGCTCAAGGTCCCAAGTGTTTTAGTTTACCTACAAAAAAAATCCTGAAAACCGTCTGAAATAGGCCGTCGAAAGAGTAATACCCCCTTAATAGATAAATACTATTATTTTTGAAAGTATTTTATATATATATATATATATATATATATATATATATATATAAAATTTGATTGGGGACCAAAAATATTTAAGTTTCATTAATATTATATTTAATGACATTATGAAAATCGTCTAAGTCACTGTAAAATTTAAATTGTTATAAAAATCAACTGCTGCGTTCTTTTAACGTCAACATAATTATTAACTACTTCCGAGTGGGTCTGAGTGACCCAGCAAAACCTGCAGTGTGCTAAGAAAGTGTGCCCAAATTGTAAATAGTTTCTGTCATGCTACAATGACTTTTGTATAAACACTAAATGGATCAGGGAGTGTGTGTTTTGTATATGATAAAGGCACATGGTGCTAACGGGTTAACTTAATTTATATTAATAAATAAAGTAATGCATAACTAAAGTAAGATATTATTCAAAACATGTTCATGCGTGTAGAGTTGTGGGTAAATTGTAAGCGACTTAATCACTTCCATATCGTGCTGGATGCGTTCATATTTCTCTATTGTATTTATATTTTTTTCACTTAGCATTTCTTCGGCACCCTCACGACAACTCTGTATATTGTAGAAATTGTTATGTTGGCAGGAACACAATCATATCTTGTACGCGATCAGCAGAAGAATTTCGCGCATAAGATAACAGCGGTACTCAAACAAACATAGAATATCTTTGTTATTTGATTCACGGGTCAGATATTGTTCAGGTTGTCTAGTCACATTTAATGCCACATTATCGTTTCCTTGTCGGTATTGGATTGTGCAATTGTTATTCGGATTCAAGAAAACCTATATTCTAAATAAAAAAAAACAGGGTTAAATTTAAAAATCGGTTGTGGCCAACACAGAACATTCTTTTAGGTTTCCATACTCTCACGGTTAATCTCTCTTGCATTTTCCTTATATTCGTCATTCAAACGTCTAATTCTTTTACTCTCCCTGATCATTTCTTTCTTTTATTTTGTATTCTGGCACTTATCTTTTCTTTGCCATGCAAGTTTTCTGCATATTTTTGTTTTTGTTTTGAAATTTCTTTTTAGCCATTCTAAAATAAATCATATTGAATTTTTTTTTCCATAAACAAACATATTTCAAGATTTAACGATATGCGGAATGTGATTACGTTCCATTATTGAAATTAAACATCAGAAAACGTAATTTTTACATATTTTGACGTTCACACACACATAGACACACACACAAACACACTGTGTTCTCAATCAGTGAGAAAAAAATAGTCGAGATGGATTCAGTGAGCCTCAAAATGGATATTTCCATTAAAATCTCGAGGTCAATTTCTTTGGTGATCCCTATACTTACTTATTACTTCGTAAATGAAAGTAAAAACACCAATACATCATCAAACTCTACAGTAAAATTGTACCAATTAACGTATTATTTAATAAAATTAGCAAATATATAATAATTTACCTTATCAAGTATTCAAATATTAAATCTATATATTAAATTTTCTTTTGCAATATTAAATAAATTAACAAAAAATAAATTATGTCATACAAAAGTTGTTCGAAAAATTAATAACTATTTTAGTCATAATTGCAGCTGTTCTACTATTATTGGAGATAGAACAAAATAGCATAGTGTAAGCATGCACTTCCGGTTTGAATATTCTTTTCAAAAATAAAAAGTACACATCTAAACCATATTTTACGTTCGACAGTTCGGCTCTAGAGCGATCACAGACACACACACACAACTCATTCCGAAAATAATCATATTCCATTCAGGGATGGTCAAAACGTGTATAACCGTTGAAATCTTACTTATTACTTCGTAAAAGAAAGTAAAAACGACTGTATTCCTAAGATATAGGTTTTTTCCTTTAACCAGCCAAGAAAATACACCAGTTTAATAATTTTTTATAGCTTTCGGGTTCACAGAAATTTGTTTAACATAAAATATCTTTTGTGATATTTTGATATTTTAATTCCAAATATTGTGGCCCTTTTATTCCGAATTTGTACAGACGATTGTATCTAAAATGCTAAGGGGAACTTCTTTGACACCTAAATTTTATGTATATCAAATTTCGTGAAATTCGACTCAATACAAACTCAGGACCGAGCGAGTGAGATGAACACATCCAAGTATATGAGTTATATATATAATTTTTTTTGATGCGAGAATGTTACAGACACTCAACCGATCACTAGCTCCTTTGTATGTTTTGCACGACGACCTAAAAATGGTCAAAGGAAAATAAATCTGTTTACCATCCACATAGAAAAGAATAATAAAATAAAATTCAACAAGTACCGGCGTATGTTGAAAAATGAATCTAATTCCAAGGCATAGAGGTCACGAACTGACAAATTAAATGCTAACGGTTACAAAAGAAGAAGTGCTTTCGATGCTATTTATAATATATAATTAGTTTGGTCATAACCACAACTGGCTACTAATCTTAATTGCTAATTCTTTACATCACGTGCGGTGGAGCATTCATTCTCAACAGAGTTGCGTTCAAGCGTAAGCTTACTCATCATCATCGTTTTTATATTCTTGGTTTTATAATCGACGAATTGGATAATGGAAGAACGATAATGCTATTAATAGGTGTTTTGTCGAATCGTCAGAATCGCGCTTTTGTCTTTACAAACAATAGAATTTGATTTGGAATTTGAAGATGACGCTTTGTTGACTGATTATAGCGTGGCTTTTAATTGTCGCTTTTTATTATATGTTCATTTAAATTCGTGCCGCCTCATCCTCATGCAGTACCGTATAATTTAATTTGTTAAAAAAATTATTTGAACAACTCAATTGTAAATATAACCGTTGTTCACTACTTACCTACTGCGTGGCTAACTCTTTTCAATACAAATTATAATCAAGGAGCTTTAATTATCTGACTATATTACTAGTGGAATAAATTAGTAGCAAAAACTACATGTAGCAAAATTAGGGATTTTAGTAAAAATAAAACTAACTACTATTGTAGAATTTTAAGATACGATTGTGTAATTTTTACTTTCTTGGACGAAATCTAAGGAAAGAATTGTAATCATGAAAATATTCGAACGGAAATATACGTTTTGCCCATAAATACAATCTGTGTGTGTCTGTAAACGCTCTATTTTTAAAGACAATATCATAACCGGAAATAACAGTTCACTCCTGCCTCATTTTCAATATTTCGAACAACTTTTACCCAAAAATATTATCGAAAACTGTACCATTTAATGAAAAATCGCATTTGAAAATGATTATTTTATATTTACATTCTGTAATTACAATGAATATTGATGTTGTTTAATAGCAATCGTGAATTTAAAACAAAATAAAGCATTATTATAAATACAGTGAATTGACAAGAAAGTCGGGTGAAGGGCACTCCAGATTTTTATATTATCCACGTTTTCTTCGTTATAATTCATATTCGTTCTGGTCCATGGTTATCGTTAGGTTAATATAAAGCAAAATAAAGAATGATTATAAATACAGGCATTGAAAGAACAAGTAAGTCGAGTAAAGGCTACTCCAGTTTTTAGCTCGCAGTACGAAGTACCGAAGAAGCTAAAACATTCGGTCGTGTGTCTGTAGCATTCTCGGATCAACAAATTTCCTCAACAAAAAGTGTTTGTCTCGTCGCCCTGAATCCAAAAATATATATACTTGGATGTTAGTTGTCGCTCGCTCGTAAGACCAAAATTGTGCCCTTCACGGAAGGTACCAAAACGATACACACCAAATTTGGTACATATATTATTTGGCATTTGAATCTGCTCGCAGTTTAAATCCAATTGCCTGTATACTTCCCGAGTTATAGGGCCCCCAAATTTTTAACCCCCCTTAATACTGCTCTTATAAAAATAATTAAAACACCCAAAATGTTTACTAATAATTCTACGATATTTTATGTCTACAAGATTTTTTCATATTGTTAACCTAAAGCCCGAAATAATATTAAATATTATAATTTAGAATTTGTAAAATATGCACTAAAAATGTTTTTTATCAAAGTAATCTACAAAAAATTGTAAGACTTTATAGGTCATAATAATTAAAAACAACTGCTAAAACCTAAAGGCGAGCTGGACGCATAGGTGCGTTGTACGTAACGAATCTTATTTTATAGATATATATATATATATATATATATATATATATATATATATATATATATATATATATATTTTAGCTCGCCGTACGTAGTACCGAAAAGGCTAAAGCATTCGGTCGTGTGTCTGTAGCATTCTCGGATCAAAAAATTTCATTAAGAAAAAGTGTTCGTCTCGTCGCCCTGATTTCGAAAATGTATATAACTTGTATACTTGGATGTTAGTCGTCGCTCGCTCGTAAGACCAAATTTGTGCCCTCTACTCCTCTGAAGGTACCGGAGCGATTCACTCCAAATTTGATACACATATTATTTGGCATCCCATTTGAATCCGCTCGCAGTTTAAATCCAATCGCTCGTATACTTCAAGAGTTATAGGGCCCCAAAATTTGGAGCCCCCCTTAATACTGCCCTTATAAAAATAATTGAAACACTTAAAATTTTTACTAATTATTCTAAGATATTTTATGTCTACAAATTTTTTTCATTTTGTTAACCCAAAGCCCGAAAAAAATTATTAAATATTATAATTTTGAACTTTAAAATATGCACTACATTTTTAGCTCGTCGTACAGTAAGTACAAAAGAGCTATAGTGATTGGTCGTGTGTCTGTAACATGCTCGGTTCGAAAAAAAATCTTAACAAAAAGTTCTTGTATTTTCGCCCTGAATCCAAAAATATATATAACTCATATACTTGGATGTATGTATCTCGCTCGCTCGCTCGCTCGGTCGGTCCGTCGTAAGACCTGAGTTTGTGACCGTAACTCGTCTGAAGGTACCGGGCCGATTTTGATGAAATTTGGTATACATATAATTTCCATGCCCGTGATGTTCCCGTCGCATTTTAAATCCAATCGTCTGTACAGGACCGGCGTTATAGGCCCCCAAAATTTGGAACCCCCCTAAATACTGCTCTTAGTCAACTTATAAAAATTTTAGAATTTTCTACTCAACATTCTAAGATATTTTATGTGATTAAAGTTTTTTCAAATTGTGAGCCCATAGGCTTAAAAAAAATAATATAAATATATTTTGAAGTATATCAGACATCGATCGCCATCTGTTAGTAAAATGAAGAAGTAATATTTATGTGACAGTAATTTGTTTGGTTATATTTTCCAATGTATAAACCATTTGCTTCTGTGTTTTAATGAATAAAATTAGGAAATGTTCATCAAATAATTATCAATATCCTTGGCAAATCACGAAACGAACGATATTAACGTAACCCATGTGGATGTGTGCAATTTTAAATGTGGGGTTTTTGGAAATTAAAACTGTTATGGTATAGGAATAAATAAATGTCGGGATCATAATTGGTTAGATTGGTTCAATGGACTATGTGAGTATAATGTCGATGATTAAGAATTATATACGTAAACTTAGAAATTTATAAATTTCATATTAAATGCCGATGAAATATCATAACAACAATAAATTTTGTACTATAATAATTGCTATCGCTTTTAGTTTTGTATTTATTGATGTGACCGCGCTCGCCGGAACGGCGAGCTGATAGCACTGGCGCTAGCGCCAGTTCTTGTTTTTTTATCAAAATTATCTAAATTTGGTACACATATTATTTGGCATCCCATTTGAATCCGCTCGCAGTATAAATCCAATCGCCCGTATACTTCTCGAGTTATAGGGCCCCAAAATTTAGAACCCCTCTTAATACTGCTCTTATAAAAATAAATAATACACTTAAAAATTCTACTAAAAATTCTAAGATATTTTATGTCTACAAGATTTTTTCTTTTTGTTAATCCAAAGCCCGAAAAAAATTATTAAATATTATAATTTTGAAATTTAAAATATGAACTAAACTTTTTTTTATCAATATAATCTAAAATTAAATGTAAGACTTTTTACACCTTTAATATATTTTCAAATTGTTAACCAAAAGGCCATAATAATTTAAAACCACTGCTCGCAACGCATATTTTACCTAAGGGCGAGCTCTACGCGTTGGTGCGTTTTACGCGTACCAAATCTTGTTTGTAATATTTTACGTATTTTCTGATTGTTAATATGAAGGTCATAAAAAAGATTACTAATATTAATTTAGAAATTTATAATGTTAGTGATCGCATTAAAAGACTTGCTATTGTTGCAATCAATGTCAAGATTGTCTTTCAAATTTTATCTTTTTAAAAGGGTTTCTACATTTAAACATTAGTGGTTAAGAAAATGTTTTCTATATAAATTAAAAATCCACAAAATAGATAATTCAGCGAGCTGAAGGAATTGGTGCCTGTTTACTATATTTGAAGCGTCTTCTTACCGAGGCGAGAGCGGCATACGAATAATTCGCGATAGATAACAATTTAGAAACGTTAATGTGAACAGCACGAACCGCTAGACCCCATGCCACTTATTTATTGAACGGCACCCATTGTTAAATACACGCGTAGTGGCTGGACAGCGACAGCGAAGATACTTATAATAGGAAGCGATTCTGAATTCCTAAGAATTGAATGAGCGATTGAATGATTAAAAATTCAAAAATTATCTTTGTCAGCACATTGGTTAGTTATGTTAGCTTCATTACGAATATACGAAGTTATTTAAACAATCTCTGTACCTAATACAAGCATAGGTACAGGCACCTATGCCTTCAGCTCGCCGAATAAATGCAAACATCACAAGGAGTACTAAACTGCCAGTTCTAACCAACCACTCACGCATGCACGTATAATATTTTTAATTAAAAAATAATTATGAAGGTCTTTGGTCATACAGTCTCAAAAAATGTTGTAGATTTATAGCTTATAATTTTATTGTGTTATCAAATATTGTTTCTTTTATATTAAGACATAAATATTGATTATTTAATATTCACCTTATTCAAATATAAGTTTTAATACGTACTGTTTTTCAAAATATATTTCAATATTTATCTGCAATAATTATTACACTGATACACACGTTCCAAGTCGATCTATTTGTATTAACCAGTGGAACGACGAAACATATTAATTTTGCTTCTGTCAAAATATTTTCAGGCATAGTTCATATGATTTTTTAAACGCACCAACGCGCAGAGCTCGCCCTCAGGTAAAATATGCGTTGCGAGCAGTGGTTTTTAATTATTATGGCCTTTTGGTTAACAATTTGAAAATATGTTATAGATGTAAAAAGTCTTACATTTAATTTTAAATTATATTGATAAAAAAAAATTTTTGTTCATACTTCAAAATTCAAAATTATAATATTTAATAATTTTTTTCGGGCTTTGGATTAACAAAATGAAAAAATCTTGTAGATATAAAATATCTTAGAATTTTTAGTAGAATTTTTAAATGAATTAATTATTTTTATAAAGGCAGTATTAAGGGGGGCTCTAAATTTTGGGGCTTTATAACTCGGGAAGTATACGGGCGATTGGATTTATACTGCGAGCAGATTCAAATGGGATGCCAAATAATATGTGTACCAAATTTAGATTATATTGATAAAAAAATAATTTAGTTCATACTTTAAAATTCAAAATTATAATATTTAATAATTTTTTTCGGGCTTTGGGTTAACAAAATGAAAAAATATTATCGACAAAAAATATCTTAGAATTTTTAGTAGAATTTTTAAGTGTTTCAATTATTTTTATAAGGGCAGTATTAAGGGGGGCTCCAAATTTTGGGGCCCTATAACTCGGGAAGTATACGGACGATTGGATTTAAACTGCGAACGGATTCAAATGGGATGCCAAATAATATGTGTACCAAATTTGGAGTGAATCGCTCCGGTACCTTCAGAGGAGTAGAGGGCACAAATTTGGTCTTACGAGCGAGAGACGACTAACATCCAAATATATAAGTTATAGACATTTTCGGAATCAGGGAATTTTTGATCCGAGAATGCTACAGACACACGACCGAATGCTTTAGCCTCTTCGGTACTACGTACGGCGAGCTAAAAAAGGTACAAGTCAACTTATAAAAATATTAGAATTTTCTACTAAAAATTTTAAGATATTTTATTTCTTTAAAGTTTTTTCAAATTGTGAGCCCATAGGCTAAAAAAATAATAAAATAAAAAAATTAAATGTAAGACTTTTTATATCTATAACATATTTTCAAATTGTTAACCAAAAGGTCATAATAATTAAAAACCACTGCTCGCAACGCATATTTTACCTAAAGGCGAGCTCTTCTCGTTGGTGCGTTTTACGCGTACCAAATCTTGTTTGATCCGAAAATGTTCAAAACACTCTATCTTCTATACTTTGCAAAGGAACACAGTACAACTATGTATGTTACTCGTCACAATTCAGGTTAGCCGCGGTTAACGCCGCAGTTGCGACTATTCTTTTATTATTATCCATAAAACCAACCTAGTTAATTTAAAACCATAAACTATTTCTAAGAATAATTTCATTGATCCAGTTATTTTTATTGTACAAAAAAAAAAAAAAAAAAAGTTAATCTGCGGTTCTTTAGTGATTCTCTTGGTGCGCATGCGTAATTGTTTGCGCGCAGTCGTACGTCGACGAAATTGAACTAATAGAAACTTGTGTTAACTTAGTTGGTCTACTCTGCGCGATGCTGTAGTATAGTAGTAGTAGTAGTAGTAGACTTTCAAAGCGAACAGGAACACAATATTTATAACCGCCGCGTGCGATGAGAATCAAATCGCTTTCACAGAGGAATTTATGTAACATCATAATTGTTTGTATCCTCACCCGCGCAAAATAGGCTGCAAACAGAGGCGGTTGCTGTTCTGACTGAATTATGAAATTAATTTTAATAATAGTACTTCACTATTGCATTGTCTACAAAATTGCCTGTCTATAAATCATTGCATATTATTTAAAAATAAGAAAATTGCATACATTTTAATTCCTTCCACGTTCAATTCGAGTACAGTCACGCACTTTACTATGTTGTGGCGAATATAATTAATCTTACCACTAACATAAAATTAACAAACATAGGTACAGGCACCAATACCTTCAGCTTGCCGTATATTCAATCAAGCGGATTTTTAATTATTTTATTTATGTATCTTTAACCTGTTAACCGGGGAATTTAATTTTATGTTAATAAGTTAATAAGTTAATAAGCGAGTAATTATTTCTATAGGATGACGGCTTTTTTCGTCCCCCCCCACAGGAATAATCGCAATGACGAAATATGTCTCTCCCATTAGAGGGTAATTTTGGAATGGTCTTGACGGAATATTTCGTCATATCCGCTACAGTTGGTTTCTTGGTATGACGGAATATTTCGTCAACTCGGTTAACAGGTTTAGGAAATATACTTAATTATAACCACTTATTTTTGAGTAGATACGATAAAAACAATCATGAAAACGAAAGTAATTAATCGAATATAAAATTTATTGTTGCAATCATCCGAAAAATCTATTAAAACAATTAACAACATTTTAAATTTCAATAATGTATTTTTCTTTGGTCTTCAGATTCACAATATAATCGTTCTTTGAAGATTTTTTGGTATAATTAAGAAAGATTAATGAAAATATTTCTTATTTATTATTGGACCTACAATTTGAAGTACATTTTTTTAAATTTTCATAAAATGTCCAAAGACCAGTATTAAGGAGGTTTCCAAATAAAAGCTCGTATAAATATTGGTTAATCCGAAAAATCTATTAAAACAATTAACAACATTTTAAATTTCAATAATGTATTTTTCTTTGGTCTTCAGATTCACAATATAATCGTTCTTTGAAGATTTTTTGGTATAATTAAGAAAGATTAATGAAAATATTTCTTATTTATTATTGGACCTACAATTTGAAGTACATTTTTTAAATTTTCATAAAATGTCCAAAGACCAGTATTAAGGGGGTTTCCAAATAAAAGCTCGTATAATATATATATACAAGTTATTATTTTTCGAGCATGTTACAGACGCACGACCCAAGAACTAACTAACGTAAGACGAGCTAAAAATCGGCATTAGAATCAAAATGTGTTGAGCAAGGCGGTGTAACCTTTTCTGCACATAAAGGCCACCCTGCTGTTAAACAACAGTGACTAATGACCCTTATAGATGTCTCTACAGGCACGAATTATCTGTTCAAACACACGGATGTCATTGCATAAATTATTATACGAGAGATATTGGCAATTATTATTTATCTATATATATATATTTTTCTTGTTAAAGAATATGGTAAATCATTTGCATATGATTATTGCTTATTTTAGCTGAATAGCATTTATGTTTATTATTTGAATGTGCAATTAACATAAGTAACTAGACATTTAAACACATCAATAATTAATGCAACCGCCATACATCAAGCTTGTCATATTTTAGCAATTTTTTTATTGATATTTTGTCATCAATAAATTATAAAGATTATTAATTAGACTAGGGTCACCCGTGGGCACCATGTGCCCATATGGTATACAGAACATAGGTCAGTTTTGACTGATGCCGAATTTTCATGTAATTTAATAATAATAACACGGTTTTTCTTCATTTTGTATCGTTTGACTATAATAGTAATACTTCTTTGAACGCTATTTTGTTCTTAGATCACTATGCTGAGATTAACTAATCGATCGCCTATCATGCACTATGTAACATCTGATAAATTTAAGCTAAATTTTGTTTAACTTTGATTTTAACCTTGTATGGTGCATATGTGTTGTATCATTTAGACAGTTTCTATGATTGTATATAAAAAACAGGATTATAAATTTACTTACGATTGCTGTTTTTTATTTGAATCGATTATTCAAATAATTACAAATCCTTTTTACACAACATTTTTAATGATTTGACATTTGATTCATTATTGTTTTTGAATTAAATAATCAGGCTAGATTCTGAATTTTGCAGTATTAAACTGCTGCAGTGTCACAACGACAGTTTTAAAAGTGATCATTAGTTATATGCTAAAATACAATGGATTGTGCCATCAAAAATAAAAGAATAAAATTGCCCACCAAACATGTTTCTAAATGTGTTTGAATTATCTCTTCAAGATTTTATTTCTCTAATAATCAGAATTATAAATTTACTTACTTGCAGTTATTATAATTTGACGAACTATAAAATCTTACCGCAACTCATATTTTCAAAAATCACTGTTTCTTGGCCATTTTGAAGTGAAAAATATTAACTATGAATTAAAATAAATGTACAGAAACACGTATTTGCTAAAAATATATGCTAATTAGGCAATAATATGCACTTATTTCATATTATATACTTAAAAATTGAAATTATAACATGCCACTCCCCTTAAACTTAAGATTAAACTTTGAATTGAAGATTTATCACACAAAAACCAATTTTTACATTTCATTCTGACGTTTGATTCGTTTTTGTCTATTTCAAAGCAGACTGAACTTCAGAATCGTAGTGATTGTTTTATTTCAGTATAAACTACTTGATTATTTTTTATAACATTATTAACAGTCGCCATGGTGCAGTGGCTAAGTGTCATGCCTTTCACCCTGGAGGTCGTGAGTTCGATCCACGTCTATGCCAATCTGCATTTTTACAAAAAAAGCGTTCTACACATACACACTCACATACACACTCACTCACATACAAACATTTCTGGGTTATTATATTAATGATATCTACCACATGTGTTCCAGCAAGTAATAAAAAACTAGAGTGGCCTGCAGTCGATTTTACTATTTATACTTATTTAAGATTGCTATGAAACTAAATCAATATGTATTGTAATTAGGTAGACGTACATACAATTAACTATTTTTAAATGCGATATTTCAGAAAATAAATATTGAGAAAGTAGCATTAGTAAACATAAATATACATATAAATAACAGCTCTTTTAACTGAACTTTTTATATTACATTAAACATTTCATTTAAAAGAAAAATGAATTATAAACTTGTCAAAAAGATATGTCAAATAAGCAACAATGGTAAAAATGTGAAATTTTTAAAACACAAAAATTTAAAAAAGGCAACAATTTTTTAACTAGATTTACAAATTCTGACATATGTTCAGCAGAAAGTACATACAAAAATCTACAAATTAAAAGAAAATTACTCTGATGTTTTGGCGAACTTTTAAATATTTTTTTTCAAAAATGGCCAATTGTGACTTTGTTTTAAAAAAATAGCAGTAATAAGTTTTCCTTCGACAGTTTTAGCTCTAGAGCGTTCACACACACACACGCATAAACACACAGAGACGTAATTCCGAAAATATCTCCAATTCGGTTCAGGGATGTCAAAATATGTATTACCGATCTAGTTGCGAGTTTGAAACTGTTCATGTTTCCAAAATATTTCCTTTAGACTTCGTCCAAGTAAGTAAAAAGAAAATAACCAATGGTACTAAAAGAAATACCAACTTTCCTTCGCGACCTAGACCTTAAGCACATCTTCTAAAGATATCTTGATGATAATAAATTAATAATAACTTGTAGCAAAGTAACAAGAAAGTTAAAAGATGTCCCACATTTTACAGGAAAAATCCCTGCGAAAGTAACTATATATATATATAATTACTTTTTACAATTCTGAAAAACAAGTATATAAGTATACTACGCATAATTAAGGACTCTGGCTGTATGTATACAGATCCAGTTTCAGGTAAATTTTATAACCTAATTGGTTGTATCACCGACCTAGTAGTTAAAATGAATTTATCGATACTAATAAAGAGTAAATACTGTTACCGTAAATTTAAACAAAACCTATATATCACACAGTGAAAAAAATTGAGCCGGTCCTGCGCTGTCATTTTCTAACCTGTACTATAAACATGTTAGTTTTTTACATTGTGACTTGATACTGGTTTCTTATGTTAATATCTTCATCTAAGCCTAGGTTAATAATGGAACTCTTCGTAAATATTATTATACTGTTGGTAATTGTGGGAGTATTTTCTATCCTGTCTATATACACCATAAATAGTTGT
This sequence comes from Leistus spinibarbis, assembly GCA_933228885.1. Taxonomy (NCBI): domain Eukaryota; kingdom Metazoa; phylum Arthropoda; class Insecta; order Coleoptera; family Carabidae; genus Leistus; species Leistus spinibarbis. Next base: position 4,272,818 of record OW121810.1, on the reverse strand, counting down.
TTTACATCCTATTTCCATATATCTGTATTTAGCGTGTCGTACGATAGTACAAGACAGCTATCATGTTTGTTTGTCTGTAACATGCTCGGGTCAACTTGAAACTAAATATATATATATATATATATATATATATATATATATATATATATATATATATATATATATATATATATATATATATATATATATATATCTCGACACCCGAAAGGGTAAATGAGATTTAAAACACTTATATATATATATATATATATATATATATATATATATATATATATATATATATATATATATATATATATATATATATATAAATATATATATATATATAGCTCATATACTTGGATGTATCTCGCTGTAAATCGCCAAAACTTGGCCCATTATGGACGGGTCAAATAACTTAGTGGTGTACTTAAAATATACAATAACTTCATTATCAATGTACAACAAAGCTCACAGCTTTTTTGTAGACGTTATCACTAAATCACATTAAATTTTATTACAGCTGTTTTCCGCATCGGCAGTGGTTTTAGCGTAGAGGCCGAGGCCGAGGTGCTGACTATACAAAAGGTAACAATTTTATTTTTCCATATTTATTTTTAATAATATTAAAAGTGCATTCATTTATACGGTAAATAACCTGCGGCATACATTCAATTATAGTCGTCAATGTATATATACAAAAACCGAGATTTCTAAAATTGATACCAAACTTCTTTTGGCGAAAGTTCAACATAAATGGCCCTTGTGCGGATTAAGATGCACTCTGCAGGCCTCGAAGGCACCACTTAAAATATTGTATGCTCATCAGACTTCATTATGTCGTGTTTCATAAAAAGATTATTTATATTTTTAACAGAAATTCGTTACCTATTAAAGGGTATTCACGCTCAAGAACGAAGCGCAAAACTGAGAATACTCAAAAAAGAGAATGGTAAAAACATCAGACAGTAAGAAAACTTTATGAGTATTCTCTGTTTTAATAAATAAAAGTATAATAAGCAATGCGGTTATATTGACAAAAATAGGTGTAATATTATTATGAGTATCTAACACATTTTGAGGTGTGCAGTGATTGATTAAAATATTTGTGGTTTTATACCTATGGACCTACTTTTATATATTTCTGCTTTCTGATACGATTATTTAGAACAATGTTTTTTTTTTATAATAAATTGTGAGAATACTTTTGACAAATGTAAGGTTGAACTACATTTTTACTTTCATGGACTAATTTTGAGTCAATCTATAAATCTATAGAGAATTTTATAAATTATTGACAACGTTATAACAGTTTCATGAATTTAAAAAATAATTTTATTATTGATTTTACGTAATAAACTGAAGAATATTGTCTGATTTATCTACCAAAATATAATTATTTTGAAACTATAAACGGTTAAATATTTATAGAATATCCTTATAGACTTACAGATTAGCTCAAAATTCCACCATAAATCTTATAATTAATTATTTCGAATTGGGGATTTTAATGGAACTACACGTTTTCACCATCTCTTATTCGAATCTGATTATTTTTTGTGTGTCTATCTGTATGTGAACGCTCTAGGACCAAAACTGTTGAAGGCATAATGTTGAAACTAATCTTAAGCCATGTAAAAATTTACTCATGCTACTTTTTCAATATCTCAGAAATGGAATGAGTCAGAGAAAAATTGATAAACATAAAAGTTGAAGATATTAATTTTTTTTAAAACTAGTTTAAAAAGAAAATACCCAAAAGATAAGAAAGTCGAGTGAAGGCCACTCCATCTGTTATTAATATAGAGGACCCATAGATATTTTTGTATGCACTAATACTTCCAGCTCGCCTAACGAACACGAACAACTAATTTCTGTCCACAATATTTTTATTTTGAGAATTTTGGCAGCGAGATTGGGATTAGAATAAACCTGCAGCACCTCCGCTGGTCATAAGAGGTGACCGATAAGAAGTAGTAAACCTCGTTAAAAAATATTAAAATAAATATAAAGTATACATTTATTTAATCTGCTCGTATTGATACAATGACCATCGTAAGCCAATATTTGTGTTCACTGGAATATGTGGGAGTTGAGAATCTAAACAAACACTTGGAACCATATTCAATCCTTCAACTAACCGAATACAAACAGTTTAAGTATACCACTTGATGCCTGCATTGGATGGCTAATTTACTATAACATATTAATCACGGTGATTCTCTGTAAAGGCAATGGCCAATGGATTTGTTTGTGTCCTAGACATTTTTAAGTATTACTAAAAGAATTTCATGTTATTACCCGGTAGTCTCCAAATAGAATGCACACGTGCTAGTAATAGTAAATAATACTTAGCTTAATTAAAACTTGAACATTAATCCAACAAATAATCGTAATTACCTGGGATTTATAATTATACTCATATAAGAATATTAGACTTATAATTAGTTTCCATTTAATTTTTTTTCTGTCGTAAAGAAACCGATTAATTAATATAGGTTGATGTGTAATTAATTTGCCTGTTAAATGGTCGCAGATTTGATTAGTACTATTGTTAAAGCCAAAATTATGAGTGGTTTACTCTGAAATATATTGTTTTATCTTTTCTAAATTGGTTGTGACATTTATCTAGGTTATTTTATTCCATATAAGGAACTTGCGGAGTGTAATATTTAAAAAAAATATGTGTTTAACATACATGGCGTTGAAATCTAATTACATATATTTATATTAAAAATAAAGTGTAATTATGGTAAAATGAATATTCATGTATTAGTTATAGAAAACAAAAATTAATATAAGTATCACCATGGGGGATCCAACGTGTTTCAATTTCTAATGTCTATAAGCAAGCATAGGTACCAGCACTTATGTCATCAGCTCGCTGAATAAATGCAAACATCGCAGAGTATACTAAACTGCCCGTTCTAAGATTCTAATCCCCACCACTCTGCGAATTCATATACATATAATATTTAAAATTTAAAAATATATTGCTTTAATTATTATCGCCTTTGGGTTCACAATATGTAATTAACTCGCCGTACGAAGTACCGAAGAAGCTAAAGCATTCGGTCGTGTGTATGTAGCATTTTCGGATCATATATATATATATATATATATATATATATATATATATATATATATATATATATATATATATATATATATAACTTATATACTTGGATGTTAATCGTCGCTCGCTCGTAAGACAAAAATGTGACCTCTACTCCTCTGAAGGTACCGAAGCGATTCACACCAAATTTGGTACACATATTATTTGGCATCCCATTTGAATCCGCTCGCGGTTTATATCTAATCGCCCGTATACTTCCCGAGTTATAGTGCCCCAAAATATGAAGCCCCCCTTAATACTGCCTGTATAGAAATAATTAAATCACTCAAAAATTTAATTAAATATACTAAGATATTTTATATCTTTAAGATTTTTTCATATTGTTAACCCAAAACCCGAAAAAAATTATTAAATATAAACTAAAAATTGTAAGACTTTTTATATCCATAATTTTTCTTCAAATTGATAACCAAAAGACCATAATAATTAAAAAGCACTGCTTGCAACGTATATCTTACCTAAAGGCGAGCTCTACGCATTGGTGCGTTTTACGCGTACCAAATCTTGTTCTTTTGTTAAAACATAATATCTTAAGGTGTTAAGGGGGGTTAAACATTCTGGAACCTTATAACGCCGGAAGTATAATGGTTATGGGATTTAAACTGCGAACGAATTCAAATGGGATACCAAAAAATATGCAAATTTAGTTCAAATCGTTTTTGTACCTTCAGAGGAGTAGAGGGCACACATTTTGGTCTTACTAGTGAGCGACGACTAATATCCATGTATATGAGTTTTTGTATTCAAGACAACGAGACAAGAAATTTATCTTGAGGAAATTTTTCTTTTCTCGTACTTCGTACGGCGAGCTAAAAATGATTCGTGATTTCACGAAATATCACAAGGACTTGTTTGCTTCTAGTGATAGGGCGGGGTCAAACATAAAAAGAAAATAGTTTTCTTGAAACGCAATGCAAAGCATTTTAATGAAGCGCATAATGCATCTAATAAGTTGTCTGTTTGGAAAGCGAATGTCGATTGAATCCAACCTTCCTGATTTGTATAGAATCATCTTCTCAGACTCTTATTTTTCCTTTCTTGCATCAGTTAACGCGCTAATGCCTGCGCGCATTGTTACATTCCGAATAAAAGAGAAATTCCGTTTGAAGATGCGCAGTTTTTCTCGTCTTATTAGCGCAAAACCAATGTGTGAAAAAACAGATTATGTAGATTTACCTGATTCACAACATATTTTCAACGTCAACGTCAACTTGTCTGTCCTTTTTATTTGTAAACAACACACACGCACGTCTTCTCAATGAGAAAGTCTTTGCATCTCACGACTACAGAAAATTGTCTCATCAGCACTTTTGTACTCATGCTAATAATAATTAACAAATGGCAATTAGAATGTATTGCTTATTCTTTATATCAATTATTATACATTAGTCATGGCTATCCCATAGGGGACACCGGGGCAACTCACATTAGGTTTCAAATTATTATTTAATTAGTAACAAATGGCAATTAGAATGTATGATTAACAATCGCCAATGAGATGAAATACTAAATAGTGTACGTATCCGGAACGCTTTATTTATATGTTGTTGTATCCATTATTACTACATTTACAAAACTGTGTGGTTACATATACATACATCTGTAACAAAACTAAACGAACATTATTTAATAATTCTTGTGAATGTTACGTCGTACGATTTACGTATAGCATTCCGGATAGAAAGATGGACGCATTGTCATTAGCAATATCGTTTGTAGCATCTTTAAATCTTAATTCAGTAACAATAATATAACGCAAAATTTAAAATGCATTGTTACTTAATATATTTAATATGAACTTGATAAATGTATACCTCCGTTTAGCATTTAAATGTAATAAGTTGTTAATGATACTTAGACATAAATTTGTTGCAAATCGCAAACAGAAAACGTAGTTTTAATCTCACAGACATACAAGAGACAACAATCGCATTATTTCTGATTGAAAACTTTAAAGTTTGGCAACATTAAATTACTTGAATGAATGCGTTAATTTTGTCGCTGTGAACGTTTGCATTGTCTTAAAACAAACTAGATTATTATCTGTAATTACTGGTTGGGTGTAAATACATCTTAATTTATGTCAGCTAGCGTCTACGATAAGTAATTGGTGTAAAAATGGCATCAACACATTTTATCGTTTAACGCATAAACGAAATCACACCCAATATAACAACAATATTATGTTTCATGATGTGTTTGCGAAATTTCTGAGTATAACAGTATCGCGCTCATTTCTGTTTAAGTATTACAAGCTTGTAAACAGCTCGACTTTACAAACATGTAAAAAATGCGATTTTACAATCGTTTAAAGCCGCATGAATTGTGTTATTCTGTATGTCGTCCATAAAACGGCTTGTACACCATTCTTTTTTTATCGCTTTTGTTTTGTTGTAGATTGTGTAAAATGCATTAAAAAACGTGCAGCTATTTTTATTTCACTTCGCATGTAGGCGTATCGGAACCGACTTGTTTTAACGGGTTTCTTTTGTTTATTACCGTAGGTTTCATTCCAAAGCAGCATTTTTACTCAGTTTACGAAAAATTGTAAACCTACTCATCCAGTGCGACTGCTTTCAGTGCTGAGATAAATCTTTTCCAATTTTCTGAACATAGTGATTGATGCGAAAATAGCTTCAAGCAAAGTGTATACATTATACCGGCTAGCTTCTGAGCTTCACGCATTAGTTTAAAATTGTGCTACTCGTAGACGCGTTTTTTAATTTGATGCTTCAACACCCAGGCGTACGTGTACAACATTCAATTTGTACCATTTGATTGGTTATCTTGCCTATTATGTTAAACGCGTTATGGACAATCTGAATAATCTATTCAAAAAAGCAAATTAACAAGCGAATTCTTCCTTCCTTGTATTTTATCATTATTATTATTATAATTTTCCCATCAACAGGTTTGTGTTAAAGTTTTATCTTTTTTTAATTCTATTTGGATCATTTATTTTTGTTGCGAATCATGCATACGGATATATAAATTTAGTTCAAAATTGAGATCAAAATCTATGAGAACTACAACTGAATATGCAAATTTCAAATGCGAAAAAAAAAAGATAGTTTCAAAACTAATATAAACATTTGAACTTCTAAATGTTCTAATATCGGCTACTGAACTATTCTATTTATCGTCTAAAATAAATTTGAACTCTTAGCTTAAATATAAGAAGTGGAGTGGCCTTCACTCGGCTTATCTATATTTATTCAAGTCCTAAGTTTTAAATTCAATCATTTTCTCTTCAACAGTTTTAGCTCTAGAGCGTTCACACACACACTGACGTTTTTCCGAAACTAGATTCAATTCAAGGATGGTCAAACTGTTTATTTCCGTTAAAATACCTAGTTCAAATATTTTCATGATTACAATACGTTCTCTTAAACATCGTCTAAGAAAACAACAATTGATTCTATTATTTGCAAACGTATATATGTATATACTGCAAAGTCCCTTAATGTTGTCAGTCATTGTGGCTATGACATAAGTCATATGTCGAATGAAACAGAGAATACATCACTTATTGTTATTACTCTTGTATCCGCGCAGAACTACAATGAAAGTGCACAAGCATTTAATTTAATTTTGTATCCAGCGACAACTTTGAGTACTGCCGCGTGTCATGCAATCGTTAAAAACGTTTTGATTCATCTGTGTATGTAGCTGGAAGTGTAGGCAGCTCTAGTGACTAATGTGCCTGCTGTTTGCTGTTGCCAGACTTTTAATTGATCTCTGGTAATGCTGCACTTGCAAAAAAGGTTGAATGAGTGTTTTGATTATCTTGATAAACTTCGCATTTGCTATTATATCAAACGACTTGTTTGAGATCAAGTCACCGGGGACTGTGACAAATCTACCTGCTATTATGAGCAAGATAATAAATAATTGTTAGATGCTGTTGGATTTCACTGTGGTTCTAAGGTGAGAATAAGGACTTCTCGTGGGGATAATAGAATTTATTCGGATTTCCAGAACATTCCAATTCAATAAGATATATGTATAAGTCACGCTTAACTACCCTAATTATTATTGAATTAGATTGGACATAAAGAAGCAAATAAGATGTTGATTTATTTATTTCTGTTGTTAATATATTGTGATAATGGTGTACTATAAAGCCATATTCACAGCGATCCAATTAATAATCACGAATAGAAATTTCAAATAGTAATCAATTAAGCTGTATTTACACCGAGCCTATTAGTAATAATCGAAATTTGTTCTATAAGAAGTAATACTAGCATTGACACATTAACTATATATTTTGTTAATGTGAACGCTAGCATTGTTTGTTTTAAAACAAACTGGATAATTAATTATATTTTCTAAACTTAATTACCAATAAAATTGTCTGAGTTATGGCAGGTTGAGTGGATTATTTTGCGCCGAATAAACTTTAGTCTCTCTTAGTAATGTGAAACGAAACCATAATGTTAGCATAATATATTAAATTTGGGGGGTCATGAACCATTTTTATTGAAATTGAATAAAATTTGTAAGAATGGTAGTCGCTTGAAAAAATGTGTAATTTTTTGCGCTTATTTTTTCTCTTTAATATGGCTTAAAAAAATCATAATAATTCACATATAATAGGTACATGGCTCCATAAAATGAATACATTTTTGGGTTCAAAAAGTCCGATGATGATTGGTTGATTCGCTGAAACGCTACTTTACTCGGCGCGCCGAAAAATGTAGACGCATTTAGAGTCTCGTATACCGTATTTCAATCAGTGCGCGCTCGCATTAAATTCACTGTAACTTTTCCAATACTACGAATATCAATTAACCGTTTTAGGGCACTATAGGGACTCAAAAAAATTTCATGGTCATGAGTGGTAACCTCCCCTTAAATCTGTATTAGCCGCTTGGCAATTAATATTAGAAATTACAAATAAATATCATTGTTTGTAATTTAATTAAAATGATTTATTAATTGTAATTTCTAATCTTAATAATTAGTTGTTTCATTTGGAATGGAACTTAAATGAATGAATTTCAAATATTCAATTGTAAATCTAGCTCTGATTTGATTGTATGGAGAATAGAGTATAGGAAGCAGTGTACAGATGCGGAATTTAATTACTTATATATCACAAATGTGCTCGGCGATCGTTTATAGGCTGTGTTTTTTGTTTGTTTTATTTCTTCAATAAAACAGGAATAACAAGTTGAAATTCGATATTGAAACGTGTGCTGCAATATCTCGCGGTGCAGCAGCTAAACTAATCATTACCGTGGAATTTTACATAGATTTATTACCTATATTCATAACCAATTACCTTTTATATCTCCTGAAGAAAACGTGAAAAAGTGACAGTCGCCATATTTGTGATGCGAAAAAACACCCGCAGAGATTAATGCATTATTGATGGCTTTGGACAAAAATTTAGACTATATAGATGAAAGACAATAATTAATTGATCACTAATAAAATAAAAATAAAAAAGGAACTAGGCTAACCCAAGAGCACTATGTGCCCGTATCATATACAGAATACAGTTCACTCCTCACCGATTCAACTGTGTATGTATCTAGTTTCAATTTATTTTTTCAATTTGAACTTCACTAGTAGTGAATCTACTTTTATGGTAATATAGAAATTATTAACATGCATTGAAATGATAATCGTTTCTCTATATTCAATCATATGATTATTATAAATAAACAGAAATAAGTACAAAGAAACCTATTTCTCTGTGTGTGGATGAAAAGCGAATCATTAGAATAAATTTTAGGCGTTCCATCATTAACCGATAATCGATCACTCAAGTGTATAAATACTCAGATTTTTAATTCAGAGCACAAATTTGAGATCTGCATGTTCTAAATGTGTATTGGTCTCAATATTCAATAGATATCGCTATACTATAGGCGTTATGGTAATTATAAACTCAAATATAATTCGTGTCCATTTTTTATATTGAACAAATATTTGAAAAAACATATTTGCATCTAATTATCGCTAATACCAGAAAGGTCGTTAAACGGTGACATTATGTTTTGCCGTTGAATAACCCAATTAAAAAAAATCTGCAGAAAAAATGGCTTAACTTTTTACACGAACAGACTTTTTTCTGTTTCTCGATTTGGTATTTAATATTCAAATTAAGGTTAATGAACCTTCAGTTGGTGCAATTTTCAGCAGTTCTGTAGATCTAGATGAGATTTTTTATCATAAAATTGTATATTACTTCGAATGATTTCAGAGAGGTCTACAATAGTAATAAACAATTATTCTATATAAACTTTACAATTATTACGGAACTAATCATAAAACTTAAAGTATATATAGTATATAAAACAATTTATAATTGCTGTAACATTCCAGAACATGTGATCGCCAATAGAGTAAAATAATCTCGAAAAATTGCGGCACGCACCTTATAAGCATAACTCTGCACTTGTTCGTAATATCCGGATAATTTAAAGATCAGATCAGCTGCTTGTTTAATATCCTGTATGGTTTACCAGCACGACTCAACTAATAAACGATTGACTGCCAAATCACTATAAACTTTAGGATATTTTAAAACTACATTTAGCCACTTTTTATCCATCTTTTTACTTTTCTTATTCGAATGCATATCAGGAAATATTGTAAACACGAAAAATTTCGACCTCGGCATTTTAACAAAATAAAATACAAGAAATGATTGTATTCATTATTAATTTCTTAATTGATAACTATACATTTATTAATTTATGTATTTTAGTGAGTATAACATTCAAGAAATAATTAAACTATTTAAAAAATAGGGTAACATTGGTAGTACTTATTATTAACATATTTAATAATAACGAAATAAATTACTGTTTCTATAACAGTCGAATTAAATATTTAAAATATCTTCCTCAATATTAAATACGTTATTTTTGCAATATTACATTTTCTCAAATCACATGGTCGCAGTATTAAATATCAATATTTCTGGCTAATATTTTGACACAATATTATTTATATAATGGAGAACCAATATCCCGTACCCAGAAAATTTTATATGATTTTTTTTTTAAATTTCTTTCATTCCTAAATTGATTAACATTAAAATATGTACGATTTTGGCAAATGGATAGTACGATTTAGGAGATTTGGTGTCCTAATAAAAGGTATCTGTTATATGATCTTGTAAAGGGGTTTATATCACAATCACATGTGTTCTTTTGAAAAATGTACCAAACATGACATAAAACATCAAACTAAAAGCACAAATATTAACCCTTATTCGGCACACTGAGGTCATATGCACCCCACGCTTATAATACAAGAATTTTGAGTACCTAAAGGGGACGGGAGCGGGTCTAGTACATCACCTGGCAACAGCTAGATTAATTATAAATAAAAATGAAAAAATTAATTTAAAAAAATAAAATTTATATGATATTTTTTGCAAATATCATATATTTGCTGAAAATAAATACCTTTTTTTTTAAGGGGCACTTAAACATCTATTATTATCTTGTTGTGTCACATTAGTAGAAAACCTACCTAAATTTGTAACCCTTAATATGTAAAAATAAAAAAGTTATAAATTTTTTCAAATTATCACTTTCTTTCGCTTTTTTCGCTATTTCAGTTTTTAAAAATGCTTAATGAAATTTTTGGCCTATTTAACCTATACTAAATTAAAAAGCACCCTTTCAAGAGGATAAAAAAAAATTAAGTAAAAATATTCAATAGCTCATTTTTTTTGACGGTTTTTGTCACTGGGGTGCACATGATCCCAGTGTGCCGAGCACGTTATACCAAAGAAGTGTGCCGAAGAAGGGTTAATACTGATTAATAAAAAAATAAAAAATGTAGTAGTAGTAGTACGATTTTGGCAACTCTCATATATATATATATATTTATATATATATATATATATATATATATATATATATATATATATACATATATATATATATATATATATATATATATATATATATATATATATATATCTATATATATATATATATATATATATATATATATATATATATATATATATATATATATATATATACATAAAAATTAGAAATATATATTATTTATAAACAAAACTATGTATAAGAAAGTTGATTGAAGACCACTCCAGTTTATTTGGTATATATATATTTGTAAATAACATATTTCTTGTGAATGGATAATAAATTACAACTTTTTGTATAATAAAATTTAGAACCTTGTCGGAAGAACAATTTTATGGTGGTTTAATTACAACAATAAAATCCATGATTATCTGCTCATAATATGAGATGGTCAAAAATTCATAATATTTATAGTTTTTTTGTATAGATGATAATAACCTGTAATAAATATTTCACAAATAAACGAAAAATCGCACGTGCCGATTAGTTGTTACATAAGTGTTAGATTTTTAATATTTACTTATAAACCATTATACGGCAAATGACGACAGTGGCGTCTATTGTGGCATGTCGTTGGGGTCAAAGCCCCAACGGCAATAACTATAAATATTATAGGTTTATTCGTAAAAATTTACATTATTCTACATTAATTTTAATATGTTTTATTGAATTTTATCGAATATGGGTGTTAGAAAAAACTTGTACGGTGTTGTTTTATGTCTTTTAAATGTGCATATTGTTTATAACGGCTTTTAACATTTTATTGGTTAGCAAAAAAGAACCTGGAGTGGCCCTCAATTGACTTTCTTGCGCATTCATTGTCGGTATTTATAATAATGCTTAATTTTGTTTTAAATCAAATAAATAACGAAATAATACTATAGCACTTTTGCCCAAGCTGAGGGGCCATTTAATTAAATGTTTAACACTTTTCATTCTTAGTTTAAGATAATTTCTATCATAAATATGAATTGTTAGTTTGAAAGAGAAAAGCTAAATGAATCGTAAAATTGTAATTCCAGGCGATGAATCAATGAAGCTATTTCTTATTTTTGTGCAGAGGTCAGCCAAGACATCATATCTTCATTTTTTAACGTATTTCATGAAAGTGTTATCCATAAGGAGTGAAACTAGTGATATTTATTGCATGCACCAACTAATTAAATATACAAGTATTTTAAACGTTTTCAATTTCGAAAGTTGATATCACTGCTCATGTCTTTTCGCTTTTGTTGTTTGAAATCAAGATGTAGATGAAAATTACGAATCACTAGTATTACATTCGATGCAACCTCCGACAGCTAGTCCAAAACTCATTAAAACATATCAAAATGATGCAAAGAAGCATTTGTATAATCATCTAAATTCAGTAAGTCATTACGTAAAACATAGCATTCCAGAATCTTACAAAATTGCCGTGATAACAAGCAGTAATTTACAGCGTATCTTACGGCTGGCATTAACTGGAAAATTATCTAAAATATTCGAGTTAAGTCCTACTCCAAAAATTCAACAGTTATCAGAACATCACTGAGCTACCTTACTTTATGTAAAATGGGAGAAAATTTACATTTAAAGACAGTGACAACAGCCGAAGACAAATGCCATTATTTATTTATTTATTTATTTAATGTCGTGTGGAAGTGGAAATGCAATATAAATGAGCTGTTGATCTTGAAGTATACTATATGTAAATACGTATACAACGTATTGGTAAAAGAAAATAAAAATCATTCGTATGATTTTAGTTCTTATGTTCATCATTTTCAATGTAAAATATTATTTATGACGTGCAATACATTAACACCACATTAAACTTGACAATGTATGAGATTGGATCGTAAAAAACGACAGAAATATAATTGCCTGATTGTTGATTCTAGGTTTGAAGAACATATTTTACAGATATATTTACTATAATAAGATTATTATTGTCTTATACGCAGTAATAAGTTCATAAAACATTTTGAACTTGACCCTGAATCGAGTGTTACTATATTCGGAATGACGTCTGTGTGTGTGTGTGTGTGTGTCTGTGAACGCTCGAGTGCCACAACTGTCAAACCTAAAATTGTAATTCTACAAACTTAAGACTTGTACATGGCCTAGATGTGCACCTTCTAATTTTGAAACCAGAATTGGACATTTCATGTCCTTTCTCCAATTTCACTAAAACAGTTGCGCTTATGGCAAAAATTGTCATAGTTATAAAAATAGATATTAATGTTTCGCACAACTTTTGGTTGAAAAGTTTTTTCAAAAGTGTACCAGCTACGAGAACACTGCTACGGAAATTCTAAAATATTCTTATTTATGTTGTCATAAATACGCATGTATTGGGATTATATTAAATAAATAATATGAATTATGCCTGAAGACACTTAGACAGAGAAACAAAAAAGACTCAAATAATTTGATATTAGTCATTTGACTTTGGATATCTCAAATAGTTCGACTGAGAACGAGTACGAAGTACAAAAGACCTAAAGCAATCGGTCGTATGTCTGTAGCAAGCTTGAATCAAAAAAAAAAAAAATCTTAACAAACATTGTTTATCTCGTCACCCTGAATCCAACTCATATAATTGGATTTTAGTCATCGCTCGTAAAACTAAATTTGTGACCTCTCCTGCTCTGAAGGTACCGAAGCGATTACACCAAATTTGCTATACTTATTTGGCATCCCATTTGAATCCGCTCATAGTTTACATTCAATCGCCCATATACTTCCCGAGTTATAGTTATAGGGCCCCAACATTTGGAGCCCTTTAATACTGCCCGTATAAAAATAATTAAAACACATTTAACAAGATTCGGTACGTACAACGCAACGATGCGTCCAGCTCGCTTTATGAGTAATATATGCGATGCGAGTAGCGGTTTCACAATTTAAAAAAATGTTATTTGACTTTGGATATCTCAAATAGATCGACTGAGAACGTGTACGAAGTACAAAATCCTACAATTTTTTATATCTGGAGTGGCCTGCACTCAACTTTCTTTTACGTAGTTTTCAATAGATATATCCCAAACAAACTGTCTACATATATATATATATATATATATATATATATATATATATATATATATATATATATATATATATATATATATATATATAATCTCAAACAAGCGGTCAAACTAACCAATACTCTACAGGAATACTCTGAAATATCTATTTTGTTTTCCTGGCAAAAACGGGCGCAGACAATAATTATTATTATTAAGTGATAACAAATTCTTTTGCTGACCAGTATAAAATGAAAATTCAAATTAAATTACTATAACTTAATAATAACTGGGTAATTATACCAATTTATAATGGATCTGTATTTGAAGTACTTATCGTATTCACTCGTAAACTGTCAAACTCCACAGTGAAACTCTGAAATTGTTATTTAATTATGTTAGCAAATATATAATATAAATTGATTCTATAATAATTTACCTGATACAATCTAATAAGATATCAATATTTTAAATATTAATTCATACGGATAACTGTCAATGTAATGCTTGTTTGTTTTCAATTAACAAGAAACAAATGATTCAACTCATGGTTGAACCGATTTAAATATAATTAAATTTGTCACAAGTGTAGGTATCACTATGGCAACGTAAATAAGATATTTGATTTTTCGTTCGACAGTTTTGGCTCTAGAGCGTTCACAGACACACAGACACACACACACAGACACACACACGTAGGCGTCATTCCTAAAATAGTCACATTCGATTCAGGGAAGGTATTCACCAATTCTTATGGGTTAGTGTAGTTCATATATAAAGTATATGGAAAGGTTTATCTGTGTCCAGCTTGCCGTAAATTAGGATATACATTTTTGGAAGTCAACGCGATTGAGTATAAAAATGTTAGTTGGCATTTTGAGCAGTTGACCGATCAACGGCCCGCCCGCCCGCCAGGGCAATGATTGATGACCTCTAGATCCGTTTCCAAACGCTAGTCCGATATCCAATTGGAGTCTGATCGTAGGTCATGCCATTGGCCAGTTTCACAGTTGGAATATTTAAATTCATACTACGTGAACTATCCGATATTTTTACCCGTATACCACCTGTTTGAAAGTAGTCGTATAAATCTAAGAGTATTTTTATATATTTTTTGTTCATTTTTTAATTGAATTGACAGTAAACTGTTTAGTATGCAGAGATGGATTTTGCTAGATGAATTAAGTGTGTCATACTGGACATGGAGAAATGTAATTAATGTTCTTTATTTTTGTTATTTCAAATATGATAGAAATACATTCGGACACACATTTACTTTCCTACTTTCTTGGACAAAATCTAAAGGGAAATTTTGTAATCTAAACATTTTCGAACCCAAGATTTTAAGGCTCTACACTTGCTGAAATATTCATGCGATAATAATAAGAGCTCCAATATTCCATATTACGGAATTACTGTCCATATTTATGAATTTTAACTGATATAACAGAAGTTATGACTTATAACTACAAGGGGCCGCGAAAAAATTTCTCGAAAAACATGCTTTTCTTTCGGTAGAGTTACGTAAACCTCCCCAAATTTTGGGAAGTATATGGGCGATTGATTTCAAACTGCGAAAGGATTCAAATGGGATGCCAGATAATATGTGTAGTTAATTTGATACAAATCGCTTTGGTACCTTCAGAGAAATAGAGGGCACAAATTTGGTCTTACGAGCGACGACTATCATCCAAGTAAATGAGTTGTATATATTTTTGAATTCAGGACAACAAGAAAATAATTTGATCCGGTAATAGGCACACGAACAAACACTATAGGTGCCTAGTACTATCGTACGACGAACTAAAAAGGAACGTATACAGATATACATTCACCATCGTGTATATATACTATATGTAATTATATTTATATTCGCACGATTTGTAACGCACAACGCATAGTAATAAGTTTGCTTTATGCAGTGTGGCCACTCTGCTAGCAAAAAAGAAACTAATATAGTGAAAGATGTTATTTGAACGATACACCTACGACACTTCAACTATTATATTAATAAAATATCTCCATGAATATACCGTAATATATTATTATTAATTTTGCTATCACAAGGCGATGAAGAATGCCTAGTAACAAATACGTATTTATTTTTGTTTTGTCTGTCCCTGTGTGGTAGGTTAGATAACAGGATTGCAATCATATTATAAATGGCGGACATTAAACAGAACATGCGCTATTCACTTTGCACATTATTTCTATGCATTTTTGTTTGTGCAATAGTGTCACAAATCTACAATATCTTTAATGCTTTTAAATCAATCACCAATGTATTTTTGACCTTCCCTATTGAGTAACGCTACTACGGGCGCGGTGTCTATGAAACATTCTTTGCTTTACTTTCTTTTACGAAGTAATAAGTATAGGGATCACCAAAAAAATCGTCTTTGAGATTATAATGGAAATTTTAATTTTGAGTCCATTTTCACTATTGTGTATGAATACTCTGCGTTCAACGTAAAAATATGATGTTTTGAATTTAAGATTTGTGAACCTCAGAATAGAAAATCTCCAATTTTAAATAGGATATTTAAACTGGAAGTGCTTGTTTACTCGTGTCATTTATTAACTATCTTGGTAATGGCTGATATTTGTATTTTGAACTACTTTTATTTAAATAGTTTTTTCTCCTAAGCTGTAGCACCATTCCATAAAAAATTGTAATTTAATTTTTATTTTTTACGTTAATTCTAGTTAACTGTTTAAATTATTTTGACGTTTATATTTGTATACCAAATATAAACGTCCA
Organism: Leistus spinibarbis; assembly: GCA_933228885.1. Lineage (NCBI taxonomy): Eukaryota > Metazoa > Arthropoda > Insecta > Coleoptera > Carabidae > Leistus > Leistus spinibarbis. Next base: position 4,256,075 of record OW121810.1, on the reverse strand, counting down.
ATGCAATAATAATATACATGAATAATTTAGAAATTCCGTGATGCTAAATTTGACTAATGGAACGAAAACATATTCCGTAAATCAGTAGTCAAAACTGACCTATGTTCTGCATACCATATGGGCACATGGTGCCCACGGGTGACCCTAGTATTATATGCTTATGCATCGGCATTTATACAATATGATTTATTTTTTAATGAAAAAAAATATTTCAAAACAAAATAGATTAAAAAATGCAGAAATCTTGCTTGGCAAAGAATAGAAAAATGCCAGAATACAAAACAAAAGTTAAAGAGATAAACAGGGAAGGTAAGAAAATTAGACGTATGAGTAACGAGTATAAAGAGAATGAAAGAGAGATAAACCGAGAAAGCATGAATAAAATAAGAATGAATGACGAATATAAAGAAAATGAAAGAGGAGTTTCGTCAAATTTAAACATTTATATTATTCTATCAGATCTAAACAAAATAAGCTTACTATTAAAACATTAAAAAAAAAGTTCTGTGTTGGCCACAACCGATATTTTTATGTGGTTCATTAATTGTCATTATTATTATTATTTATATTTGAAGTTGTTTTTACTTTTTTGGACGTCTAATAAGAACACAAAATTCAAACGAAATTACACGTTTTTATCACCCCAGAATCGAATCTGACTACGGAATGACGTCGTGTATGTGTGTGTTTGTGTGTATATGTGTGTGTATGTGTATGAACGCTCTAGAGCCAAATCTGTTGAAGGCAAAATCGTGAAATATAAAACTGGAATAAGGTCTAGATGTGCACTTCCTAATTTTGAAAACAATATCATAACCGGAGGTAACAGTTTACTCCAGTTACTTATTCAATATCTCAAAACTGACATAAGTGACTCATATAATTGATGATATTAAAAATTCTAGCAACTTTTCTTAAATAAGTTTCGTATGGTGAATTTAAGACAAAATATTTTATTATTATGAATACAGATAGTGCAAGGACAGGATGGTTGAGTGCTGGCCACTCCAGGTTTTTCTGCAATTTTTCCCAACGAAAACCAGTACCGATATCGCATTGATCAGCTTCCAAGTTGAGTCCGTAGACACAAACACAACAAAAGCAATTGAATCGACTATGCGTCGATGTAAATCTATTGTGTAGCTTGAGTGCGCGTTCTGGATGAGCTGTTTAGGCGCCACGGGCCACAGATACTGATTGACACCTCGCATGAATATTTATGAGGTGGCGTGTGCTGCGTCTGTTGCCGGTTGCCGGTACGCTCCATTATAGTGGCTGGCTACCTGCGGCGGAACCAGCCACCGCCTTGGGACAGTTTTAGGTGTTCCGGCGTCCCGTCCGTCGTCGTTTTGTTGGCTACCGGCTTGCACGAGGCCGCTACCGCTACCGACTCGGGCGCACAACTATACGCTCACGCGGAACAATGACTCCGCTGCACCGCCACCGGATTATGCTACGATCGCGATTGTTCACCTGCTATTTTATTATCTTATTAATTATAATTATAGTTATATTGGTGGTACGTTACTCTGCAATAACATATACTAACGTAACGGCGAGCTAAAGATATGGGTGCTTGTACCTATGCTTCTTTTTGCTCGTTGACGCCGTTTCAACTTAAAATCTATTTAGCACGCCGTACAGAATATGTAAAAAAGAACCGATTTTAATGAAAGTTGGTGTACACATAATTTAGGTGCCCAATAACAGGTCCTGCAAAATTGGAGCCCCTCTTAATACTGTCCTTAGAAGAAATTTAAAATATCAATAATTTTCACAAGAAATTCTAAAATATTTCATGTTTATCAAAGTTTTTCAAATTGTGACCCCGAAACTTTTAAATAATTATAAAACATTATAATATAGAAAAAAATATATATATATTATATCGATTATTCAAATTGTGAACCAAACAAGATTTGGTACGCGTAAAACGCACCAACGCGCAGAGGTCGCCCTTAGGTAAAATATGCGTTGCGAACAGTGGTCTTTAATTATTATGGCCTTTTGGTTAACAATTTGAAAAAAATGTTATATATATAAAAAGTCTTACATTTAATTTTAGATTATATTAATGAAAAAAAATTTTTTGTTCTTTTTTTAAATTTCAAAATTATAATATTTAATTTTTTTTTCGGGATTTGGGTAAACAAAATGAAAAAATCTTGTAGATATGAAATATCTTAGAATTTTTAGTAAAATTTTTAAGTGCTTTAATTATTTTTATAAGGGCAGTATTAAGGGGGGCTCCAAATTTTGGGGCCCTATAACTCGGGAAGTATACGGGCGATTAGATTTAAACTGCGAGCGGATTCAAATGGGATGCCAAATAATATGTGTACCAAATTTGGAGTGAATCGCTTTGGTACCTTCAGAGGAGTAGAGGCCACAAATTTGTTTAAATCCAATCGCTCGTATACTTCCCGAGTTATACTGCCCTTATAAAAATAATTAAAACACCCGAAAATTCTAATAAAATTTCTAAGATATTTTATGTCTACAATATATTTTCATATTGTTAACCCAAAGCCCGAACAAAAAATTAACTATTATAATTTTAAAATAGGCACTAAAATTTTTATTATAAAAATATTATTAAAGAATTGTTAGGCTTTTTATATCTATAACATTTTTTTCAAATTGTTAACCAAAAGGCCATAATTATTAAGAACCGCTGCTCGCAATGCATTGCTTATCTAAAGGCGAGCTGGACGCATCGGCGCGTTGTACGTACCGAATCTTATTGTACCAAAAAATGATACAAAAAATTATCTTTTTATTTTCTTATTATTTCATTTGTGAGCCGAAGATCCGGAAAAAATATGAAAAATAATCATTTTGAAATTTCAAATATTGTAGTAATCGCAATATTGATGAATTACAATGTCATTTTTATCTTTTACATTTTATCACTTTAAAATTCAGTGGTTATATATAGGTTTACATTTAAAAATCAGTGATAAAAAATTGCTTTATTATTTTTAATAAAAAAATTGAAACATCCACTGAATATATAATAATACAAGGCATTGGTGCCTGCACCTATTGTTATCTGTAGTAAAATAGTAGTATCTAGTCCAATAGAACCTTTTTATCATGAAAATCAATGTATTAAGTTATTACCTACATTTGAAACCAAAAGAACTTCGACCGCAGTTTTTAGGTTAGCATTAAATTTTCGAAATAAAAACAAACGTCCGTTACAGTACTGTAATATCGGAATGATTGCAAGAGTTGTCTGAATTCCCGTGTGGCCAAACACGGGAGACTACACAACCTCACTATTCGCTACCGACTACCGACTACAGATTTATAGAGCAACAAATCCAAATCGAACACAAGTTCCGTGCTGCTAATAGGATACCGGATTCCACCTTGTATAACACCACACTCTGCTTGATTTGTTTATATTTTTGTTTGTCTCCACGCAAATGTATTTATGGCAGTGCCAATGCCAATGCCAATACAAGAAATGTGTCGCACCTATTTACGAATTATAGCCATTTGCAAAATGCATATTTGCAAACCTACAACTTTTTACTTTAAGCCCATAAATATAAATGGCATTTAGACTTGGGCGAAAAACATTGTTAGAGTCTACGTTGTTTTCACAAATAGCAAAGTTATTGCTTATGCTAATTTTTAGAAAGGGTATTGTTAAATCATAACTTATGCTTTGCTGATTGTAACTTCAAAGTACAACAAGCATAGATACAGGCACCAATGCCCCCAGCTCGCCGTATAAACACTTTAGTAGATTTATAATTTTTTTTTAAATTTATTTAGAAGTCCATCATTTAACCACTGTTGTTGAAATAAAGAAAACCAATTATAATCACTGTATATTGAAGAGTTAAAATGATTGTCAATAAAATCTGTTATTGATTAGTTTCAACAATACATTAATTTTCAAAATTATTATTTCTTAATAATTTCTTGTATCCACAACACGAAATACTTACTTATTACTCTGTAAAAGAAAGTAAAAACGTTATAGATATAAAAAGTCTTTTAATATAATAATTTGATTTATCTTTTTCTTATAAGAAAGAAAAAAAGCTGGAGTGTCCTACACTCGACTTTCTTATACGTAGTTTCCATTATAAATTATATGTATATTATAATAATATCTTGTATCTACTAAGTTGCTTGATATTTTTTATTTATAGATATATTTATTTCTCTAACCTTAACCATTTTCGAGAAATGATATTTGTTGCTAAAGTAAACCACTAATTCTAGTTATTATATTGCTTTAAAACAGAGGGTTTCTTCTGGGCCGTTTACAGTTTTTAAGTTTAAAGTTTTATAATTATTTCATCAGTAATTATAGATCAAAGACACACAGGCTGACACACAAACAGACACACACATAGACATAATTTCGAAAATAGTCAGACACAATTCAGGCAAGGTCAAAACGTATATATCCGTTAAATTCTTGCTTACATTCATAGAAGAAGGAAAAATTATAAATATTTAAAAAATGAAAACATTTGTTTTTTGTTATTTTTTATAGCGTTTGGGCTCACAGTATTAAGAACTTTAATAGATTTAAAAAGTCTTAAAACTCGTATTGAAGAATGCTTAAAATTTGGGGTCCTAAAACTGTGGACCAGACGACTTAATTTTTAAATGAACCGGAAACTCTTTTAGACACTCAAATTATATGTATACTAAATTTCGTAAACATCGGCTTAGCACCTTCAGAGGCGATGCGCCAATATATATATATATATATATATATATATATATATATATATATATATATATATATATATATATATATATATATATATATATATATATATATATTTGATTCAAAGTATTCAACTTTTTGTCAAAGTATTTTTTTAATCCGAGCATCTTACAGACATACAACCCAAACACTGTCTTGTATTATCGTACGACCGACGCGTCGTACTAATAAATATTCGTTTGAGTTGTACTTTTATAGGTTTTGAGATTGGGTTTAGTATATACCTATACAATGTAAATGATATAAGAATGACTTACAGAAATGTCCCCAAATAAGGCTATGATAAAATATTATCTCGAAAAATGTAATTAGACATAATTTATGATTAATTAAAATGACGGTCGTGTTCTTCTTTTTAAATGTTAATCGCCTGTTAATAAATTATATTTTGACCATATAAGTCGGATTTATTTGAGCATAGAGGCTCGTTAGATTGTAGCATAGGCAGACTATAACTCTACGCACAACGTTGTGTGATTCTCGACATTATAGATGACTAATCATTTTTGCTTTTTTTTTTAATCATCTGTGGTTAAAGTCTATTATATTCTATGCCTTTCGTAATTAAATAAAATTTATTTCTTTGGGCTTTGCTTAAGTAATATAATTATAAGTTAAATAACAATTTTTTTGTTGCTACTTCTTTGACGACTTTAGATCGTGTTAAGAAAAATTAATATCTATATTATACGGGAATATTCAAACAAAAAATTTAGAGCTGACTAACTCTGGCAATAGGATTATTGGTAACAAATCAAGACTCAACAATGCAAAACAATAGTTTTATTGAATATATTAAATATAGCAAGAACAGATACAGGCACAAATGCATTCAGCTCACCATAATTATTGGATTTTATATTTGTTATATTTATATAATATTTAGCCACTGAAATTTTTATAGAATTAAACCTAATTAAAAAAATATTTTTGAATAGATAAAATTACATAAAACAATACTGAAAACAAAAGCAATTGTTGGAATACAAAATTTATTATGGCAGTCATCCGAATCAATAAATCAACAACATTTTTAATTTAATTATATTTTTTCTTTCTGGTTTTCGTGCTCGTAATCACAATGAAACGTTATAGATATAAAAAGTCTTTATTATATTTTGAAGTTTTTTTTGGAGTATTTAAAAAGAAGATGAGTGACTTGCACTCGACTTTCCTTTACATAGTTTTTACTAGTTTGACAGTTTGCTTGGGATATATATATATTGTTTATTTAATATTTACCTTATCAACATGTATTCAAGTATAATATAAAATATGTACTACTTTTATATATATATATATATATATATATATATATATATATATATATATATATATATTTTATATATATATATTCAATACGGTCGAAACACGTTCTTATTGATATTGATGCCAAATGCAGACTCTCTGGTCAAATGACAAATTTCACTTTATTGGGTTTTGTTTCCAATGCCAAAATATTGCCAGGTACTCGTATAGCCCATACGATTTATTAATTATTATCTCCATACATGCGCAACATAAATAAAAAATTTAAGATTTTCCATCGCACTTTTCTCGTAACTGTTATATTTCTTGAAGAAATTTTTCAAACAAAAATTATTCAAAATATTAAAATCTATTTTTTTGAACATAATTATTTTTGCCAGAAGTGCAGCCGATCTAGTGATATTGAAAATTTAATAAAAATGCATTGAGTAAAAATGCACTTCCGGTTTGAATAGACCATATAAAAGTTTCACAATTTTATGTTCTACAGTTTAGATGTTATTCGATTCAGAGAGGGTCAAAACATGTATATCCGTTTAAATCTCGAGTTCGAAAATTTTCATGGTTACAACAATACTTACTTATTACTGCGGATATGAAAGTAAAAATGAATAATAAAAATTAAAAAATATTTTTTTATAACCTGCGTGTATATTTTAATGAGACTTTGTGGGCATTAAATATCTTGAATTTAAAATACGACTGGAACTGTTTGGGTATTGAAATAATATGTGTACCAAATTTCGCTAAAATTGAAGTATATAAGTTGTATACATTTTCATTGCCAAGGTTTTGATCAAAGAATGTTCCAGACACACGACCAAACACTATAGCTGTCTGTACTATCGTACGACGACCTAAAAATTGTTATATTATGGTCTTTGGGTTCGATTTCCAGAAGCTTTATATGCATCAAATTACTTTTGTATATATGTTCTGGTCAAATATATAAAATATAAATATCCTGTGATTGTTACACACAAAAAAATACTGTAGTTCTTTCGTAGAGTCTGTGCGGCAAGCAAAAACATTTAATTCGTTTAATGTAGCATTAACGATATGTAACATGAAAATTATGGGTAATTATGAATATATTCTGTATCCTTCGACGAGTAAAAGATTAATGAACAATACTAAAACACCGATGATAATTAGTAATGCATGGGAAGCCACAGGCAGGCGCAGACACGCACCTGTGCGGTGGTTTGCTTGTGTATGTATGTACAAATTATCGATGGCAAATCCGTATATCACACATGCAGCGAACGTCCTGTCCTGTCCTGCACTGTCACTATTAATTTCATATTATAATGCTAATATACACCACACTCTCAGATGAATTATCGTGTATGAACAGTTCACATCGAAAGATCGTAGTGCACTGTGAGCTAAAGCAGGAAAGGTTCAAGATTACGAGAGATCCGTAGTAAATTTAGCGATGTGTTTGCATTTACTTCAGATACGAAAAGATTGCGTGGAACTAATTCGTTTCTTTTTGAATGTTTCTGGCTATGAAACGGTACCGTAGAGTAGGTTAACTCGGTTATTCAATATGTTTACTAGCAAGTAACTAATGCGAATCCATTTACCAATTACAAATCATAAACACCTTAGTAGGAAAAGGAATTTGAAATAAAAATAAGTATTAATAATATTATAATAGCTATTTGGAGAATTCGTAAGTATATGTTATCATGTTTTCTCAGTCATAAAAATGCTATGAAATTAATCTTATGCCAGGATATTATTTCTAATAATAACTGCATATACTTACACTAAGAGCCTATAATTTAATAAGATATATATATATATATATATATATATATATATATATATATATATATATATATATATATATATATTAAGTTATATAAGTTTTGCAATTTTTACGTATACCGAATATATATAATATAGTGAAATATTTGCGTTAACGTGTCATATAACTGGAAAGCGCCTAGTTAGTACCGAGTTGTACACTGAGTGATAGTAAAGTGATGACAATTGAAGGGTTGAACAGTGAACCTTCGGCTACCTTCGGTGTGTCCATGAAACACGATGTGACCTGTTCTTATTTCGATGCATTCATTATTTCTCCGAACCAACACTCGGCACGGCGCTCCCGAATCGACTAATACTAGACTGTGTTAGTCAAATTTAAATCAAAAACAATTGAGAGCATTCCAAAATACGTTTATAATATATATTATTTAGATACTATAAATTTAATCAAAAATACCAAAGGTGTCTTTCTATAAATATTACAACAAATCCCCAGATATACTGTATTATTTATTATAAATAAATAATACTATAACTACAGTAAATCTACCTTGTCCTAATTTAACAAAATATACGATAGTAAATAAATTCACTCGAAAAGTATTACAGCAATTTAAAGGGTTACAATCTATGACTAAAAAAGAGCATGATTTTTTTTCTCAGGTTAGGATGATGACATCAATTTGAGCTTTAAACCACTTCATTGTTCGGCTTCTTTTCTACATAAAAATAAATCTTCGTACAAAAATATATGAAACTTTTCTAAATAACGCGGAGAGTATGTCTAAGTCACTACTAAACGGGTGAACTCGTATCTCATCAACGGGTCATCTGAATCCAATTATAATGTTAGATTACAAAAGCGTATATAATTCTCTGGAACATACACCAACATTTGGTGTAATAAGTTAATATTTGACAATATGGTAGCCGTGTGAAGATGAGTATTCTTTTTCACTTTAGGGCGTTATAAATAACAGTTATTTATAAAAATGTATGCATATTGGTAGTACAAGCTTCAAAAAATAGTATATACTTTCATTTAAAATAAAGAACAAGCCAATCGGTCTAGTAGTTCCAGAGAAAATAGTACGCTCAGTTTGAATAAAATAGTTTCGAGAATAACGCGTTTAAAGATTTACAACATTAATATATTTCATCTGACATTTATTCAGCTAGCCCAGGGGAATTAACACAAAACCATTTTGAAGGCATAATCTACCCACATCAAACTATCGTTTTTTTTACCTATCGTAAGCCGTTGTCAAACATCAATTGAATAATTTTTATTTCGCGCGTAAATGCTTAGTTAATCGATCATTGCTCGATATATCACGTGGAGTAACGAAGGTTCTATGCTCGACAGTTGAAATGGCTACTTGTATATATATGTTACGATGCGTTTTAAATATGTGTGTTATAACTATATTCGTTTATTAAATAGGATATTATGTGAGCCACCAGTCTTCTTTAACTCTGTATTTCAGAACGTATAACCATTTACAGTCTATCTGCCAGTGAAATAGGTCGTGATTTAGTGAGTGACAAAAGTGTTGTGAATTATTATTTGAGGTGAGGTTGATAGCTAATCTATAACATATTATGATATTTGGATATTCTACTATATGTATTAAAATTTGAGTATGAATCAATATGTGAGGTTGATAGCTAATCTATAACGTATTATGATATTTGGATATTCTACTATTCGTATTAATGTTGAGATATATGGAGTATGACTCTAGGTATGTGTGAAAGAAGATTAATCTGTTGAATTGTTATTGATATTAATATATGGACGATGGGACGAAGTGTTCGGATTGGTATTGAGATATAATTATGGAGTAAAGTAAAGAATATGAGCTAGACATATTAAATGAGTATTGAGATAATACTAGAGAGTTGAATATATATGATATGACTTGTGTTGAATATGTGAGGACGATGACTATTGACAAAGGCCTGGCTGACGGTGTGTTCGGGGGCCCAACGTTGGCCTGTCTGGTGTATCCGGGGCCCAACGGTGGCCTGTCTGGTGTGTCCGGGGTTCCCAACGGTGACACCACTGGTTGATGTGTTCTTCAGGAGGTGGTCCCAACGGTGACAGCACTGATTGATGTGTTCTTCAGGGGGTGGTCCCAACGACGGTCAGAGTGTGGCGTGTGTCGCGCACGGAAGACCCCTCATACGTAACCTATACGCTTACGTATGAGGTTGACTAATTGCCTTTCGATGACGGTTGAGGGTTGATTATATGGGGTTTTGGTATGACCCTGTGTGTGTATGTGTGTGTGAGAGAGAGAATTATAGACTGGCTCCTCACTGAGTTTATACTCAAACCTGTATTCTAATTTCAGAGCCTAAATAGGGTATAGCCCGGATTCCGCGGGCCGTCACGTATAAATCTTTGTATATATATACTTATGTAATTGTATGATGTTATTATTGGTTTTATTATGATAAAGTGCCATGCAGAAAAGGTATCAGTGTTTAAATATCGTCGATAAGCCTCCGACTACAACAAATCTACAAGTAAGTTAAAAGCGAGTTGTAACATATATATATATATATATATATATATATATATATATATATATATATATATATATATATATATATATCTCAGTGGGCAAACGAATGTGATTCTGCCAAATATGACGGGCAAGCACTAGGAATGAAATGATAGCCAATTTGCAGCCAAGCCCATAATCGCAGAATACAAATAAGAAGCCGATCAAGCATGCTCTGTTTCGTGATATTACATAAATGCAAAAACAAAAGGAAAAGTAGAGTTGTAAGAGGAAGGAATATACAATATAATATAATAGTCGGTTAGTGTTCAATGTCTGTGGCGTGGCAAGCTTCTTTCTTGTTGCATACACACACACACACACATAAAGCATTCCTAACATGACGTATGAAAAATAACGCGATCTTGATTCCGATTACATGGTCACTTAGTACAGTGCGTCGCCGCCACCGCCACGAACCACAACTGCCGCCGCCAGACACACAACTAAACACAATTGCACGGGCATTTGCGTTACCTGTCACCATAAACATTTGTATATACATATATATGCTAGTCACATAGTACAATACACACTTCCATCTTCTATTCATTATACCAAACACTATGATATTATGCTGATCCTTTTCATTATATATTGTCAATAGTTATTCAAATTTGTTGATTGATAATAAAAATACTATTGGTGGACCCGTCAAAATTAACGGGATATGATGTCTGTTTAGTGCTAAGACCACCTTAGAAAGCAACAAATTACATCTCTTATGGCAAAATAGCATTGCTTTCAAAAATATTCTAGGATAAGCTTGGCATAAGGTTTTAAGTTGGAGTGGTGAATATACGTCACACCTTAAATGGAGTGTAGACAATCTTCTTGATTCCAATCTATTGCACTCGGCACATATATCTGCACTATATCATTATACATTATTGAAATTCTTAGGTTTATTATTAGTTTTTTATTTCTTTAATTAACGAGGACAAATACTGAGGACTAAATTTCGACATCTTTACTAACTAATCTGGTATCAGAGGAGAGATAGGTAGATTGATCTTAATTAACCAAAACTGAAAAACAAATAATAAAATTGATCGTTAAAAAGTAGATCAAATTAGAATGAAATTTATTGGAATGCTACATTTTTTTTTCGCTGTGAATTTATTCACAACAGGTTTTTCGTAAACCAAAACTTGATTTCAAAACTTTTAGACAAACAGAACTGTATATTTTTATTTCAGAATTTTAAGAGTACTTCAGTTATTAATAATAGTAACTCCGAGGAATCTTTCTGTTCCCCTACACATATTAACGATGTTTGACGAGTAGAAATTGAAGGTCATAATGGTTAGTGGAAGCATAGTAGTTACAAAACCTCTTATTTATCACTGAACATTAGCAAATTCTATAGAATATATTAAATTCTTTGTATATTAGTCTCTAAATGTGCTGATTCATGTCACCAATGATTCATTCATCGCTAATTGACGTTTGAAAAGAATCGTGACTATCTGAGAAAATATGTCTAGGCGTATAATATCCAGTAATGTACTGATGGGAAGGCACAACCTGTCACTGGCTGATTCATTCCATCAACTGATGGATACTGTACCTGTGTACAGTACTTCAGAACACGCATACCAGTTCGTACTCGCAGGTACGAACGATTGCTTGCTTGCGAACATGTAGTAACCATCACTTCCCCGATTCTCATACAACTCATCTTTTAATACTTGATCTTATTGTTCCTTAGACGAGGTCAGTGAGTTACTTAACAGACGAATTCTAAAGGAAACAAGATTCGGTACATACTAACAATTGAACTTTAAAAATGATTAATTTATAAGTTTCCGTAGTTTCAAAATACATATTGATTTTGTTTCATTGAAATTGCATTATTATAAACTAGGGTCACCCGTGGGCACCATGTACCCATATGGTATACAGAACATGGATCAGTTTTGACTGATGGCGAATTTTCATCTAATTTAATAATAATAACACGGTTTTTTTTCATTTTGTATCGTTTGACTATAATAGTAATACAAATTTCCACATCGCAAATAATAATAAAGAAAAAATCGAGTTCTTTCTTTGAACGCTATTTTGTTCTTAGATCACTATGCTGAGATTAACTAATCGATCGCTTATCATGCACTGTGTAACATGCGATAAATTTAAACAAAATTTTGTTTAACTTTGATTTTAACCTTGTATGGTGCATATGTGTTGTATCATTTAGACAGTTTCTATGATTGAATATAAAAAACAGGATTATATATTTACTTACGATTGCTGTTTATTATTTGAATCGATTATTCAAATAATATGTATTACAAATCCTTTATACACAACATTTTTAATGATTTGACATTTGATTCATTATTGTTTTTGAATTAAATAATCAGGCTAGATTTTTGAATTTTGCAGTATTAAACTGATGCAGTGTCACAACGGTAATTTTAAAAGTGATGATAATTAGTTATATGCTAAAATACAATGGATTGTGCCATCAAAAATAAAAGAATAAAATTGCCAACCAAACATGTTTCTAAATATGTTTGAATTATCTCTTCAACATTTTATTTCTCTAATAATCAGAATTATAAATTTACTTACTTGCAGTTATTATAATTTGACGAACTATAAAATCTTACCGCAACTCATATTTTCAAAGATCACTGCTTCTTGGCCATTTTGAAGTGAAAAATATTAACTATGAATTAAAATAAATGTACAGAAACACGTATTTGCTAACATTATATGCTAATTAGGCAATAATATGCACTTATTTCATATTATATACTTAAAAATTGAAATTATAGCATGCTACTCCCCTTAAACTTAAGATTAAACTTTGAATTGAAGATTTATCACAAAAACTTTTTTGACATTTTATTCTGACGTTTGATTCGTTTTTGTCTATTTCAAAGCAGACTGAACTTCAGTAGAGTAGTGATTGTTATATTTCAGTATAAACTATTTGATTATTTTTTATAACTTTATTAACAGTCGCCATGGTGCAGTGGCTAAGTGTCATGCCTTTCACCCTGGAGGTCGTGAGTTCGATCCCCGTCTATGCCAATCTGCATTTTTACAAAAAAAGCGTTCCACACATACACACTCACTCACATACACACTCACATACAAACATTTCTGGGTTATTATATTAATGATATACGTATAATATAATTAAAGGACAAGAAAGTCGAGTGAAGGCCACTCTATATTTTTAATTATTTAATTCGATTTTATGTCGATCATTAGCAGTGTTACTATGATGAAAATAACTATAATTATTGTTCCTTTCAATTTGGGAGTCAATTGTATTGGATCTTGTAGATGAAGGAAGTATTTTGTTGAATTCATAGTTGTATCTCTGCCTGTGTGTGTGTGTGTGTATGTATGATAAAAAATTGATTGAATAGGCAGTGGGTATGTGTAATAAACATGTCAACCGTTGGTCAACGTAGCGTTGTCAGATCAAACGATATCCATGTATGGTTAAAATCACAGGATCATAGGAGGCATCACATACGTATGTACATTTGTACGTGCAGAATACGCGGAATTGTTTGCGTTTGTTGTGTCTCTGTCCGCTCTGCTCTGCTCAGTTCAGATACTATTAAATTTCCAAGTCAAGTCAAGCTCTGATCAGTTGATTCTGCTGTAATGCTGGAACCGCATATACACTTCAATAAGTTATGTACATTGCCACTCAATGCAACACGACACGTGCAAAGAATCTTAATTTTTCTAAACATCACTAACAAGCAAACTAGCGCCACAGCATCCAGCTATATATTACATTAATCAAATTGCTGATTTATCTATCTTGTCCTTAAAACCATTGTCAGAGAATCGATGACAAATAATTGCGAGGGATAATTATTATTAATGAAGCTAATACGAGAATGCTTGCACAGGAAACAACATATCAACTAAATTATTAGTACATCCTTCAGCCTTCTAATTAATTTAGATGAAGCGACTAATATTTCAAAATATATTTATTAGTAATTCGATCTAAAAGTATAGAATGTGTATATTATTAGTTTTTCTAATTAAATTAAAAATCAATTAAAACTTTAGTTAAATACTCAAATATGTTTTTTTTTTGTGTAGTCTTGTCTAGTAATAATCGTATATCTTCCGAATAAAAATATACCTAATGATATAAATTGTCTTAGACTCAGGGTCACAATATATTTTACAAATACCTGGAGTGGTCTGCAATCGACTTTCTTTTAGGTAGTTTCACTACATATATATATATATATATATATATATATATATATATATATCTCCCAAACAAGCTGTCAAACTAACCAATACTCTACAGAAATATTCAAAAATGTCATTTATCTAATTATTCTATTTTGTTTTCTTATCAAAATATTGACAGGCGCAGGTGATCCGATTTTTGCCTTGTAGCCTTTCTAGTGATATTGGAGATAGAACAAAAAATGCATAAAGTAAACATGCACTTCCGGTTTCAATATTCTTTTCAAAAATAGATGGTGCGCATCTAGACCATGTATGAAGTTTGAAGTTTCACAATTTTTGGTACGACCGTTTAGGCTCTAGAGCATTCACAGACACACTCACACACAGATGTCAAACTGCTACGTAAAATCTAAAACATCTTATTTATGATGCTATAGATACACATGAGTTGTGCCATACACATGAGTAATGCCAAAATAAATTTTAACAGAAACAAAATAGTAATAATTTTATATTTGATTTTGTCGTTTTCCACCGGTTAAGACAAATAGATCGACTTAGAACATATATATTGTAATAATAAGCCAATTTGTACAATTTCAGGGTATTACTGTAGAGTATTTGTATGTTTTGACAGTTTGTTGGAGATATATTTGTAAAGAACACTTCATAAAAGAAAGTCGAATGCAGACCACTCTTCATTTTTAGTAATAGTTCACAGTATGTGGGCCCTTCGCCATAGAATTTCCCAATATCTTTTTCACATTATCTAGGTATATTTCATTTCAACTCACAGTTCATATGGGGAAGATATTGCAACACTGTGCCCCATAAGACTGTATTGAAAAATCAACATGGACCAATAGAACATTTTCCATAATATTTATCGCGATAGAGGCAAACCAAAGAATCTTGGCTAATTTTAGGGATGTTTCAAGTGATGTTGGTTGAAACTTTATGGTAGTGCTGTACTTTAGTTGATGCAGTGGTTAAGTGGAATGTTAATAGCTTATAATTGGCAGTATGTATCTCAGCTATTAAATTTTCAGCGTGAAATGATGCTGCGATTCTGCGTTTACTATGATCGCTGTTGCAGAAGTAATTAGTCGAATTAAGTCATTTATGTTCTTCTGCTTATTGCCGGTGTGTTGCCTACAATGCCTACAGTATAATATAAATGCTAAAAATTGGTATGCATTTTTACTGCTTGATTTAAGTGCTAATTTTCGCACTTTTAAAACATCCTATTTACAATCATAATGTGGTCTTTTCAAGGGAAAGAAAAAAATACATACAAAAGAACTTGTGCATATATCATCTCTTAAAAATCGGTTTTAGTAATACACGTTTTAGTATTGGGCTAATTTTGTTTAGATGCGATTGAAAAATATAATATTTTTAATTTAACGAAATTTCTCGAGCATTTATATACAGAATGTGTTTTCGTTCCATTATTCAAATTTAGCATTACGAAATTTCAATTTTGTTAAAGTTTGTCATTTCTAAGCAGGATTATAGATGAAAACCAAGAATCTGTATAAATTTTAAATAGCTTAGACTGTATTTATTGATTTGCCAATCATTATTTTGTAGAAATGAACTATGATTCATATATATGTAGGTACCATATGTAATATGTGCAACAATTATTCATATTTTCTTGTTTTTAATTATTTTTGTCATTTACTTTGAAATTAACAAATAAATACGAGTAGTAGATAGATATGATTGCAATTCCTTTTTAAATATTTCAATTGCACTTTCTTAAAGAATGGTACAGTTTAAGAGAAAACTTTGAAATAAAAGTTGTTTAAAATTAGGATATCTTGAATTTTTATATCTATAAGTTTTTCTGTAAATGCAATCATTGCCATTTGAAAATAGGTAGTTGACACGATTAAACGAACACTTCTGGTTGAAATATCATTTTTAAAATAGGAGCATTTCTATTCTGGGGTGCACAAATTTTAAATTCAAAACATCTTATTTTTACGATGAACGGTATAGGTTGTAGAGCGTAAAAATATCGAGGTCGACTTTTTTGATGATCCCTTAATTATTACTTCGTAAAAGAAAGTAAAAAAGATATATACTTTTTCCAATATTTTAAAGTGAATATTCGACGAGTTAAACACAGAGCCGTCACAATGGACCACCACCATCGCTAGTTCGTGTTATTATCCAATAAATATTACAAAAACCGTTTTAAACGAATTAAAATTTCATTCCCATCAAATGATATAATTTAATAAACAGGTATGTGGATGCATTAAATCTAGGTTGGTTTCTGTAGTTTTTAAATTAAAATGCGACCAGTGTCTCAAAAATGTTGAAACACTACTACTACTATAACAACGATAATCAAGTCCACTTAAGTCACGCATAAACGTATCAAGTTACTAACTTACATTTTAACGAGCATAGAATAATCGTAAGTTGCTCTAAAATAACCGAAACCCGTTAGCAGAATTTTAAAATTTATTCAAATCTCTATATTATTATTAATATCGTCCGCAAATTACCGAGACGATATTAAATTATTAATTTATAACTAGATTGTTGTGAACGATAAAAATTAATTTTTTTACGAGGGTTTTCGGCTTGTATACGTATATACGTATCAAATAATATCAACGGACGTTCGGACGTTTACTGCCGAATAAAATCAACATTCGCGAATTTTATAACTGGCCATTTTGGTTTAACAGAGTTGTATTGTTGGACATTTTATTTGCGTGTAGATTTTAACGCTAATTTATGGGGTAGTAAATTATTTAATTACTTCATTCAGCGATATTAAAGTCACTAAAAATATTCGGAATTTAACTAGAACAATATATATACTAGTATTTATAGCAGGAATCAAAACCGTAACACTGTTGACAGTAACTAGAACCGATATTTTAAATTAATAAAACGCTAGCTTGACCTTCTCTTGATTTTCTTGTACTTTTACTATCTATAGGTTTGTTCGTTTGTCCCGCATTACCTTATTCTTCGTTATATATGGAAGAGAGAAAAATAATTACAAGAAAATTCAGCACCCATAAAAAGATTCAATTAGACAGATGAATCGCTGAGAATTGAACTGTATTCTGTATGATATGGGCACATGGTGCCCACGGGTTAATCTAGTTTATAATAATACTATATATTGTTCTAAATTCACTCTACGATAGGAATGAGACAATAGCAATATGTAGTATTGTAACTCGTGAAACATAAATATAAAATTACCATTTTCTTTAACAATTTTAATATTTCTAACTTTTGTAGATTCAATTTAGCTTTAACTAGAGCGTACACACACATAAAAAAATACACACAAACTGGCATAATTTCGAAAATAGTCAAATTCGATTCAGAGATAATTAAAATATATCCGTAAAAATCTCGAGTTTGAAAATGTTCATTATTACAATGTTTTTTTAAGTTTTGTTCAATTAACTCGACATCCGTGAAAAACTGAGATAAATTATTATTGAAAAGCGTAACCGAAATGTAGCTTTAAAAAATTAGAAACAGTACTTTAATTTGTATTTGGTTCATTGATTGGTTGTTCAGCATTTAATTCCTTGTCATAGATTAACAGTTTTTCTTGGGATTTATTCATATACTACAACAGCCACTAGATCACGTATCGCAGGTACATTTACTGCGTAAATATAACAGTAAGCAGTAAACAGAAAAATGTGAAATCGATACACTTACGGAAATGTTCAATTCTCTGTTAGATAGAATTTTAGTTACGATAGTGGTTAATATATAATACAAGCTATGTATAAATGACTATATAGATATATAGTAGTGTGTTCATACCTATTTTTTGTGTGCGTTCACATTTATGATTTACGCACGCGGTGAACTCCCGTTACAAAGCAACGACTTGACCATGATCACTATTTTTCATCAATATTTTCGTAATTTATTTTCCCCGTAAGTGATTTTAACTGGAAGACTAGTTGGAGCAAGTTTCAAGAAGTCGCGCTAGAATATTTGACATGTATAAATATAAATATTTTATTATTCTCAGGAAATCAATAAAATCAACACTTAAAGATATTTTATGGTCGCGTGCTGCAGGACAGTATTGAGTGATCATTGAACATTGTTAGCAACACGGAATACGCACAATTAATGTCAGCTATTCACAGCCCGCCAATTTGTAATTAAGATTAGGAATTACAATTTATAATCCAGTTTATTTATGACCAACAATACTAGCATTCGCAGCAACTAAATAATCGCATTCATTATTAATTCCTTACTTGGATGAAGTCTAAAAAGACATTTAAACTCGAAATTTTAACGTAAATTCACGTTTTGAGCATACCTGAATAGAATTTAAATATATTCGAAATGACGCATCTGTGCGAGTGTGAACCAAAACTGTTGAAAGCAAAATTATGAAACTTAAAACTTAAGCTCGGGTGTGCACCTCCTATTTTTAAAACATTATTTATATAGAAGTACAGTTTACTCCTGTTACTATTACAATATCTCTGAAACGGCATAAGTTACAGAAAAATTGACACTTTTGTTTATTTGTTGCTGTAAACTGTGTATTGTCATAAGACAAACTGGATTATTAATTGTAATTACTAATTAGCTCGCTGTGAATGGACCTTAAGACAAATTTAATTTTTTTAATAATAAAATAACTTTTTTGAGAAAGTTACAGACTCACGATACATCGACTACTTCAGCTCTTGAGTCCGTCTCTGAGCGTAGCTAGATGCATTCGACTTCAGTAGCAATTTTTTGATGGCTATTAAAGATACACAGCAATCATGGATATTTTAATAATATTCGCTTATCTCCAATATAAATGTTATATCTAGTAATAAATTTTAATGTGTGCAATAATACAGCAGAAATGTCTGTCTGCAATAATTGGCCTAAAGCTTGCGTTACGTTTGCGTAAATTACTTACAATTTACTTGTTTGAGTTTACCACAGTCAGTCAATACGTCGTTCGTCTTTTTGCATCCAATAAATGGCGCGCTAATAAGCAGGTTACACACACACACACACAGAGACATAAACATATAGCGTATTCAAATCCATATTTGAATAATATATTTTCTACGTTTCCGTAAGATAATTGTATTTATTGACAAGTGAAAAGAACGAGTATTGAAATAACTACAGGAATCTAGCAATATTTTATTATACCTACTGCACTTTCTGAAACCATTGAACTACGTTATTGTAAATTAAATCAAATATGTTAAACATATCTTAATGTTTAAGACGAACCATCAGATCCAATATTAGTAATACGCTACTACAATCAAAGATATTCCGGCGAATTTAGACACATTCTTACACTTTTGGGAATAGTTATATTTCTTAATTCCATAAAACTAAATTGTATGGAATTAGCTGTAGGCTCTCCATAAAACTACTCAAAACCTATCATGATACGTAGTTATGTTTTGATATATTTTAGTTTGCCGTACGAGAAAATTTAAGACAATCTGTCGTGTGTCTGTAGCATTCTCGGGTCAAAAAATGTCCTTAACCAAAATAGTTTGTCTTTGAATCCAAAAATATATATAACTTACATACTTGGATGTTAGTGGCTTGGTCGCGCGTAAGACTAAATTTGTGCCTTCTACTCCTCTGCAGGTATCAGAGCAATTTGAACCAAATTTAATAGACATTTTGTTTGGCATCCAATTTGAATCTCCTCGCAGTTTAAATCCAATCGCTCGTACACTTCCCAAGTTATAGAGCACCGAAATTTGATGCCCACCTTAATACTTAGAAATATAATCAGAACATCTAAGAATCCTACAAAATATTCCAAGATATTTTATATTTCTACATATTGGTAACCGAAAGGTTACAGAATATTTTTAGTATATTAAAAGTAAATACTAAAAATTGTAAGACTTTTTATATGTATGACATTTTTTCAAATTGTGAACCCAAATACCATAATAATTAAAATCAATTATTTTTAAATTTAAGTGTGACACTTTCAAAAAATCGTTTCCTTTTTTTGCATTTTTCGATAGTTTATACCTTCAAGAATAACATACTACAATTTCAAGTGCGGATCTCAGACAGCTTTTGAACTACAGCCTTCTAAAGAGCAGCTGCTCGTCGGTCAGAAACGTGCGTAAGCTGAGAGGCCGTATCTGAGTTATTATTCGGGCTCGTTTCTCTCAAAACGATATTTTTAGCTCGCCGTACGTAGTACCGAAGAGGCTAAAGCATTCGGTCGTGTGTCTGTAGCATTCTCGGATCAAAAAATTTCATTAAGAAAAAGTGTTCGTCTCGTCGCCCTGATTCCGAAAATGAATATAACTTATATACTTGGATGTTAGTCGTCGCTCGCTCGGTCGCTCGTAAGACCAAATTTGTGCCCTCTACTCCTCTGAAGGTACCGGAGCGATTCACTCCAAATTTGGTACACATATTATTTGGCATCCCATTTGAATCCGCTCGCAGTTTAAATCCAATCGCCCGTATACTTCCCGAGTTATAGGGCCCCAAAATTTAGAGCCCCCCTTAATACTGCCCTTATATAAATAATTGAAACACTTAAAAATTCTACTAAAAATTCTAAGATATTTTTTATCTACAAAATTTTTTCATTTTGTTAACCCAAAGTCCGAAAAAAATTATTAAATATTATAATTTTGAATTTTAAAATATGCACTAAATTATTTTTTGATCAATATAATCTAAAATTGGTACACATATTATTTGGCATCCCATTTGAATTCGCTCGCAGTATAAATCCAATCGCCCGTATACTTCCCGAGTTATAGGGCCCCAAAATTTAGAGCCCCCTTTAATACTGCCCTTATAAAAATAATTAGTACACTTAAAAACTCTACTAAAAATTCTAAGATATTTTATATCTATAAGATTTTTTCATTTTGTTAATCCAAAGTCCGAAAAAAATTATTGAATATTATAATTTTGAATTTTAAAGTATGAACTAAATTTTTTTTTTATCAATATAATCTAAAATTAAATGTAAGACTTCTTACACCTATAACACATTTTCAAATTGTTAACCAAAAGGCCATAATAATTAAAAACCACTGCTCGCAACGCATATTTTACCTAAGGGCGAGCTCTGCGCGTTTGTGCGTTTTACGCGTACCAAATCTTGTTCAAATTTGCTGCAGTTCTAATTCGTATAAAAATCATCCGATCGACTTGAATCTTATTTTAGCGTATTTAGTATTTATGTCTTCATACAATGACCCTCCAGTTTTTCGATTGTATAAAAAATGTCAATTTGCCATACAAAAAACCATCCGTGTTTCAAGCGTAATTTGGAACTTTTTCAAAACTCCGCCATTTTGTTGTATTTTAATTTTATTTTTTTCACAATCTTGCTCCATTGTACAGGCAATACCTTTTAGTTTGGCAGACTTTTTTTATTTTTCGATTTCAAGCTCTCTGAAGGCCGCAATCACCGCAGCAGTGGGAGAACTTTTTTTTCTTTGAGACTCGGGAGACCTCGGGCGCCTAAGTTGCTGAAAATTTAATATTTTCCTACAAAATAATTGCTGTATATACATAATTTATACACAACATTCTTTAAATAAATTCCCGGAAATCACCTTTATTTTGAACAGACACCCCTAATATTTTATGCGGAAGTGTAGAGTGGAAGGACGGACGGTGCTCGCACGCATATATTATTTCCGATAAGGCGACATTAGGTGTTTGAACCTAATCTTGTTATTTTTTTCGATTTTGATGTCTGACCTGAATGTTTGCATTTATTTGACTCTTTCATGTTTATTTGAAAATGTGCTCGCACGCACACACGGAGGCACGCACGCACGCACGTACAACGGTTAATATATTGATTGAATTTTGCTTGTACATTAATTTAGTGTACAAATTAATTTTGTTTGATATTTATCGAGTATAAAGAATTCAAAGTCGGTGTTAAGATGTCCATGTAGATAAACATGAATTTTGTATATCGAGTTATGCCGTGTGTAAATTAATTACAATATTTTTTTCATCGAATTATATCTAAAAGAATATATAATATAATATGGAAATGTTCAAGATGTGGAGTGTGTGACATTGATGGAGTGTCGTTCATTTGAAAGCGTAAAACTTTATAGAGCTATCATCAATACGTTCCTGTTTCCCATGTAAGTAACCTCGAAATCTCATCAATTATACATGATGTAAGTTTGTGAAAAGATTCGTGTAAGCTGTGCACTCGTCGTGCGAGATTACACGCTTACAAAACGACTTGTGACTAATTTCCAAACATTTCTCACATCCACTTCACTTCAGAATCTCGTTAATTAAGACCTCATCTAATACAGCATACTGGTTTCATTATAGCTATATGCACAGTATTTAGTACACGCGGCTAACTATACATACATAAAGATGCCACAAAAAATCAACAAACAAAAAAAGAAAACTAAATTACAAGTACCTATCCAAAAATACATGTTTACTTTTGGATAAGTAATTCTATGTGTTCTGCAAATTAATCGGCACATAGAATAAGACTGCAAATGATAAATATGTATTCAAAAATTACTTAATTATGTTATCTGTTATTTGTACATTCTTGAACGAAGTCTAAAAGGAAGTATCGTAAGTCTCAAGATTGATTTTTATAGAAATACACGTTTTTAATCATCTCCAAATCAAATCTGACGGTTTTCGAGATGACATCTGTGTGTGTGCCTGCGTGCGTATATGTGTGTGTGTGTATATCTGTGTGTGTGAACGCTCTAGAGCGAAAACATTAGAATGCGAAATTATGAAACTTTAAACTTTCTTCATTTTCTATTATTGAATACAATATCTTAACCGGAAATAACAGTTTACTCTCACTACTGTTTCAATATCTAGGATATGGCATGAGTTATAGAAAAAATGTTTCTAATCAAAGTTGAAGATTCTAACAATTTTATTAATTTTTTTTTTATATAAAATATTTGATTTACTGAGAAATGCTACTATCTGTAAACTACACAACACACTAAATACACAACAAATCTCCAAGTAAATATATTAATAGATTTATCACAAAAATTCTTTGAAATTTCATTATGACGTTTGATTCGTTTTTGTCTATTTATCAATGTAGACTTTAAATTTTGATAAATTATCATATATTAGAATACAATTGCTCCAACCATTAAAAATAATCATTTTGAAATTTAAAATATTTTGGCCCGACACTAAAATGTATACAAAAGTTTCGAATATCTCAAGATTGTTTGGCAGTTTTCTTGAGTAAACCCAGAAATCAATAATTAGGCCATGGCATAATGGTTAAGACTCTCCATCCTTTACAAGAAAAGCGTTCTTCACATATAAACTCACTCACCCACATACAAATACATCTGGTATTTTAATATATATATATATATATATATATATATATATATATATATATATATATATATATATATATATATAAATATATATATATATATATATATATATATATAATTTTTCCTTAAGTGGGGTGGCAGACAACTTTTTTCAATCATACAATTACATTCGTACAATCTTCCTCCATTCAACTCTATTTTTACAGATCTCACGCTCATGGTTTCTACTAATTGTACAGCTAATAAAGGATAAGAAATTCGAGCTATGAGCATTTCAGGTGTTAAATTTAAACACTGGTTTTTCTATTATTTATTATTTGAGTGGCTTACTCCTCGGAGCATAATTTCTGCATTTGATACAATTACTTGTCAGATAATCAACATCTTTAAACACTGATTCAAGCTGCAATTGTCTAATCATTGATTAGTTCTTGTAGCGGCTGCTAGTCGTGTAATTAGTGGTTTGCTCGAAGTGCAGCTTTTTGCTGGTTAGAGCCACCTACACGTACAGCGTACAGGGCAGAGCAAAGAAACAAAGATAAGGTGTGCGAACGAATGAAGGAACGAACGAGATATCGGTGTGTACGTATGATCAGCGAAGCCAAACCATCTGTGAAACTAATAAACTACTCAAACGTTACGAGAGCGCACGTTATATAATTCACAATACACGAGCGACGCGGCGCGGCGATAAATTAAAATTAATCTGTCCGCAGGCGATCATTTTGCCTAACCGTAAACGTGTTGGTGTTGCCAGTGAAACATGCAAATCGGCTACTTTTGCCGATACAATTCGGTTAATCCTCATAAATCACCAAAGTTTTACGATCGAAACTTTTGACAAATTAATTAAAAATAGTTTAATAGTTTTCAACTATTTTTTGACATATAGAATTTATTTGTATTCACAGATAACCAACTATTAATCACGAATAGAAATTATACATAATAATCCAGATTGTTTTATGACAAACATTGCTAACGCTCACAGCAAATACATTAACGCATTCATTATAAATATTAAGCGAAATGTTGACAAACTTCAAACTGTCTTTCTTTTAGATCTGTCTGAATGAAACTATGATTTTCGTTTACGATTTGCAATATATTTATATCTGAATTTCTTTAATATCGTTATAAATTTAATTGTATTTCAAATATAAATTTAATATAAATATATTAAATAATACTGAATACTAAAAAAAAATATTTTTTTTTACGGCCTTTATAACAAACGTGAAGAAATCTTGTAGAAATAAAATATCTTAGAATTTTTAGTAGTATTTTTGGGTGTTTAAATTATTTTTGTAAGGGTAGTATTAAGGGGGGCTCCTAATTTTGGGGCCCTATAACTCGGGAAGTATACAGGCGATTGAATTTAAACTGCGAACGGATTCAAATGCGATGCCAAATAATTGGTACAGCAAATTTGGTTCAAATCACTTCAGTACCTTCAGAGGATTAGAGGGCTCAAATTTTGTTTTAAGAACGAGTGACGACCAACATATCCGGTATTTCGTACGGCGATTTCTAAATACGTACCAACGATGCTTCGCGAAGATAATATCTTCAATAAATAATTTTTACAATATTGAACAAAACAATCAATTGTATCGCTGTTAATATGATTTTAGCTTATTATTAAAAGGATAATAAGATTCCGGAGAGATGTAATTACATACTAAAATAGCTGTGTCTCTGTACTCGATTCGATTCGTCTCGGACTCGTCGAGTATTTGGGTAATTACTCGGATTCTCACACACTCGACGAGTCCAAGTTTTTCAAATTTAGCAAAAACCAGTATATTCAAAAGGTTTGTACTCGCCGAGTCCTAAAATCCCGAGTTGTCAGCAACCCTACTCTCTTCTACATACACTACGAGATATTTATCGTGTGGATTATTTTGATACAATATTTGAGTGATAGAACTAATAGTAAATATTTGGTTAGTACAAGACAAATGAAATATTTGATCCTTATAGTGTGCATCTGTTCAAATCCTCAACATCAATCGCTCATTGTTTCATATTGAATCGTGCGCTGATCGACTGTACCCATCATATATTTTTAAGCAGTTTCGTTTTCTTTTTTAAAGGCTATAATAAATTGTGTAGAAATTATATAGCCACGTGTCCTAACGAGTAGTTCGACTGCTGCCTAGTGAATTGTAAGTGTGCGCTGGTGTTAATAATAAACGGTTGGCAACACAATAAATTCTGACAACGGAGGCAGCAGCCGTGAACAATAAGGCTTCCGTACCAAAGTCTATTTGCGAGTTAAAATTGCGAAATTGTATGCTTCTGGAAAACAATCACCGTTATAGAACTATGCGGAATGACGTTTGTTCAAATGCAATTTCATAAATCATAAATCGACTGTTTAGATCGCATGATATTACTTTGCTACTTATTTCCCTATCTCAATCATCTGATCAACTTTAACAGATTAAATACAATTTTTTTTAAATGATTTTAATACTTCCTATTAACCTAAGAATCTAAAAGAGATTATGCAGCATTTTCACGGGGGAAATATTACAAAAGAACAAACTTAGGTACAATGCACCTATGCCTTCAGCTAATCTTATAATTAATATATGCGATGCGAGCAGTGAACTTCCCCAACTCTCACAACTAGACTGCTCCATGTAGCAGTACAGTCGCTTCAGTCGCGCGATTGACAACGAGTACATTTATTTACATGGAGAGCAGTCGCGTTCAACAATTTTGGCTCTAGATCATTCACACACAGTCCCACAGACACACACCTTATTCAAGTATTAAGTTTCAAAATTTTGCCTTCAACAGATTTGGTTTCAGAACATTCATAGGCGCACACGCACACACACACACACGCACACACACGCACACACACACACACACACGCACACACACACACACACACACACACACACACACACACACACTAGTATAAATAGTTAAATTCGATTCTGGGATAGTCCCTCAAAACGTGTAATTTCATTAAAATCTCGAGTATGACCTTTTTGTATGATTGTACATCCAAGAAAGCGCTTCTCATATTATAGAAAAATATAAATTTAATGGAATGGCATCCATGAAAACAATAAATGGGTTTCACGTAGTCTGGCAGTATATTTACGTCAAAGTAAAATAACAACATCCGGACCGGGAGAACATGTTTCAAGAATAATAATATTACCTATACATTGCACCAAGTGTTTGTTTATCTGTTGTAACGCGAAATAGATTAAAGTGTGTTTTGTGTAATGACTAGATCTCCAGGTGCAATAGTCACAACAATATACTAACCACATATTTCAATGTCTGCCATCATATACACTTTTAAGCTCATCGTACGATAGTATAGTGTTTGGTCGTGTGTCTGTAACATCTATGCTTGTTTACTGATTAATCTACAGTTATATTGATCGATGAATAATCCGAACGTTGGTATAAGAAGATGTAGACAGAGAACTACAAGATATCTTACAGATTGGTAATAAGCTGTAAGAGTGTAAATAATCTCTATGCTCAATTAAGAATATCAATGGTAAAATATGATTGGAAAATGTTTACTTTAATTAGCAAACCGAAGATATATCAACCACTAAAATAAATAGTGGAGATTGCTTTGCAGATAAATCCGTACAATTTCAATATTTATTACACGACTAGTTATGTTACCTATACGCAATTTTTAGAAGACACGCTTCAGTGTAAAAATGATTTATGAACTCATTTCTCTCCTAAACTGATACGATCTAGTTTGAAAACCGGCTTCTGTCTGTAAATTTCTTTCTTTTTTTACCACTCCCTGCTTTATTAGAATCATATCATTAAGAATTAAGATAATTATGCTTTAGTCGAAATTAAATTGAATTTCTTTTAATAATATATCCAAATTTTCAGTTCTAAGCCCAATAAAGGTATTATTTTATATACTTAAATAAGAGATAATAAAAATCGCTGTAGTAATATAGCAAAATTTAA
This sequence comes from Leistus spinibarbis, assembly GCA_933228885.1. Taxonomy (NCBI): domain Eukaryota; kingdom Metazoa; phylum Arthropoda; class Insecta; order Coleoptera; family Carabidae; genus Leistus; species Leistus spinibarbis. The sequence goes on along the minus strand of OW121810.1, from coordinate 4,228,194 downwards.
TAGTTGTAACGGATGAAATGCAAGGTTGTCAATAATTTAAGTGAGGTAATAATTCGCGAAGAATTTGACAAGCTTAAATTAATTATAACGACTTTTTCTCTATCGTGTGTAAGTGATATACATAAATTAGCTTCTGAAATATCTAGTATATCATTTTATGTTACATTAAATTAACTTTTTATATGGCAGTGACGCCCTGCGAGAGCTGTTAACGTACATAAAACAAGAATTTCAAAAATGCAGTAAAATAACAACGTACAATTTATAACCATCTTCTTTAATCGTTAGTTGTAAAGCCGTGATTCGATTATTAATCACGAATAGAAATCGCAAACTGTACACAATTAGACCGTCTTAAAACAAGCGTTTCATATTAAAATTAGTTGAAGAAGACTTTGTCATCTATGCAAATCTAAATTACCCAACATTTTAAATAAAAGTATACAGTTCAGTTGACATGGCAGATGTACAGTGCACAGACAATAATAATCTATGCCGGGTGATTTGATCAATATTGTAATCATTATTTAAGATGTTTGATGGTATTGAAGATTAATCTATCTGGTTTAACAAAACTGTGTATACATTTTAATGCTGCAAATAGGTTTTCGTAACGTATTAGTTTTCGTAAATAATCATTAACTAGAGATAGTAATATATCAAATTGTTATTTAAAAAATAGATTAAACGCAGAGCTTCTAATAAAACTGTAATCATATTCGACACCAGCGTTGTAACCAGCATTCATTGATAGGGTGAACCTCATTTTCTTTCCTAATTTTTATGCAACCGAAATCGTAATATTTCTTTTACGATTCAATTTCACGAACTACAACTTCCATCTGGGCTTGTTTCAATTTGTTTGCGTAAAATTAATTCTTGATTTCTCTCTTTGTAAAGCAACACAACAATACCTACGTTTCACAATTAATATTATTAAGGGGATACTTACAATCTTTAGCCGAAAAAATGCATGTTTTTTTATGCATTTTTTTGTGAAGCTAAGATTTTTATACAAAATTATATATGAAACTTTCCTAGATAACGCGGAGAGTATGTCTAGATCACCACTAAACGGCCGTACTCGTATCCCATAAACGGGTCATCTAAATCGAATTTTAATGTTAGCGTATAGAATATTCTGGAGTTTATACCAATATTTGGTGTGAAAATATTTGACAGAATGGCGACCATGTGAAGAAAATACCTTTATTTCGAGTTTTATATTCTTTTTAGGACGTTATAAATAATAGTTATTTATAAAAATGTATGCATATTGTTGCTATAAGCTTCAACAAATACTATTTACTTTCATTTAAAATAAAGAACATGAAAATCGGTTGAGTAGTTCCTGAGAAAATAATTCACCCAGTTTGAAAAAATAGTTTAAAAATTAAATATATATATATATATATATATATTATCTTACATATATATAGCTAGTCCAAGAGATTATCACAAAACCATTTTGAAGGCATAATCTACTCATTTGAAACTATCGAAAAATGCAACAAAATAATCGATATATTTTACGTATTGTAAGCTGTTGTAAAGATTATCACAAAACTGCTTCGAAGGTATAACCTACCCATAACAAACTATCGAAAAATTCAAATAAAAAAGGAGATATATTAATGAAACTCAGATATAAATATATTGCATATCGCAAACAAAAACGTATAATGGTATAAAAGAATGACAGATTTTATAGTTATTGCATTATTTCTGATTGAAAAGTTTGGTGTTTGGTAATATATCAGCCAATATTTATAATGTCGCTGTGGACAAACTTCATAACTATAAGTGTAATTCTTATTTGTGATTACTAATTGGCTAGCTGTAACAGAAAATAATTATATGTTTAAGATAATATATTATCACAACAAATCTGTCACTATTTAAAATCGATTTAGACAATTATTTTGCTGTAGTATTTGTGAATTTAATTGTAATGTACTTGTAATTGCGATTGGAATAAGTAACAGTAGTTGCTATGGAAACAACTGTTGCAACTTAATATCGTTTTTAAATGTTAACACTTTATGAAACAATAAATATGAAAATACGATTGCGATCAATCGGCTATGTGTATGCAATTGCGCCGTATATGCATCGCGCGCGCGTACTGCGATCCATAATAAATTCATCGGGATTAATTAAATACAAACACGGATTACGATGTTACACCTGAAGCGAACTATAATTACACACGCACCAGTGAAACGCTTTCATTACATGCACACAAATATTGGAACCTGCATATGCGCGCAATACGGCGCTATTATCAAATTCTCATAAAACGACCGATCACTGTAGCTCTTTTGTAGCTACACATTCTGTACGACGTGTTAAAAATCGTATTAATTGGCTAAGTTTATGAATCAATTTTAGATCATGATTCGAAACATTTCAATCTCGCGGTAATCGAATCGCCTTTGTAAACAAAAAGAAGAGCATCTCACACGTCAATGTGTAATGTCTGTTGGATCTATAAATATAATTAATTATAGTTCGCGCCGCACGAGTTTAAGTAAATCGTTAGTTAGCCGCCGTGTCGCGCCGCGCCGCAGACAGTCCATCATTGGCGTTATATCACTTGTCTATTCATTATTCATAGCACACTAAACAAAAAGATATACCAATAACATAAAAATAAACCTTTCACTAAATATATAATATACCGAGTTCGGCCAGAGACATTGTTAAAGTTGTTAACTTTATTTTTAGCGATAAAAATGGCAGATTATTCACATTACAATTTGGAGTTATATTACGAAATAGCCACTATAAATGCGTATATAGCTTAATGGCTCGTGCAGTTTATATGCAATAACTCTTACAAGAATCCAAATTGCGAATATTTATTGCTATGTTATTCCCAGATTTTATTATTTTTACATTCTTATACTCATTAATAAATAAGTATTGTATTCATGAAAAATTTCAAACTCTTGATTTCAACGATTTGATCCTTCTTGAATTGAATGTTACTCGGAATGACGTATATGTGTTTGTGAACGCTCTAGACTCATACGATTTATTTCCTCCTACTAGGGTTTCTATACTCGATTCGACTCGACTTGTACTCGTCGAGTATTTGAGTAGTTACTCGGATTCGGGACTCGACTCTAATATTCGACGAGTCCAAGTTTTTAAAATTAAGCAAAAACCAGTAAATTCATAAAACCAACTTCAACTTCTAATGAAAGAACATTTTCAATAAGTGGCAGCTTCTGTACTACAATCATATCGAGTCTTGCTGACAAGTCTCTTAATTCGTTAGTTTTTCTCAAATATTTCTACTTTAATACAAAAAAAAAGCAATTAAATTGAATCAAATAAATGTTCAAATAATTATATCTAGTTTTAAAGTTTAATTTTTGAAAATAATTAAATTAATTAATAAATATTTCTTTTCAATTTCTTGGCACTACCACAATTCTTAGTTGAAAATCTTGTATTGTAATAAATAATTCTAATTTTAACACATTTTAGTAATTTTCTTTGTTACAAAGACTTCAGATCTGAGACTAATTGAACTCCAAAATATGAAACGTTTTCGCTTATTGATTTGAGTTTAGATTTAAATCCGGACTCGACTCGGACTCAACGAGTTTTCAAAATTTGGGACTCGTACTCGCCGAGTCTTAAAAACTCGAGTTTTCAGAAACCCTACCTCCTACATGCGTATCTATGACCACATAAATAACACTAATGGTGGAATTCTGAACTAATATGTAGGTCTATAAGGATATTCTATAAATATTTAACCGCTAATAATTTCAAAATGATTATATTTTGCAGAAAGTTTTGTAGATAAATCAGACAATGTTGTTCAGTTTATTAAGTAAAGTCAATAATAAACTATTTTTTCAATTAATAAAATTGTTATAACGTTGTCAATAATTTATAGAATTCTCTATAGATTTATAGATTGACTCAGAATTCCACTATAAAATGGCTGCACTTATGGCAAACATATTTTTGATCATAATTAAAGTTACGCGAAAATTGCAACGGAAAATCTTTAATATTTTATTTATGTTATTCATTTGTGTATATTTAAAAACAATCTATAAAAGCTATGCCAGAAAATATTTTGACAAAAACAAAATAATGTATGTTATTTTGCACCGGCTAACTCAAATAGATCGACTGACAACGTGTTTGTAATGGTTATTGCAGATAAATATTGAAATATACACATTTTGAAATTACAGAATTATATTTTAATATATTGATTGTTATTTGGTACAATTTCAGGGTATTACTGAGGAGTTTTGGTATTTTTTGACAGTTTGGTATATATAAATCTAATGGACACTACGTAAAAGAAAGTCGAGTGCAGGCCACAAAAATATCTCGGGCATGATGTTTGACCTTAAATATTTTAAGAAGCAATAACTACTGAATCAGTTTCTTTTAGTATAGTGATTTTTTATGAGGACAAATAAACATATATTTATTATTATTATGGTAGATATGATGGTGAGTTTTAGGTTATTAGATCTTTATGAGTAATGTAATACATAAAAATATGCTATAAAATTAATAGTATAGAAAGTACTGCATATGTTGCCAACCATAATTCATTCTTCTTACAAAAGTGTGTTATTTCCGTAATTATTTCTGTAAGAAATACTTTACAATATAAACGTTATCTGCTACCGTTGCTATAGTAATAAAATAAAAAAGTTGACTACTTTAATAATTAGTATTTTAAATCTTTGTTTTTATAACGAATTTCATTGCTTCTACGTGACGCAATAACGATTTGAGAAACTGTGATAACGTAAAGCACAATTTGTGGTTGGCCAAAACATAAAAATTATTTCCCACACTTGAAAAATATACAAATGCTAATTAAACTGTGTACAATATAATATTATCTATTGGTGATCTAATTTATGGGATTAATCAATTATTAAATACATAAACAATATCGGCTTGGACGTGTATTTTAGTAAATAATATAATAATAATGGCCTCTAACGCGAATCCAATTAATGAAATATGTATATCTTGCATTCCTATCTGAATACCATGTGTATTTATTTTTCTATAATAGATATTACTGTCTCACGCCTGTGTTACACGAACTATTTATATAGTCGAACCTCGTTAACCCGAAACCGAGGGGAAACGCCAAAAATTTATAGCGTTTTTTGAGTTATCGAGTGTTGGCGTCCTGGAGAAAAAGTCGTGTTATCATGTATTAAGCAGGCAAGAGAAAATAAAATTCGTGTTATATTACATGTGTATTGTACGAAGATTTTATGTATTATAGATCTACAAACACATACTTGTCGAATAAAAATTAGTAATTGGAATCCATTTTCTTTTTTTGATAAGGCATTTCTAGATTAACAATAAATGATAGCACGTGATAACACCTTACGCGACACTAACTAATTTTCTACTAACTAACCCAAAATTATTGAATAAATTAAATTTGAATTCAAAATGTTAGATTATATTCGCAAATGTAAACAACGACGTTAATGTCAGAGCAGCGTGAATGTAGTGTTTTGTTTTAACAGCCTAACAACATATTAGAATTAATTCGCATTTTTGGAATCAGCGTAGTATTAATCTAAATATATGTCAAACTCAAAAATATTTATGCGATTTTTTTTCCGAAAGAATGGCAAGGGGTACCCCTTAAAAAAAAAAATTCGCAAAATTTCAACTCTCTCTATCTTTTATGGTTTGGTCGTAAAAAATTCGCAAAGTTTGATAAAAATTTAAAGTTAAAAAAATTCCGTGAAATGGGTCCAAAATTTTTTTTTCTTTTCAAACCGGCTGAAACTAAGTTTCTAGAGTAATTAAATATCGGGGAACTCAAATCCGTTAACGGCGGCTCGATTCGATGCACCGTTTTCGACTTATATGCATTTTTGCATTTTATCAACTTCAAAGCGCGCTAACAGCAATTTCTAACGGTCTTTCACCACTTTAATTAGCATTTTTGCAATCAGCGTAGTCAAATTAATCTAAATATATGTCAAACTCAAAAATATTTATGCGATTTTTTTTCCGAAAAAATGGCAAGGGGTACCCCTTACCGTTTTTGCAAAAATCGACGATTTTCACTGTTTTTTCTCGCGGTTTGCTGTGGCGGTCGTAATATTATTCCAATTAAGTTGAAAAAAATTTGACAATATACACCAAATATAGGTTGTTTGACTGTCCAAATTTCAACTCTCTATCTTTTATGGTTTCGTCGTAAAAAATTCGCAAAGTTTGATAAAAATTTAAAGTTAAAAAAATTCCGTGAAATGGGTTCAAAAATTTTTTTCTTTTCACACCGGCTGAAACTAAGTTTCTAGAGTAATTAAATATCGGGGAACTCAAATCCGTTAACGGCGGCTCGATTCGATGCACCGTTTTCGACTTATATGCATTTTTGCATTTTATCAACTTCAAAGCGCGCTAACAGCAATTTCTAACGGTCTTTCACCACTTTAATTAGCATTTTTGGAATCAGCGTAGTCAAATTAATCTAAATATATGTCAAACTCAAAAATATTTATGCGATTTCTTTTCCGAAAAAATGGCAAGGGGTACCCCTTACCGTTTTTGCAAAAATCGACGATTTTCACTGTTTTTTCTCGCGGTTTGCTGTGGCGGTCGTAATATTATTCCAATTAAGTTGAAAAAAATTTGACAATATACACCAAATATAGGTTGTTTGACTGTCCAAATTTCAACTCTCTATCTTTTATGGTTTCGTCGTAAAAAATTCGCAAAGTTTGATAAAAATTTAAAGTTAAAAAAATTCCGTGAAATGGGTCCAAAAATTTTTTTCTTTTCACACCGGCTGAAACTAAGTTTCTAGAGTAATTAAATATCGGGGAACTCAAATCCGTTAACGGCGGCTCGATTCGATGCAGCGTTTTCGACTTATATGCATTTTTGCATTTTATCAACTTCAAAGCGCGCTAACAGCAATTTCTAACGGTCTTTCACCACTTTAAGAAAAACTTAATTTTATTAACTAACAATTTATTTATTTATATTTGCCAATGGCATACAATATCAATAGAATATAGCAGATGCTACTATCTGTAAACTACACAACACACTAAATACACTTCAAATCTTCAAATTAATAGAAGATTTATCATCACAAAAACTTCTTTGACATTTCATTATGACGTTTGATTCGTTTCTGTCTGTTTATCAAAACTTTAACCCAAGCCATTAAAAATAATTATTTTAAAATACACAACATTTATCTCGCCAATAACATGTATACAAGATTGTTGGACAGTTTTTTTGAGTTAACACAGTAAATCAATTATGAGGCCGTGGCATAACGATTAAGACTCTTCACCCTGGTGGTCGTGTGTTCAATTCCCGTGTATGCCATTTAAAAAAAGTGTTCTACACATACAAGCTCGCATACTCACACTACAAATAGTTCCTGGTATTTATATTAATTATGTATATTTATATATATATATATATATATATATATATATATATATATATATATATATATAAAGATTTGATGATTAAGCGACCATTGATTTGCCCTTTGACCCTTTCACAGACTACTCTCAATTAGTAAGAATAATAAAAAACAGCATTTTACTAAATGACGATATGAATCTTATTGATAGCTGACATTGACGAAAACGTTTTTGAATACTTAAAAAGGCCGACGGCAAAAACTAACTTATGATGACCTCTTAACTTGTAAAACCATAATGTTTTTTTATTTATTTCTTTTTCATTTCAATAATCCTTTCCAAATATATACATATATTTCTCATTTAAGTTCACCAAATATATTTTGTAATTAATTTTAATAAAATCCTATTAGTTAATTAAATGAAAGATATCGTGATGAATGCTAACTTAAAATTATGTTTTCAAACTTGCGTGACTTTGAAAACTAGAAAGTTACATTCAACTAAATAAACCCACTAAATCCACCGTGAAATTTACAGAATAGATCTTGTAAATTACTGAATAGAAATCAATATACTCATGGAGTATTTCTGAGCAAGTAGATCTGTAGCATTTTAATTAAATAAAGAATTCACAGAATTTGGCTCACTTCATGTAGTACAAATTTAATGGACCAGCTAGGTAGTACACTGTTAAAAATAGATGAAAAATTTATATCACTTTTACCTTAAAATTACAACTAACATATCAATGTAATATTACCGAATTTACTAAATTTACTTCTATTCCGTATAAATACAAAATATTTAACTGTGGGTTATATATTGGAAGCTTTACAGCAATTTTGTACAGTGTAACTACTTATTTATTTGGCGCAGTGTGATACCATTTTAGAGAATATCCGGAAATTCAAGAAAATAAATATACACTTTTTATTCTGGAAAATAACGAAGCATGAACAATAAAATGAAGTACTTAGAAATGAATAACAGACATGCGAAAACAAGTATTATGAATGTTGTCCTATTGAAATTCACAAAAAGATTGCGATTCCAGATAGACAGATGCTATATAACAGGTATATATATACATATATATATATATATATATATATATATATATATATATATATATATATATATATATATATATATATATATATATATATACCTGTGCGCTGTTGTGCACGTGCCACTATAAATATACACATCTTAACTGAACTTACCGAACAAGATTATTCTCTCCATATTGAGTACATTCTGTTCAAAGTTTAAGCTTCAATGTAATTATTCAAATATTCAACGATAATCAGAAGTAGTAGAGACATACGTTCTTAGAATTAATCAAAAATATTTAATTTATATTTATAGCTTGTCGTAAGATTATACAGACCGGTATAGTGTTTGCTCGTGTGTCTGTAAAATTATCAATGTAATCTACAAAAAAATGTAAGACTTCTTATATCCATAATATTTTTTTCCAATAGTTAACAAAAAGGCCATAGTTATTAAAAACCACTGTTCGCATCGCATATCTTACCTAAAGGTGAGCTGGACGCATTGGTGCGTTGTATGTACCAAATCTGGTGCTAATTATATTTATAATATATTTTTCAGATTGTGAACCCGAAAGCTAGAAAATGAAAACTGTTGAGGATAATTTAATTGAAATTTAAAATGTTAATTGTTCGGATGATTGCAACAATAAATTTTGTATTCCAACAATTGCTTTCGTTTTAAATCATTTATCTCTTCAAAACTAAGGGAGAAACCCTTATCCTTAAAAACATCAATGGTTAACAATTCTATTCAATCACATTTAAAACTGGCTGTCGTAGCCATCAATCAATAACAATGTCATTATTTTCTTCTATATTTTATCTCTTTGAAAGTCAGTGTTAATAATTAAGTCTTCTTTTTTACAAAACTTCAGCTGTTAAAAATATGTTTTATATTTATATACATATATAACAAGATTTGGTACGCGTAAAACGCACCAACGCGTAGAGCTCGCCCTTAGGTAAAATATGCGTTGCGAGCAGTGGTTTTTAATTATTATGGCCTTTTGGTTAACAATTTGAAAATATGTTATAGATATATAAAGTCTTACATTTAATTTTAGATTATATTGATAAAAACAAATTTTAGTTCATACTTTAAAATTCAAAATTATAATATTTAATAATTTTTTTCGGGCTTTGTATTAACAAAATGAAAAAATTTTATAGATATAAAATATCTTAGAAATTTTAGTAGAATTTTTAAGTGTATTAATTATTTTTATAAGGGCAGTATTAAGGGGGACTCTAAATTTTGGGGCCCTATAACTCGGGAAGTATACGGGCGATTGGATTTATACTGCGAGTGGATTCAAATGGGATGCCAAATAATATGTGTACCAAATTTAGATTATATTGATAAATAAATAATTTAGTGCATATTTTAAAATTCAAAATTATAATATTAAATTATTTTTTTCGGGCTTTGGGTTAACAAAATGAAAAAATCTTGTAGACAAAAAATATCTTAGAATTCTTAGTAGAATTTTTAAGAGTTTCAATTATTTTTATAAGGGCAGTATTAAGGGGGGCTTTAAATTTTGGGGCCCTATAACTCGGGAAGTATACGGGCGATTGGATTTAAACTGCGAGCGGATTCAAACGGGATGCCAAATAATATGTGTACCAAATTTGGAGTGAATCGCTCCGGTACCTTCAGAGGAGTAGAGGGCACAAATTTGGTCTTACGAGAGAGCGACGACTAACATCCAAGTATATAAGTTATATACATTTTCGGAATCAAGGCGACGAGACGAACACTTTTTCTTAATGAAATTTTTTGATCCGAGAATGCTACAGACACACGACCGAATGCTTTAGCCTCTTCGGTACTACGTACGGCGAGCTAAAAAGAATCTATATGGAAAATACAGCGAGCTGAAAGCATTGGCACCTGCACCTATGTTTGTTAAACTACTTCTGTATGTGAAACTCGTTTAGTTTGAAATTTCCAGGAACCAAAAACCATCTAGAGTTTGTAGAATTCAGTGGCGCGAAACAAAATGAATTGTTAGTTGTGAAATTAAGTATGTAACTAGAAATTACAAAATAACCGTTCGTACTGTATAAGGATTAAATAAGATTGCTTTACATACGTTTTAAAAATTAGAAAACCGATTTTAAATTAACATTCCTTGTAACTCTACCTTAGGCGTCCCGCAATAAATATACTACGAAAACTTACTATATTCTATGCCAAAAAATAGTAAATTGGAGTCATGTATTATATTTAATACATTGCTCCAATTTACTAATCTCAAATAATTTTATGGCATATAGTAAATTTTAGTAGGTATTCAAGTCGTGAACACCTTTTCCTCATGGGTATCTTACGTGTTTAATTATTGCCTGCATTTTAATACAGAATGTGCTGTTTACTCACCAAGAAAATTTCTATCGCAGCCTTTAAATCTCGACTTCGATAAATATTCATGATTATAATAATTTCTTTTAGACTTCGACCAAAAATATAACGAGTGATATTGTATTTATAGTTGTCGGTTTGTCGCGAATGTGATTCAGGATTTGCTTAGCTAAATATTAGATGTGGGGAAAAGTGAAGAAATGCCGCGTACATAAACAGTCAGTTCTATAAGCATTTAAAATGTGTGGCACGTGCTCTTGTGTCTAGCGAGTGAGCGAGCGCAGTAACGACCGCGTACAACAAAAACTGTTGACACTGACATCCAACCGAGCTGCTTACCTTGCCTTACCTGCTCTGTGTGTTTTATCTGTGTGATATTCTACCGGGTGTTCCGAAAAAAGAAGGAATCTACCTACCTGCGCTTGTATATATATATATGCCTCCTTATAAAAAGGGCAACCAATCGTTTTTCTGTAAACCACATTACATATATCTAACATTATATAATATAACAAGCATATGTGTAGCCACCGATGCCTTTAGCTCACCGTATTTTATACTCAGTGGACATTTTAATTATTTTTTATTTATATAGAAAGCTTTTTCTTAAGATAAACCATAGGCCTAGTACGAAGTAATGTCATTCCGCTCTGAACTATTTCTGATGGAAGCGCTACCATCAACTTCAATTTTTCATGCACATATAGTATTAGTAATTAGCTATTTTTACGGAATAATCAAAGAAATTTCGTCTAATAATGTTCCACTTTTTAGTACGAAGTACCGAAAAGGCTAAAGCATTCGGTCGTGTGTCTGTAGCATTCTCGGATCAAAAAATGTCATTAACAAAAAGTGCTTGTCTCGTCGCCCTGAATCCAAAAATATATATAACTTATATACTTGGATGTTAGTCGTCGCTCGCTCGTAAGACCAAATTTGTGCCCTGTACTCCTCTGAAGGTACTGGTGCGATTCACACCAAATTTGGTACACATATTATTTGGCAGCCCATTTGAATTCACTCGCAGTTTAAATTCAATCGCCCGTATACTTCCCGAGTTATAAGGCCCCACAGTTTTGGAAGTTTTTATTTTTTAACTACAAAAATGTGTATACAAAAAAATAATCAAGCATTTTTGTATTCAATTACGCATCGATTGATATGTTATTAATAAAAATAAATCGATCTAATTTGTTTTTTTCGAGCTTTTTTGAGTAACCGGAATCATTAATATAATAACCCAGAAATGTTTGTATGTGAGTGTGTATGTGAGTGTGTATGTGAGTGTGTATGTGTAGAACGCTTTTCTGTAAAAATGCAGATTGGCATAGACGGGGATCGAACTCACGACCTCCAGGGTGAAAGGCATGACACTTAGCCACTGCACCATGGCGACTGTTAATAATGTTATAAAAAATAATCAAATAGTTTATACTGAAATAAAACAATCACTACGATTCTGAAGTTCAGTTTGCTTTGAAATAGACAAAAACGAATCAAACGTCAGAATGAAATCAGTCAAAATTGGTTTTTGTGTGATAAATCTTCAATTCAAAGTTTAATCTTAAGTTTAAGGGGAGTAGCATGTTATAATTTCAATTTTTAGGTATATAATATGAAATGAGTGCATATTATTGCCTAATTAGCATATATTTTTAGCAAATACGTGTTTCTGTACATTTATTTTAATTCATAGTTAATATTTTTCACTTCAAAATGGCCAAGAAGCAGTGATTTTTGAAAATATGAGTTGCGGTAAGATTTTATAGTTCGTCAAATTATAATAACTGCAAGTAAGTAAATTTATAATTCTGATTATTAGAGTAATAAAATGTTGAAGAGATAATTCAAACATATTTAGAAACATGTTTGGTTGGCAATTTTATTCTTTTATTTTTGATGGCACAATCCATTGTATTTTAGCATATAACTAATTATCATCACTTTTAAAACTGCCGTTGTGACACTGCAGCAGTTTAATACTGCAAAATTCAGAATCTAGCCTGATTATTTAATTCAAAAACAATAATGAATCAAATGTCAAATCATTAAAAATGTTGTGTAAAAAGGATTTGTTATTATTTGAATAATCAATTCAAATAATAAACAGCAATCGTAAGTAAATTTATAATCCTGTTTTTTATATACAATCATAGAAACTGTCTAAATGATACAACACATACCAACTGTATACCATATGGGCACATGGTGCCCACGGGTGACCCTAGTCTTATAGAGTACCCAAATTAAATGTAACTTCAGAGGAGTTGCAGTCACAAAATTAGTGTAGTAAGTATTTTTGGATTTAGGGCGACGAGACATGGACTTTTTGTTTAGAAAAGGGTTTGATCAGAGAATGTTACAGACACCCAACCGAGTATTAATGCTCTTTTGTACATTCTGCACGATGAGTTTAAAATGAACATTTAATTCTTGAATTAATTAAATGATAAAGATACTAGTTAAAAAATAAGCATATAAAATATCACTATAAACGTGTGACATTCGTCCGGGATTAAATTATAGGTCTAATGACATAATGATCGTTTTTAGATCGCGCGATAATTAAAGAGTAAAGCTGCGTTCTGTTTTTATACAGGTTCCGCTATATCGTAGCAGTTAAACTATGATTTGTAGATAAAATATATAAATGTCATTTATATTACAAGTGTATTTCATATCGAGCTGCCGTTTATTTTTGTCTCACCCGGTATATCTATACAACGTGAACGTGAACGTAAACGTGAAGAAGTAGTTATTACACACATCTTTTTATTTGGCCAGTTGTTACTCCGGCTTTGTCAACATTGCTGCTCGTTTGTCACTAATGTTGACACTTGTCGTCATATTATAAATAAACCGCGAACGCACATGTTATTAAGCTCGGACACGCCATTTCACGAGTTCGTTTTGTTCTTATATGATTCTGGGTGATTCGTTTGCTTTTAATCCATTGAAGAAATTCAGCGCGAAGATATTCATTTAGTAAATTCATATTTAACACAATTTTTAAATAACTAAGTTAACTCGTGGGCACCATGTGTCCATATCATATATTCCACTCTACATCGATATAATAATAATAATAATAATAAAGATTGGCTCGTCGGAAATTGGATCTTTAGTAAACTAAAATCGATAACACCTAATGAAAACAGATCAAATGTCATCTACCAAATATCATGTATATTGGACAGACGAAACAATATTAAAAAAATAGAATTAAGAATCATAGAAACGATTGTTCAACTCAAAATCAGGAAAAAAACTGCCCTAAGCTACCACTGTATCCATTTTCAAAAAACGAAATTTTCTAGAAATGACTCGTATTTTTCTAAATAATAACATTGTTAATTATAGAATGGATACAGATAATCCCATTTACATATTTAGATCCAATTTAGAACTAAGAAAATAACGTAGGTGTAATGTTGTATCATAGAATAAAAATTTCGATTTTTACTAACACAACATTTTACCTCACTGTTAAGTCGACTTAATTAACAGTTACATGTGGCTTAGTGATAATGTCAACGATTTTTCAATATGTTATTTATTTTTCAAATTTTTTATTCTACAAAATTGTTATGTTATAATGTCACTGGACTAAATATAAACCTTACGGTAAACAAAAAAATAATTTGACTATATATATTGTAAAACTTGAGAACTAATTAATCTTAAATAAATATGTAAAACTTAAAACTAATTGATAGACATTTACATTTAAATAAAAATATGGTTGTAACTCTGATGAAGGTCGGAAGGATTGACCGAAACGTTAGCGATATTTGGGAATTTTATTTTATCATCAGACTTTATTCAATTTCCGACGAGCGATCCATTATTTACAAATTTTTGGATACGATTAACTCAACTAATTTTTAATAATAATGTACATTTTTATAAAACAATATTAAGAATATTTCGTACGCGATCTACCTTGAGAAAAAAAGAAATAATTTCTTTTTAAACATTTATTTTTACAGAAGGAATCAAGATATCGTTTTGAAATTATTCAGGTATATTTATTTACACTTTAGAATACAAAAATATATTTTTTTGATATTTACATTGGTTTTTTTGGTCACACGAATTTTTTCAAAAGAACTTAAAAAAATTACATGATTTCGGCCGTCTGGAACATCTGAAAAAGAAATATGGCGAATTATTAAGTGTTAACGTCGCTATAGCCCGGACCAAAAGGAACTTTTTTCATCGAAAAATAATAAAATTGCGACCGTTTTTCAAAAAACCCATTTTTGAGGTCGGAAAATCGACCATCATTTTGTTATTTTCGATGAAATTACGACTTTTTAATATGTACCAGATTGTGGCGCAGTGATACCAACACTTTACTGTTGAATTTAAAATTTCCTTTTTGATACAATTCACAAATAGCTGAAGTCTATAAATAGGTACCTTTCTCGCTATATTTATAATCTACTTTATTATTTACACAACTCGATAAGTAACAAACTGTCGACATTTTGATATTCACACAACATTTATGTGAACATTTCATAATTATTTTGACGATTGATAACGTAGCTATTGTTTTTGTAGGACGGTTTCCTACATATAAACATATTAACATATAGACATATACACAAATAAACCCTATTATATATATATATAATAAAGATTAGTTTGAATCTAAAATATATTTTTACTTTTACTGAAGTATTCTTATAAAAGTTGAAGATATTAAATTTTCTAGAAATTTTTTGCTTAAACAGTGTTTTCAAAAATGTACATACTATTTACTGAAAAATCATCCTTGAAAATGATTATTTTAAATATTCTTTTCCCTAGTTACATTACATGTTAATTTTGTTTTATAACAATCGTAAAACAAAATGAAGCATTATTATAAACAATGACAGTGAAAGGATTGGAAAGTCGGGAACAGGCCACTACAGATATTATGTTTTTGTTCATAAACACATAAATTTCGTTTTTGTGTCGTTGTGACGTTCGAAATTGCGTAATTTAATTTAGAAAATACTGTTAGGTGCGTATCTTAGGAATTAAAAATAATAATTAACGTAAGAAACCAACAAATATCTTTTTAATATCCGCAGCTGTAATGAATAAAGCATTTCAACAGATTATTAATTTTTCCTATCTCCGACTTGTATTTATGGCTATTTATCTTTCATATCTCACACACATTTTTTTGTAGGACATTTTAAATACCAACCACAAAAAAAGACTCATCCGTCTTTCGACAACGAACTATTATTATTATTGAATTAAATTTATTCCTAATATTTTACAAGTTTCACATTAATGACATTCCCAATAAGTTATTGCTAGTGTTAAATTACGGGACGAGCTAGACATTTTGCATTTTACAAAAAAGAAAAATAATCTAACGGAATTAGCAAAAATGTACATTCTCTTTTAAAAATAAAACACAAACAATTTCGAATCGTGTCCATAAATTATGATATCTATGCAACGAGCAAAGGCAATAAATTTTGTTTAATCTATAATTTTGTAGTTTTTAACTAAGCTTGCAATTTATTCCTGCGAAAAAAATTAGCAAGTCGAATTTTTGCCAATATTTTTCGCTTCAAAAAGGTTATTTGTGTTCGCTGAATCTTGAGTGCATTGACTTACAACCAGTGATTTATTGAAAATAGTTTTCGTACAATTATAAATTATTGGAAAAAAAATCGCTTACTAAAGAACATGAAAATCTGTAGTGTCCTACACTGGACTTCTTTGATCACATTGCAAGCCAAATATTGCGTATTTACAAAACTGGTGCAAATATATATATAGTAGGTTAACCCGTGGGCATCATGTGCCCTAATCATATACAGTCAATAACATACACAGATGAATCGGTTTGTATTTGTATCTAATACGGACACATGGTGTTCACGGGTTAACCTAGTAACATGTGTATTTAATTATGATAAATAAAGTGATTTATGTTAGAACAAGAAGTTGTGAATGCAAATTAAATTTAATATCAAAGTATATAAGAATAAGCGACGTTGATGAGTTAAATTAGCATTCATAATAAACATTTTTTGCCCTAATAACATTAAGTCTTTAGCGAAATGAATTCAAATGTGGCAGACAAGGTATAAATACGTTGTAATTATCTCAACAACTCTAACGATTTTAATAAAATGTCACGTCAAAACAAGCATTGCAATTTACGTTCGATTTTCTAGTTGACAGCGTCGTAGACGTGCGTAGGATGGCGATTACATTTTCAGTACTACATATCCTAACTTCACACCATTACATTCAGTTAGACGAGCTGTTTGTAGCAAATTTAACTTTCGCAATACACGCAATAACAGCCTTAACCGTATTCATAGATTTTACATCAATCCTTCTTTTATATGCATGGCACTAATTGGCGATATCTACCAATTGAACAAGCATAGGTGCAGACATTAATGCCATTAGCTCGTAGTATTATCTATTTTGCGGATGTATAATTTTTGTTTATATAGAATACATTTTTATAATTACTGAATTTTGTAGTAGTTAATTATGACATTGATTGCAACAATAGCTTCAGATATTTTTGGCTTTATTACTCCTGACCTGTAAATTAAGAAAATAATAAGACCTTTTATATCAAAAACGTAACAGCCAGAAAAAATATTAAATATAATATTTTTGAAATTTTAAATATTATAGCGATCGCATTAAATGACTATTGTCGCAATCAATCCTTATTATTTTATATATGTTATCTCTTTAAAATTCAATGGTTACTGTATAAATAAAGAAAATCAAACATTCACTGAATAGATAATACGGGAAACTAAAAGCATTAGTGTCTGCACCTATGCTTGTTTAGGGAGTTTTTCTAGTTTTTTGGGTTTAAAAATTCGATTTCTCAATTTCATATAATATTGATTCCACATCTCTCTAGAATATACGGGTGAAGGTTTTTTTGAAGAAAATTATTTTTAGCCCGAGATATTTATTTATATATATATATATATATATATATATATATATATATATATATATATATGTATATATATATATATATATATATATATATATATATATATATATATATATATATATATATATATATATATATATGTATACTTATACTTGTAGTAACGCTAACTTTAAACGCGTTTTTCCCAAAATAAGATTTCTTATGCCAGTGCCCAATATGACTGATCAAGCTGAATTTTTTTTGGATTCCTTTCCATATTAAATGCCTACTTCGTCCTCTAGAATCATTTCTTGAAACGGCATAGATTTCTTTACATTCGATTTTGAATTTTGAGTAGAATAGCGATATTTTTAACACATTTTTCATACAACTGTACCTTTTTTAATTTTTGCATTCGAAACTTTTCCGTAGAGGACGAAGAAGATATATATGCTATTTAATAAATGGTTTTGATTTAAATATATAAAAAGAATTTAATAGCTCCTTTTTTAACCCCAAAGAACCAGAAAGGCCCCTTAAATAAAATCCTATTTCTAATTACGATATAGATGAATTTTATTTTATTTTTTTGTATAATTTGGAAATAGTTTTGAAAATTAGGCAGCTAATAAATGCGAAAGCCACTTTGACTGTGTCCAATATTCAATCAATTTAAATTAGTGTTTCTTTTAAGCAAAACTAATTTCAGTTCTAATTAACTGAATCACTTCATTAATGCTACTATAAGAAAAACCAAACAAAAAATTAGTATTATGAAAAAGATATCACAGCCAATCTGTTCTCCCAGTATCAAATTAAATTCCATCTGTTGTCAGGTCATGATTTTTAATTATATCCGTGACACTTGTAATTAGAATCTGCCATTACATGATCATCAACCACCAATCTTTACGCACTCATCACTAATCGAACCGGCTGAGACAGTTAGTTACACACTGAGTATACTATAAACAAGCTCTATTAGCAGTAGCTGTTCTTCTTAACTGCTCCGTCCTCTTGTTTCATATCACCCCATAATCTCTATAGTTTGCATTATTAAGATGCGATGCCGTTTGTAAAACGTAATTGACCAATGAATATGGATCACATCAACAGTTAATACTATTAACTCATTCTGTTAACAAATGGCACTGCTCTCGTTGATTGATGCGTACAAGAACGGTGCAATATTATTACTAATGTTTATACGTACTATAACGGCATAAAAATATGCTGAATTACTTTAAAGATATTGTCAATTGAGTCCATACTGTAATTAGCGTTTTTATTCGATAATATAGAAACAAAATGTTGCAATATTATATGACTAAAACGTTACTTTGCGTGTTACCGTAACCGTACGGTTAATAATGTAACCATAACAGATGCGTCATACTGTATATCAACCATTTTTACTTTCTTATACGAATTTATATAAGAAAAATATTGGACTCGAGATTTTAATTGTAATACACACTTTAATGCATCATCTTTGAGTATTTTCGAACGAATGTATGTGATACAAGTTAAAAAATCTAAACTTAAGACGCTAGACATGTTTATATCACGTTCTCTGTCTAGCAACTATAAAGAACTAATTTCTGACTTATTAATATTTATATAAATCATTTGGTAAACATCACCCTAGAACCATACAATATCTACAATATGGCATATATTATTACAGTGAAATTTCATTATTGTAGATGTAAATGTTGGTATATAGATATTTTTTTGGAATATACCATTTTACAGCTACAATAATAAAATTTCGTTGTAATAATATATGCTATATTGTAGATATTGTATGGTTCTATGGTACTGTTTTACAAAATTATTTATATAAATCTTAATTAGTTGAGTTAATCGTATCCAAAAATTTGTAGCCAGCAAAGCTAGCGTCGATTTTTTCAATAACTTCTACTAGCAGCAAAATATTTTATAACTAAGTGTCAGCGGCAATTTTTAGTATAGCATTATGCAACGCGTTTATATCAGTTCTTGTAAGAAATACACAGTAGGGAGACTGGTCAGAGCCGGTCGAAGGGATTACGTAGTACCTATTGGTTATGATATTTCTCTGTCCGTATAGTTTTGCTGTTTAATGAGAATGGTAGTGTTTTTGTGATTGTGCCCTGTGCATCTGGTATGGAGAATATTAGCGGTGAGTCAAGTCTGTCTGATTATATATTTATATTCTTGCAATCATATGTATAGGTAAATGGTGATAGCCATTTTCCTGAATGTACGTTATGTGTATGTCAAAATGTGTTATTGTCACCTATCCCTAACCTTTGTATCGGTGCTGGCCTGGAAACCGCTTTATGCGGGGGATAGTCGAGAATGCGCCCAGCGATGTAGCATATATATTTACCGGTATGTTGCCAGCGGTGCCTTTACCTGCCAACTTTAATGTCTATCCTCAGGACTGAGCCCAACGTATCGCTTCGTACCTCCGGGGAGATATGGTGGGGATTGAGTTTCACTCGACTTTCAACTCTTTCTCCCGATACCATGCGAATCTCATGGCGGAGGCAAGCTTCACACTAGTTTGTGTGGAGCACAACGATTACCTTCGTACCTTCGAAGGGATATGGTGGAGACTGAGTTGTTTTACTCTTTCTCACGATGCCGTAAGGTCCCGCGGCGGAGGCAAGCTACTCGTTGACGTGCCACAGCTAGTTGTGAGGAGAGATCCCTCTGGCATTTTCCCGTATTTCCCACAGCAAGTCTGTGGAGCGGGGCCAGGTTCTAGCAGACCTAAGCACTAGTTGCTTAGGCTGTGATGTTTCTTGTGCACAGTTAAAGTATTCTACCTCCTTATCCTGATACAAATGGCTTAATCATTATTGCTTTATTAGACCGTCGTCAGTCACTGCTAAATGACCGCCTTCTCACTGAGCGTTAGCTCAACTCGCATTCTATTTTCAGACTCAACATAGAGGCTCGTATCGGAGGTTTCCGTGGGCCGTCGCTTACAGTGTGTAATGTGTATATGCCCTTATGATTGGTGTTAATGAAATAAAGTGTCATTCAGTGGTTAAATATCGTCGGTTACCATCCATCTACATACAACTTTAACAACAGGTAAAATAAACCCTTATATAAAGTTAGAGTACATCTGTCAATTTAGTGGTTGTGTTTCTTTTTAATAAATAAAAATGGAAAAAACCCATCTATTTATTAAATTAACATAAACATCTTCATAATTTTATGTATTAATATAGAATTTCTTATTTGATTCTGCAAATGCATACAGTCTGCCAGTTGTACAACTATTGTTGACGTTGCATCGTCATTCAGAAATTAGGAAATTATATTTCGCTGCTGCTAGGCAAAATCAGCTAGCTTAATTTGCTAAACGCACCTAATGTTTCTGAATATGAAAGTCGAGTAAAGGTTACTCCAGTTTTTGAACTATAAAACGTAAAAAGGGTTCCTTGAACTTGGAGTTTCATTAAATCCATTTAGATTTGAAATTGGTTTATTATTCTGCAGTAAAACCACACGGAATATTTGATATAAACTAGATAATATGTATATTTTAAGTGTTATTGGTGGAACTGTTGCAAACCTCTACGTTAAAAGAATGCGGAAACAGCGCCAATACGTATACGTATGCTTTTGCATATGTTGTGTGTAATGAGGTGGATTCACAAATACAATCGAGCAAATATATTGTGCAAATGGCATTGAAATTAACAAAGAACGAAATCAAAAGCTTTGCAATTCTATCGTATCTGCACGTTTTACACATGACTTATTGGATTTTCATTTTCTACTTTTGTCTCTATACCGCGGTATACTCGTATAACTTGTATTCATTTTATTTTGTAATCAATCCATATACATCAACATGAAAATTACATCGCTAGTCATATTTCAAAGAATTAAATAGATTTGTATTTGTTTATGTATAGGACGTTGCAAAATTTATCTCGTGGTACAGAATGTACATATACGTAGTATGTGTCTGTACATTCTCGGATCAAAAAAATTCTTGGACAAAAAAATCTTGTCTAAAATCTTTGTGACCCAACTCTTCTGAGGAAAAAAAAGAGCCCCAAAATTAAAATCGGCCCTTATACTGCCAATTTTATGTCTAGCAAATTTCTTCAAAATATTAGCCCAATAGCTATAAAATATTCTTCAAAAAATTATAATGCTATTTAAATCCATGACTTCTTTTTCAGATTATGAACCCAAAAGGGAGAAGAAATATTAAATTAATAATTTAGAAATTTAAATCATTGTAGCGATTGCAATTAATCAATAAATAACAATGTCATTACTACCATTTCATTATAACTCTTCAGGATTCAGTGGTTATAAATAGGGTTTCTTCATTAAACATCAATGATAACAAAATATTTTCTATATAAATAAAACAAGCTTAGGTACAACGCACGTGTGCGTCCAGCTCGCCTTCTAAGTAATATATGCGATGCGATGGCCTTTTGGTTAACAGTTTGAACAAATATTATAAATATAAATAGTTTTACAATTTTTTGTATATTATTTTGATAAATACAAATTATTGCATATTTTGAAATTCAAAATTATAATATTAAATAATTTTTTATGGGTTCACAATTTGTAAAAATCTTGTAGATATAAAATATCTTAGAATTATTATTAGAATTTTTGAGTGTTCTAATAATTTGTATAAAGGCAGCATTAAGGGGGGTCCTATAACTCGGAAAGTATACGTCCAATGGATGTAAATTGCGAAAGGATTCAAATGGGATGCCAAATATATATGTGTAGCAAATTTGGTTCATATCCTTTCAGTGGAGTAGAGGCCACAAATTTGGTCTTACGAGCGAGCGACGACTAACATCCAAGCATAGGAGTTATATATATTTTTGGAATCAGGGCAACGAAACAAACAAATTTTGTTGAGGAATTTTTTTGATCCGGGAATGCTACAGACACACGACCGAATGCTTTAGCTTCTTCGGTATTTCGTACGGCGAGCTAAAAATTATACAATCCACTGAATATGCTTGTTTTCTTTTATTATTTGCTGCATTTAGAAACATTACGTGATGTTTCTCAAAAAACCAATGAAAATAGGACCATCTGTTTTACATGAATTGATAAGAAAACCGGATTCCACTTAAATTTATATCTTGATCTGAGAAAAAAATATTCTTGATTCGCTAAGATACAAAGTAATTTTTGCAAGGAATTTTAACTGAACTATTGATGATTAATTTCAATGTTTTAATATTTTTAAAATAATAGATTGAAATTAATATTAATTATCTATTTCAATTAAAAACTTTAGCAATAACTGTAATGATATTACATCTAATAATAATTGTATTAAATACTACAGGAAGCTTTATTCTTTTGTAGGATATCAATAGATGAACAGAGCACTCTACTACTGCCGGATAGATAAAGATTCTGCAGAGAAATAATTTTAATTTGTTACTACTTTATGCTATAGATTCTATAGCATAAAGTAGTAACAAATTAAAATTATTTCTATAGTATAGAATATAGATTTGCACACGTGTGAACTACTGGTGATCATAACGTCCAATGTAAAGTGTATACATGTATAGCAATGCAATATGGTTTAATTGGCCGGTTCGCGTTGCCCGTACGTAACCGATAACTATGAATTCTTGCACGTACGTCCAGGCACTGGGCACATTCTATCATTATGGATCATTACGATGCATTGCGTATTCAATAATAATAATAAAATAACGATCGCGCATCGCATTGCCATCATCACAACTGCGACAACTTAGACACTACATTAACAAATTAAATTTACATTTCCATCATTACTGTATCGTTAACATTTACTTCGGCAAATTAGACTTTATTTATATTTAGTTTTCCCTATTAGCTCGCCGTACAAAGTACAAAAGAGTTAATGCAATCGGTCGTGTGTCTGTAGCACTCTCGGATGTTAGTCATCGCTCGCTCGTAAGACCAAATTTGTGCCTTCTAATCCTCTGAAAGTACCAAAGAGATTTATACCAAATTTGCTACACTTATTATTTGGTATCTTATTTGTATCAGCTCGCAGTTTAAATTCAATCGCCTGCCTACTTCAGAAGTTAAAGGGCCCCAAAATTTAGAGCCCCCCTTAATACTACCCTAATAAAAATAATTAAAGCGCCCAAAAATTCTATTAATAATTCTAAGATATTTCATATCTACTAGATTTTTTCATATTGCTAATCCAAAGGCCATAAAAATATTATAAATTATAATTTTAAATTTTGAAATATGCACTAAAATGATATTTCTTTCTTTTACGAATATGGCCTAAATGTGTACTTCCTATTTTTGAAAATGTTATTCAAATCGGAAGCGCATGTTATTGTCCTTCCACCAATATCACTAAAACGGCTGCACTTATGGCAAATATAGTTAGGTTCATAATAAAAGATATTCATATTTTGCACAATTTTTGTTTGAAACGTTTCTTTAAAAAATGTCCCAGTTACGAGAAAACCGCTATGGAACATCTTAAATATTGTCATAGAAATTAATTTATGAGATATTACTTTAATTAAATTGTATGAACTATGACTGAAATATTTTGAAAGAAACTAAATATAAATAATGTATATATTAATTTCCACCAATGAACACAAATAAACCGACTGCAAACGTGTTAAATATTGAAATATATTTTGAAAAACAGTATGTTTTAAAAATTATATTTGAATATGTTGATAAGAAACAATCTATATTTTATATTGAAGAAACAGTATTTGATAACGATAACGTGGAGTATTGGAATATTTATATATATATATATATATATATATATATATATATATATATATATATATATATATATATATATATATATATATCTAATGGAACCTAAGTAAAATTACTTCAATTGCAGGCCATTCCTCATTTTTTAATTAAAAACTGTCCTACAATCTTGAAGTGATAATCTAAACATTTAAAAAAATATATATTTGCGGGCAAATGTATTTCAAATTTCTATATTTATATACGAGTATATGTACATATGTTTAAGTTAAATTAGCCTTTGATTTCCTTTAACTTGAACAACTTACTTATAAGAACTATTTCATTGTAAATAAAATCATAAATGATTGACCGTTTTACAATGAAAGAAATAGAAATCTATAATAGATCGCTTTCATCCTTACCGATGAAACTACAAGAACTGCTTTGATCCTCGCTAATTGCTGGTACTAGCATAAATAAAATGGTTTAATTAGCAGTTTTACCATTTTAATAAGTTAATAGATATATCGGGAAAAAATTACCGGTTATGTGATTGAAGTAAATCAAGTTGATAACTCAATTAAAGGTTTTTACAAAATGGTAAGCGTATAGTCCTCGTTTATCATGAGGTGCCCTGTGATTAATTTAAACATAGATCATAAAATTTTATGACTTCATGTTCATGTGATACCGCTTCCCAATGGGTGAAACATTGTTGATTTATAACATGCGATAGTCCAGTTTTATTTTCATATTACAAACAGAATGTAGGCCCCCAGACACTCATGCTGCATTCAACCGAATGTTCGTTGAAATTATATATATATATATATATATATATATATATATATATATATATAAAATACATATGGTAAGCTGTATTTCACCGCAGACTTACAGCTATAAAATATAGGTATATTTTATTTAAAGTATCATTTTCTACATTGACAATAATTAAAGCAATGATTATTATTCAGTTCACATATTGTGCGAGCAATAACTTATATTTATTGCTACAATTAATGATATTTAATGCTTGTCCAGGTAGTTACAAGTATATTGTATTTGTTTTTCTAATGTTGGTAATTGCAATTATAAATTCTTAGGTTTTTGCACTGTGTATATCGATCATATAAATGTTTATTAATTGATTTTATATTATTGAAAACTATGCGAAAAATAATAAACTACTGGTTTTTAATCATCTCCATAAAAAAAACAACAATATTTATTATAACTGTGTATTAAAACTGGATTGTGAGACGAATAAGAATTAGTTTTTGTTAGAAATACTAGTTTTTTTAATCAGCAAATATGGTACACCAAATCTAGTAGAATTTGAAATTCTTTTTTGGAATCTGGAAATGCATGAATTAAATAAAAATCCGTTGTGCTGATTTTTATCTTATATATCTTATTATTTACTTTGGAATTTTCTTAAAATTTCAACCCACATTATATAAAATGGCATTAAAATATATTTAAAACGCTCTTCTGATTCTACTTCATTGTTTATTAAACTGTGTTCACAGCAAACCATTAAATAATATTTAAATAGAAATTAACATAATAATCCAGTTTATTTTATGAGAAACAATGCCATCGTTCACAGCGACAATATTTACGCAGTGATTATAGATAATAAGTGAAATGTGGTTAAACTCCAAACTTTTGAATCAGAAATAATGCGAAAGCTATATTAACAGTTTTTCTTTTTGTATTTGTCAGATTGAATCTACGTACTTTGTTGAAAATTTGCAATATATTTATATAAGTTTCCACAATAACTTAATATGTTTAAATATGAAACGTAATACAAATTAAATATATTAAATAACAAAACATTTTAAAATTTTGCATATTATTATTCTTGCTGAATTCAGCTAAAAGCACTCTAAAGGTTGAGTGCCAATCACGCGACTGAAGCGACTTTAGTTTGTTTGCACATGTCATTTAGTTCACTATTGCTTTACTTTATTATATTGAAGAAAAGGAAGATGAGGAAGAAGAAGAGTACAAGTTATACTGCTGGAGAAACAGTCCTAGTTAATTTTTTACTGCTAACGAATCAGAGGGCTTCCAGAAAATTTTATTAGAATCTATTGAAAGATGAAGCGATTTTTAGAAAATGCTGTTCTAATACCAATTCACATAAACGTGAATTATCAAATTTTCATAAATGTTGCAATGATAAAACGTTCTTGTCGCGCGACTCCCGCGACTAGACTGCTCCAGGTAGCAGTAGAGTCGCTTGAGTCGCCCCAGTCGCTTTTACATTTATTTACATGAAGAGCAGTGGTACGCTAGAGTTGCGCGACCCACGTCGCTTCAGTCGCGTGATTGGCACTCGTCCTTAACGGTGTTGCTTTGCGTAAAGAGAAACATAACCAAGAATTAATTTTACGCAAATAAAACGGAACAGAACATGATGGAAGTTCATGAAATTGAATCGTAAAAGAAATATGTTTTCGGCTGAAATTATGCTACAAAAAAATTAGAAAGAGCAAAGTGTATCAATGAACACCGATTGCAACAAGATGTTGAATATTATTACGGTTTTATTCGAAGAACTGCGTTTGACATGAAAATCTATTTTTTTTTAAACACGCGATTAACTATTAAACAATTTGATATATTTGCTATCTGTTATTAAAATTTATTTACGAAAATAAATATGTTCCCAAAACTTGTTTGCAGTTTTAAAAATGTTTTTTGTTTCGTTCCACAGCAAATCATTTTGCTGAACACATAGATTAATCTTCAATAATTATTGCAATATTGAGCAAATCACATAACAACAATTATTATTGTTTGTGTACTGTCAATCTGCCATGTCAACTTAACCGTACATTTATTTAAAATTTTCATTATAGGTAGCGTCTTGTTCATCTAAGTTTAA
The DNA here is from genome assembly GCA_933228885.1 of Leistus spinibarbis. Taxonomy (NCBI): domain Eukaryota; kingdom Metazoa; phylum Arthropoda; class Insecta; order Coleoptera; family Carabidae; genus Leistus; species Leistus spinibarbis. The sequence goes on along the minus strand of OW121810.1, from coordinate 4,200,797 downwards.
TTGTCCAATTGATTACTATGTAGTAATTTATTATGCAGTTTGTTTTATGACAAATAATACTAGCGTTCACAGTAACCATAGTATACATAGAATGCATAATACAAATTGAACTTTTATTTGTAATTTTTAATATTAATTACTAATTGGAACCAGTGAATGAACCTTTACACTTTTAAAATCACTGCCACTATAACAGTTTAAACGTTAATTACAAAGACAGTAACATAAATATACATTGAAAACGGTACAAGATTCAACGTGGCTACCCAAATAGATGTATGAATAAATCACAGACTGTGTTGTATCTATTCTCCGGCTGAAACGAGATCCAGACACCGATAACGCACCAGCCAGCACCAGTACCAGCACCAGCACCACGCGGACAGAATTTCGTCAGCGCAGTCAGGAGTCGTTGAAACGGTCGTTAGCAGCGGCAAACTCACGCTGAGCGATACTTAATACACACTGCTCAAATCTACCAAACATTTGAATCACTTCTATACGGTATATCGGAATCATTAAATTTTATATAATTTGACGACTAGTACCTAACATATATGCAAACTGATGACGAGATCCTTTGTTGGACCATCCAATGGAGCGGATAAAAGGGGCTAATATTACTTTGTTAATTCGTTATTAATTTTCATGATTGCTGGGAAACTGTGGTACAATATACTTATATATATATATATATATATATATATATATATATATATATATATATATATATATATATATATATATATATATAAAATGATAAATCTGTGGAAAAACAAGATCCGGTACGCGTAAAATGCACCAATGCGTAGAGCTCACCTTTAAGTAAGATATGCGTTGCGAGCAGTGCTTTTTAATTATTATGGCCTTTTGGTTTACAATTTGAAAAAATGTTATAGATATAAAAAAAACTTACAATGCATATTTTAAAATTAAAAATTATATTATTTAATCATTTTTTTCGGGCTTTGGGTTCACAAAATGAAAAAATCTTGTAGATATAAAATATCTTAGAATTTTTAGTTAAATTTTTGAGTGTTTTAAATGTTGTGTGTATTAAGGGGGGCTCCAAATTTTGGAGCCCTATAACTCGGAAAGTATACGAGTGATTGGATTTAAGCTGCGAGCGAATTCAAATGGGATGCGAAATAATATGTGTACCAAATTTGGTGTAAATCGCTCTGGTACCTTCAGAGGAGTAGAAGGCACAAATTACGTTTTAAGTATATGTTATATATATATATATATATATATATATATATATATATATATATATATATATATATATATATTAGGATTCAGAGCGACGAGACAAACACTTTTGGTTAATGAAATTTTTTGATCCGAGAATGCTACAGACACACGACCGAATGCTTTAACTTCTTCGGCGAGCTAAAAAGGTTTTAATTATAATAACCAAGTTAATAGTAAACGGAATACAAATAATACAAACTAATTTTTAATACTGTTACATTTTAAATCATATTATGTAATTACGCCACTGATATAAATACAAATATGAATTCAATTTTATTTAAATTTATATTGTATATGGTATAGACATATGGTGCACACGAGTTAACCAATTTATGAATATTAAATTAAATAACCTAATCCATTTAAATAAAACTCAAATTGATTTAAATGTTGTTAATAAAATGTGTTTGAATGGCGAATAATGATTATTAGAGAAACGGCCATAATCATAAAAATTAATTGTAAGATCAATCTATAATTTAAATTTTCAGCTTTCTACATAAAATATTTGATTTATAAAAGTAATAACATAAATTGTGTAGCTAGTTAGTTACCACTGCAAACTAACAGGTATTTTAAACATTCTAACTGGGTTTTAAAATTTTATTAATACACAAATCAAGTTTTCATGGATTTAGTTAAGCGCGACTAACTTAAATTATAATATTATATTGTGCGATATTGATAATACAGTTTTTATTTTAATGAAGAAAAATGATTACAAAACGTAACTAAGAAAGTAATAAATTTTATCAAAAACATGAATCGTATTGTAGAATAAATTTTTATTAATGACTTTAAAATTAAGTACACATGTTCTAACGTTCAAAGACAAGAAAAAAGATATGATCAGCTTCAATATTAAGTCGCGGGTGGTCAAAGCGCTCAATTAAATTTAAATAATGTTCGCTATAATTTAATCAATGTTTTATTAACGAAATATACAAGTAAGAAAAATAGAAAGGCACAAATGTTTAACATAATATTACAGTTTTTATAATTACTGATTACAACAACCAAATTTAATATTTGAAAATACTTCAACGCATTACCATATTCACATTTTTATATTTTTAATGTCCAAAACCGTTAGATTTAATTTTATGCGGATTGGTTATGATTCTTTTTTTTTAAAGTACTTTTCGGCCGTTTTTATATTAAAAATTCCTGGACTTTACACACTAAATTATGAATCATTTCGGTAGTTTATCAGGCTATAATATTTCGTAGTAATTAAATATGCGTAGCATATATTGATAGGGCCCCCAGACGATGTTTGCATATTTGATTAATAATTTTAACACAGCTGTAAGATATACCTATCATATATCACGTACTTAAATATTTTCTATCCACGAAAAATTCCTGTAAACAACACCACAGCCTCCTATTTCCTGGTTATTCGTTAAATACAGTATTTATTCTGTCAGTAATCAAATATTTTGATGACACCACGAATTTAGAATATCGCGGAACAAATAGTATATATGGTATATATACATATATTCAAATAAAAATCTTGCAAAATTAATGATATACAGAGTATTTATGTATTTTTGTAGCTGTCTTTTGCAAGGTAGTGAATGTGCCCCGATATTCCCTATGTAATATCCGATCCGAGCGTAGTTGAGCGATAATGTTTGCGCGATACAAGATGAACGATGCAGTAGATGTCTTGTGGTCGGTGTCTAAACTAAAGTAGATCGCTATCTCCAACAATAAATTCAACTCCATCAGAAATTATAACAGCTCTATCAATGCAACATATACAGAGCACAGCAGTACTAAATATGTTGCCTCTGGCACGCCATAATCGTAATGCCGCCACACACACACACACACACCAATTTATGACTAGGTGTCGCTAGTACTTATTATTCACATTAACCCTTCAAAATACGGAAAAGCGTACAGGTTTCATAAGGAAAATACATTCTCATATATCTCTATTCTCTAGTATATAAGTACAGAGAAGAACACATATTTAATCTATTATTAATTGTTAATATATATATATATATATATATATATATATATATATATATATATATATATATATGCTTGTTTAATATCCTCCAATCACGATTACTGGAAAGGTTTCAGGTTCGAGCCTTGGCGAATTCCATTAAATTTTCACATCATTTTTGAAGGTCATTTATAAATTTTATTCTTATGTAAATGATTGTTTCAGAATATTATTTGTTGGTATTTATATTAAATCCAACTATTTATCATTTGTATAGTCTTGTCATATATGTAAATTCAGCCACTGTGGCGCTACAAGCGTGTTGATACATGTACATGATTTCCAAAATGATTTCGTATCTTTACTATACTTCTTTGTTTGAATAACATTAGTCGGTTTCTATTGAAATTGATAAGTCGCATTACATATGCATTTGGATTTGCTATTTACAATATACAAATCGTTTCTGTTACATACAGTGACATATATGTTTAACTAATATAAAACAATGAATCCGCAAATATTAGATTGACATATCAAATTTTGGCTAATTCGAATTCATAGATGGACCACTAATAAAGACCATTTTGTAAAGTGTTTCTACATTGTTAGAAATTGGTATAATTTCGTATTTTTAGTTCACCGTACAGAATGTACAAAAGAGCTATAGTGATCGGTGGTGTGTCTGTAACATGCTCGGATCAAAAAAGTTCTTGTATTTTCGCCCTGAATCCAAATATATATATATATATATATATATATCATATACTTGAGTTTGTGACCGCAACTCCTTTGAAGGTACCGGGCCGATTTTAATGAAATTTGATATATATGTATATATATATATATATATATATATATATATATATATATATATATATATATATATATACATATATATATATATATATATATATACTAGGGTCACCCGTGGGCACCATGTGCCCATATGGTATACAGAACATAGGTCAGTTTTGACAGATGCCGAATTTTCATGTAATTTAATAATAATAACACGGTTTTTCTTCATTTTGTATCGTTTGACTATAATAGTAATACAAATTTCCACATCGCAAATAATAATAAAGAAAAAATCGAGTTCTTTCTTTGAACGCTATTTTGTTCTTAGATCACTATGCTGAGATTTACTAATCGATCGCTTATCATGCACTGTGTAACATCGGATAAATTTAAACTAAATTTTGTTTAACTTTGATTTAAACCTTGTATGGTGCATATGTGTTGTATCATTTAGACAGTTTCCATGATGTATATAAAAACAGGATTATAAATTTACTTACGATTGCTGTTTATTATTTGAATCGATTACTCAAATAATTACAAATCCTTTTTACACAACATTTTTAATGATTTTACATTTGATTCATTATTGTTTTTGAATTAAATAATCAGGCTAGATTCTGAATTTTGCAGTATTAATCTGATGCAGTGTCACAACGGCAGTTTTAAAAGTGATGATAATTAGTTATATGCTAAAATACAATGGATTGTGCCATCAAAAATAAAAGAATAAAATTGCCAACCAAACATGTTTCTAAATATCTTTGAATTATCTCTTCAAGATTTTATTACTCTAATAATCAGTATTATAAATTTACTTACTTGCAGTTATTATAATTTGACGAACTATAAAATTTTACCGCAACTCATATTTTCAAAAATCACTGCATCTTGGCCATTTTGAAGTGAAAATATTAACTATGAATTAAAATAAATGTACAGAAACACGTATTTGCTAAAAATATATGCTAATTAGGCAATAATATGCACTTACTTCATATTATATACTTAAAAATTGAAATTATAACATGCTACTCCCCTTAAACTTAAGATTAAACTTTGAATTGAAGATTTATCACACAAAAACCAATTTTGACTGATTTCATTCTGACGTTTGATTCGTTTTTGTCTATTTCAAAGCAGACAAGTTCAGAATCGTAGTGATTGTTTTATTTCAGTATAAACTATTTGATTATTTTTTATAACATTATTAACAGTCGCCATGGTGCAGTGGCTAAGTGTCATGCCTTTCACCCTGGAGGTCGTGAGTTCGATCCCCGTCTATGCCAATCTGCATTTTTACAAAAAAAAGCGTTCTACACATACTCACTCACATACACACTCACTCACATACAAACATTTCTGGGTTATTATATTAATGATATATATACAATTAATTTCTAATCCAAACATCAGTACAGGTCCAGAAAGCCCCAAAATTTGGAACCCTCCTAAATACTGCCCTTAGTCGACTTTTAAAAATTATAGAATTTTCTACTAAAAATTTTAAGATATTTTATGTTTTATTAAAGTTTTTTCAAATTGTGAGCCAATAGATTTAAAAAAAATATTTTGAAGTAAATCAGACATTGAACGCCAGCTATAGGTGAAATGAAGAAGTAAAGTGACAGTTAATTGTTTGGTTATAAACATTATATTTTCCAATATATGAACTATTTACTTCTGTGATCATAATTTGTTGGATTGGTTCAGTCGGCTCTATGAGTATAATGTCGACATTCTTAAAGAAAGTATTAAAGGGGCCTCCAAATTTTAGTGCCCTATTACTCTGGACCTGTACGGGCGATTAGATTTAAAATGCGACGAGAACTTTTTGGCCATCCAACTTATATGTATACCAAGTTTCAGTATAATTGACTCGATATCTTCAGAGGAGATCCGACCGAGCGAGCAAGCGAGATACATACATCCAAGTATATGAGTTTAAATTCAGGGCGACAAAACAAAACAAAGAATTGTTATATTTCTTTTTTTTGATCCGAGTAAGTTACAGACACTCGACTAAACACTATAGCTGTCTTGTACTATCTTACGACGAGCTAAACAAAAAAACAGAGATATCTAGCAAGTATTAGCATAATGGTTAAGAAAAAACGTTGGCATTCTTAAACATTTCTTTGGATTTAAAATAATTAAGCGATAATTAATTTGAATCTTACACCATAAATCGTGAGAAATACTCTAATAGTATCAAACAAAACCTACTTGAAGAAGAAATTCCTCCAGATTTCAAAAGAAAATGAGACATCAAGTGTAAAACATGTTAATTGACACCTTTTTTTCTTGTTTGTTAATTAGATTAATATAAGAGTTAACAGCATTTGTATGACATGTTAAACAGCTCCAATATTTGACAGCGACTTATAGATTGAAAGATTGTGGCTTACCGTTCACACGTCAACAATCATTAGATTCATTATGAAGTATGACAAAACGGATGGAAAATATATGTGGCTTTTGTTACACAACGATTATTTTCATGTCAGCCAATTATACGTTTAGCTAAGACACACTGATAATAAATTCGATGGTTGCGATAGTTTATATTTTGAGTCTACGTCTACGTCTAAGAGCCGATTTAGATAATCAATTTTATTATTGCAAAATAATATAAAACTAGGCTAACCCGTGAGCCACATACGTATGCCCGTATTATATACATATATATATTAAAGATATACACGTATACTATATTTCAATACTAGCAAGCTGGAAGCTATAGCAAGATCATGTATTAATATTTAAATTTTGTTACAGAAATTAGAATGACGATGACTCTCCCGACACGTAGAGTAGTCCAGCGATGACAAATCGTGAAAGATTAACCGGCGTCGCGATTCTAGTGACGCTGGTGGCCACGTGTGCAACTTCCGGCGTACTAGGGGCACTACCAACACCTGGTACGCCCGCTGTCACCGCCGTTACTCGCCAAAACAACGGGGACATCTTCAGCGCACCAGGTAAGACCACACACTGAACTAAAATTACGCGAATATTAATTAAAAAAAGAAAACGCCTGCGACTCATTACCCTATTAGTTAGCATAAGTAAAGCTACCCACTTTCTGGTACTTTGCAAAAATAACAAAATGCACTAATTGGCTGGCAACGCAGCTTAGAGAATATTGTTTATTTTATTCGTAATAAAAATGACGCTGCCGCACTAACGTCGTAATGCTGTCTGAGTATCCAAGAGGCCTCTTCTAACTAATTAGCAGGCATCTTGAGCTTGAGTCTAAAGAGTGTCTAAGTATAGGCTATAGCGAAACGCACCAATATTCAGTTTACATGTGTATTATTACTATATATATATATATATACGCTATTTTCCATAATTGTTATCCGTTTTTCATAGTCTGGTAAGTTCTGCAGTCAATACATTAAGAATCAACTGTACAGTTGAAGTTATTGTTATTAAAAAGAAGATATTCTTTCAACGGTCCATTAAGTCGATGATAAAGAATACAAATAAATAATAATGGATATGGTGTTGCAAGGAGAAAGCTATAGTATATAAGGGAGAGTTGCCAAATGCGTACCTACTACTCAACTAAATGGAACCTGTTAATATTTACATGATTTACTTAGTCTGAGCAGTATCTTTAGTAACAAATATATGACCTAAATGATTAGTCGGTAATGTAGGCCAACAATTGTACAAAAATATGGTTATCTGTGTGAGCTACAGAACTTTAAAAAATGTAGTTTTCATTAAAAATATATATTCTAAATATTCAAAGCAACCAATACTCCACAGTAATTGTACCATTTACCTTATTATTTTATTACGTTATCAAATACTGTTGCTTCAATATAAAATAGAGATTGTTTCTTTAATATTCAACTTATCAATCACTGAATTCATGACAACCGATGAATGCGGACGTGTTCCTCGCTCTCTTAAGTTTTGAATTGAAATTGTGTTTTAACCAGTTTGTTCTCGGGCATTTATATATTTATATGAATATATACGTGTAAAAATAATTTTGGTTATAAATATAAATATTTACAAAATAATCAAGAAATATTAAAGTACTTATAAAATAAAAGTGTATGGTGGATAACGACCCCATCGGGGGCGGCTGGCCGCCCGATCAACTTTCATTAACACAATGTTTATCTGAAGCTACAACGATCTTATTACATTCGGATATTGGAAATGATTTAACATCGTCAGGTAACAAATCTCAGGACATCGGTAAGTTACCCAAAACTAATACTTTTAAAAGAAATCAAGGACATGAACTAACGCACATGTCCAAAAGAAGCAAAAATAAAGAGGAAGAAACATCAACAGTGTTAGATAAATTTAACTCGGATACAATGGAACTCGAACCACAGTCGAATAGTATTCAGATAACAGACACAAATTCGTCTTCGCAAATAATTGAAATAATACAACCCAATATACTGCCTTTACCCGTACACCCAACAGACTCAGACCAACATCAACATACAAAACAAACCATACACGACAAGTCACAGTCTAATAGTGGAAATACAAATGTAAACAAAGACACAAATTCACGAAAGGGCAATGCACCTAATATTGAACAAGGAAACTTGGAACCGAATAAAACAAAATACGACAGAAAACAAAACAGATTCCGTCTTACAGACTCCGGCCCATATATTATATTCGTTGAACATAAAATTCAATCATCTCGAATGCACCCAATGACCTTAGGAAAAATTTTACACAATAAGGATCCTACAGTTAGCAACAACATTGTAAATATGACAGTGGCGGGTAGAAACCGTATCAAAATCGAAATAAAAACGGCCGCTACGGCTAATTATATAGTCTCCTCTAGATTATTTCCAGAAAATAGTCTAGAAGCATATATTCCGTCATATTTGACCTACCGACAAGGTATAATAAAAAACGTAGATGTAAATATCCCTGAGCAAGAATTATTAACTGACATAAGAACAAATATAAAAATTACGACAGTAAAACGAATCACCCGTAGAATAGACGAAAACCGACGTGTACCAACATCATTAGTTATCTTAAATTTCGAAGGACAAACAATACCACAGTACGTCAGCATATATGGGGTCAGATGTCTAGTGGAACCATACATTCAAAAAGTAATTCAATGTTTTAAATGCTTGCGGTATGGACACTTACAGAACCAATGTAAAAGCTCAGATAGATGCGCTAAATGTAGCGAATCACATAATACGCGTGACTGTCCAAATAAAGGAACTCTAAAATGCATTTTCTGTTCGGAAGCACATGAAGCTACTAACCGAAATTGCACTGAACATAAAAAACAAAAAGAAATTAAGATATTAATCGCACATCATAACATCTCAATTTCAGAAGCAATTACTCAAGTGAACAAAAAGACATATGCTGAAGTAATAAAGAAAACTCATCCAAACAATCATTTAACCAATCACAGTCAATGTTTTAATCTACAAAATAACTCGGAAACACAAATTACAACCGAAATTATACAATCAGAAAAACCTAGGCAACACATACAGCAACACCACAATCAGTACATCACCACACACGCAAAAAATGCAAAAGAAAAACATGACATTCCGTACAGGAACAATTTTCCAAGGCCGCAAGAAGGAGAGTTAAAAACGCCTGCAGGTGGATTCATCCAAAACAACCCTTACCCTCCACAACCTCATCAGCAAACTTTGCCAGGAAATAATTCGGATGTCATCAAGAAATGTTTAAATGTCATTCAAAAAATGCTACAATACATGCACTCTACAACAAACACGAATAGTCTCTCAGAAACCGACATTCTTTCACTAATTCTAGAAAACTTCCAAGATCCCTCCACCAACAATGGATCATAACGTAAAAATAGTGCAATGGAATGCTAGATCACTAGTAGCAAATAAAGTCAACCTCGAACAATTTATGTGTCAAAATAATATCTCAATCGCACTAATTTCTGAAACTTGGTACAAGCCAAATTACAGTTATACTTTCTCAGGGTATAATATAGAAAGAGCCGATAGACAAGATGGGAAAGCTGGTACAGCTATTCTTATTAAAAAGAATATACGTTACACGGTCATCAATTTACCAACATTCGGGCAAAATTTACAAATAGTGGCAATAAATATTAAACTCAAATACAATTTCACGATAGTATCATTATACCGTAAACCGAATAGTAATCTTACAAGAACTACACTCAATTCCATTATACAAAACTTAAATGCTCCCTTCATCATAGGCGGGGACATGAATGCACACCACGGCATGTGGGGATGCACGACAATCGACAATGCGGGTAACAATATCATAGAATGTATAGACGATAACAATCTGATTTTATTAAATGACGGTTCCAACCGTATTCTACGCCCTCCAAACCAAAATAAATCCGTAGTTGACCTAACGATATGTACCACCGACATTGCACCTAAATTAAATTGGTGCACTATTTACGATACTTTAGGTTCAGATCATTTTCCCATTCTAATAACATTAAACGAAAAACACAACACAACTTTCAAATCAAACAGGATTTGGAACATCAAGAAGGCTGACTGGGAACTATACAGATACACTCTAAATATAATAAACAAGAATACAACATGGCCAGTAGAAAATATATCAAAATATAATAAATTCATTGAAAACTTAAACAAAGCAGCAGATGCGCACATCCCTAAAATCAACAATACAAAATTCAATATATTAAAATGTAAGGCATGGTGGGACAACGAATGTAAGACTGCGGTAAAGGACAAAGCAGAAGCTTTACATAAATATAAATCAAACTCAACATTGGAAAATTATATCTACTATAAAGATAAGGAAGCAATGGCAAAGAAAATAATAAAATCAAAGAAAAAGACAAAGTGGCAAGAATACTGCAATAAATTAAACAGACAAACTCCCATAAAAGATATTTGGAACATGGTTCGAAAAATCCGCGGGGACCACAAACCATTTAGCAATGAAGATAACCCGTCATGGTTAGAGGCCTTTCTAAATTCTTTAACTCCTCAAACCGCCCAAGAACAAATTGTTATCAACAAACAGCACCTAGACGGTCATTTTCTAAATCAGAAATTCAATAAAAGTGAACTATCACATGCTATATCTCATTCAAAAAACACGGCACCAGGCATGGACCAGATACATTATCCCATGATAGCAAACCTTAGCGACGATAATATACTATTAGACATATTAAACGAAATATGGGATTCAGGAGAAATCCCCGAAGAATGGTCACTCTCAGTTACAATCCCTCTCCTCAAGCCAGGGAAACCTTCGGAGTTACACTCATCGTATAGACCTATTTCCTTATCCTCATGTGTACTAAAAACATACGAAAGACTAATAAAACGAAGACTAGATCATTGGATGGAATCGAATAATTTGTACCCACCTTCCCAGTTTGGATTTAGAAAGGGTAAGGGCACAATGGACAATATCTCTAATTTAATTACTGATGTACAATCTGCCATGTCTATAAACAACGATGTAACCGCGATTTTCCTGGACATCAAAGGAGCTTATGATAATGTCCCTCAAAAAATTTTAGTTAATAAAATGATCCAAATAGGGCTTCCTGGAAAAGTAATATATAACATCTACAAAATAATATCCAACAGAAAGATATACACCCGATATAACAATAGAATAATTGGACCCAGAATGTCAAACCAAGGTATTCCACAGGGAGGAATACTGAGCCCATTACTATATATTATATTTACACACGACCTAGAAACTATATTTAACCCAACCATTAAAATACTTCAATATGCGGATGATATCTGCTTATATGCAGAATCTAAAAACATACAGAACTGTAATAAAACCATTGCAGAGGGGGTCTCCCTGATAGAGGACTGGGTTTATAAAAACGGGCTGGAAATCTCAATACCCAAGACAATAGTAACAACATTCACACGCAAAAGATTCGAATTCCCAGACACTATTAAACTAGTCGAAAATATATACCAATACAAAAAAGTAGTCAAATTCCTCGGTATAACTCTGGATAGTAAACTATCGTGGAGTTCGCACATCAAAAACCTTATCGACAAATTAGAAAAAGGCATAAACATCCTAAGACTAGTCACAAAATTAAAATGGGGAGCTAGTCCTAATATTGCTCTTTTATTCTATAGGGCCTTTATCAGGTCAAAAATCGATTACGGACTAATTTTTTACGGCACGACCAAGAAATCACAATTAAATAAATTAAAAGTTGTAATAAACAAGGCCATTAGAATATGTATAGGCGGAATGCGCTCCACGCCAATAAACGCAATGATGGTCGAAAGTGGCGAACCACCCATAGAAGCTCGAATACAATTATTATCCGATAGGTTTGTAATAAAAAAAATTGGCACAAATAGCGAAATTATAAATTGCATTCAACAATTATCAAATTTATATCCGATCCTGAACTATTGGAAATATAAAGAAAAACCAGCAATCGTAGAAAGTTACGAACGATTATATAACTTGGAAAATCAGATTTACATTAACAAATTATTACCAATATATAATTGTGAATATAACATATTAACAACTATTCCGTTAATCAATGAAAATTTTACAATAAACATCAACAATAGCAACAGAATAAATAATGCCGAATTTAATCATGAAATCAACAAAATCTGGCCATTCGCTCACTATATATATACAGACGGCTCCAAGTCCAGTGAGGGAGTGGGGTGTGCCGTATTCGACCCAGTAAATAAAAAAGAAATATTAAAGAAACTTCCAGAAAACTGCACTATATTCACGGCAGAAATAATGGCAATTAAGTTTGCCCTAGAATATATAACACAACAAATTGACACAGAGTTAATAGTTATAATGACGGATTCAATGAGCGCACTCAAAAAAATTCAAAAATATTATACCGAAAATAATAATTACCTAATATTAGAGGTAATAAAACTATTGTTTAATCTCCAGGAAAAAAATATAAAAATTCACTTAGCATGGATACCAGCACATAAAGGTATACAGCACAACGAAACGGTGGATGAATTAGCAAAAAAGTCAATTTCATCTGTTTTACAACCAATACAATTACCATACACGGAATATAAATCTTACATAAAAAACAGAGCTAAAAGGAAATGGCAAATAATGTGGAACAAGTCAGAGACCGGCAAGAAATACAAAGATATCAACAATATAGTAGGAAGAACACCTTGGTTTAAAAACATAGAATTTCCGAGAAGGACTATGTGCAACATATTTAGAATAAGACTTGGACACGCAAGATACCCGGCACACCTATACAAAATTAAATTAAAACCAGACCCGTATTGCGATTGCCAACCAAATATGTTGGGCGATCTAAACCATTTAATATTTGAGTGTAGTAAAACATATAAGCATAGAGACACATTATACAATGAAATAATTAAAAAAATTAAGGCACCAATCAACATCAACTTAATGCTAATGAATGATGATGAAAAGATACTACAAGAATTAGCGATATATCTGGAAAAGAATGAATTAACATTGTAACAATTAGGCAATCTCAGTAACTTTCTCCTCTCTCTACTGTTATCCTTGCCAAGAACCTCACCCAGTACGTCTCTACCCTGTCGTGACGGTTCTCACCGACAAACTCCTCATCCTTTCTTGTGATTCTGTGTATCATTCATGAAATCTTAAAACACTTAGCGATGGCGTACGGCGTGAGCCTTAGCCAAAAATAGGAAAAAAAAAAAAAAAAAAAAAAAAACTTATCAATATATACAAACATTATATTTAATATGAACTGTTTTTCAATATTTAACGCTCGATCTATTTGCGATTACGGGTGGCAAATGACAATTATCAATTTATTTTATTTTATTTTGTTTCCCTGTCAAAATATTACATAGTTTATACGATTTCTAAATAAGATTTTCCGTAGTAGTTTTCTCGTAATTGAATCATTTTTAGCTCGTCGTACAAGATAGCTATAGTGTTTGGTCATGTGTCTGTAACATTCTCGGATCAAAGAATTTAATTAAAAAAATGTGCTTGTCTCGTCTCCCTGATTATGAAAATGTATATAACTTATATCATTAGATTATGTTGCTCGCTCACTCGTAAGACAAACTTTGTGGATGTATCTCCTCTGAAGGTACTGGACCGATTTAATGAAATTTGATATACATATAATTTCCACGCCTGTGAAGTTCTCCTCGCGTTTTATATCCAATCGTCTGTGCAGGTCCGGAGTTATACTGCCCCTAGTCAACTTTTAAAATATTTAGAATTATTTACTAAAAATAGATATTTGATGTCGACAAAGTTTTTCCAAATTGTGAGCCCATGGGCTATAAAAAAATAATATAGATAAATAAAAATTATAAGACATTTTAAATTTATAATGTTTTTACAGATTGTGAACCTGAAGGTCAAAAAAATTAATAATAATAATAATATTGAAATTTAAAATGTTGTTGATATATTGTTGGATGATTGCAACAATAAATTTTGTACTCTAACAATTGTTATCCCTATTTGTATTGTATTCATTGCGATTGGGCTCGCCGGTACGGCGAGTTGGAAGCACTGGTGCTTGCACCAAAGCTTGTTTAAAGAAACTTTTTAAATAAAATTTGTTTTGTTTTGTCTTTCATTTATACTATTTTTGCCATAAGTGCAGCCGTTCTAGTGTTATTAGAGAAATGATAAAAAATGCATATATAGTAAAAGTGCACATTTAGACCATATAGCCTTAAGTTTGAAGTTTCAAAATTTTAAGATCGACAGTTCTGACTCTAGAGCGTTCACATTTAGACACATGCGTTGAAATCTCGAATTCTAAATTTTTCATATACTGCGTAAAAGATATTAAAAAGAAATTTCATAAAACATCAATCTATGCAGACACAAATATAAATTCTTATCAAAAATCAAGACACCTTTTAGGCAGTACGATTTTGGCAATTCATCGCTATATATAAAGTATACATTTTAATTACTCTGCAAACTAATCCTATTGCTAATTCATTAAACTATTAGCATGTAATTAATAAATATATATAGATATAATTATTGGTGTTGGCAGTTTAAACCAGTGGATTACACAATTTAACAACATGTAAATTTGTAATGTGTAAATTAATTCGCAGAAAAAGTGGCTAATTCTAAATTATGCATATGGTAGCTGAGAAACGTGATACAGATCAAAACAGTTAAAATGGCGTGCTTTACATATGACAAATTGCATACACTATCATTACACGGGTTCACATAAACATATATATACATATAGCTGTTATGTATATGATTAGACGCCCACGCAGACGGCCTCGCTTTATGCCGCATTATTATTAGTATTAGTATTCGCTGCCACTGCATCATTAGAGCACCTTACCAACACGAAAAACTTACCACATATTTATTGTATTGCCTTATCCATAATTTACTATTTACATTTTTACTTATCACAAATTATACGCTACTAGCAGAATGTCTATTAAAGTTATTGGATTCAATATATTTACCGAATTCTCACTATTCGAATCATTCATATTACTTTTAATATATGCAATTTCATTATATTACCAAAAAATCGACACAAATTTTGTTTCAAATTGGGAACCCAAAGGTAATAATACTTAAAAACAATTTGTTTTAAATTAAATATATTATAGGTGTATGCACATACTCCTTATACGGCAAGCTAGAGACACAGGTATTTGTACCTAAGCTTGTTATGCAATATATCAGTTATTAGTAGTCACCCAGAAGCAGTTCATATCTAAATTGGATTTTAATAAATTATATTTTAATATTTGAATAATATTATTCCGATCCATTTTAGTATTGAAATAATATTTGATGTATAAATTCCTAGTAAATTAGCTGTTGCTTGGTTACAGGCAACGAATGTACCATGGACACGTGTGTAGGCTTGAGTAGTGGTACTGCCGCTGCTGCCCCTGTGCGCCCAAGCAACGGGCGTGCATGTACCTGCCAGTGCCTCGACCACCTGCCCGCATACAGGGACGACCTACGCATCTGCGTCGACGACATTCACGGTAAGTGCTTGTTTACTTGCTCTTTTCTTTCTTTCTTTCTTTCTCCGTCCATCGTCCATATATTTGGTAGACATTTTTAATTGGGTGCTCGCTCGCTGCTCATTTGATTCGCACTGTCGTCGTCGTCGTCGTCGTCCAACATTGGCATCTTTTGACGATCAAAATTAATTACGGCACATTTTTAATTGTCTGCAGCTACAGCTCCGTAATATTATAGAGATGGCCAGCCACATGTAAGACAGATCTGAACCTAATTAATAAAAATTCTTCGTTGCTGCATAAGACATTTTTAAACATATTATTTTCATTTATTTTTTGTCCACTCTGGGAAAATACTACATGTTTTATTATATATATATATATATATATATATATATATATATATATATATATATGTATATATATATATATATATATATATATATATATATATACATATATATATATATATATATATATATATATATATATATATATATATATGTATGTATTTATCTGTAGAACGCTTTGTTTGTAATAAAAATTCTTCGTTGCTGCATAAGACATTTTTAAACATATTATTTTCATTTATTTTTTGTCCACTCTGGGAAAATACTACATGTTTTATTATATATATATATATATATATATATATATATATATATATATATATATATATATATATATATATATATATATATATATATATATATATACATATATATATATATATATATATATATATATATATATATATATATATATGTATGTATTTATCTGTAGAACGCTTTGTTTAAAAATTACATAAACTGAGTTAGGCCGGGTTCGAACCACTATGCTCGCCAGGCAACTTAACCTTGTGGTCATCGTGGCTATAGCCATTAATACTATAATAATTTAAAAACTGTCCTACAATCTTAATAAGAAATTTTCCAAACATCTACAATAATTTGATTGGTGGGTTAAGAAATATTTAAAATCTTGAAATTATTGTTTTTAATGCCATTAAAACACCGTATAATTTTAAAATATTGTTAAATCTAAAAGGAACGTTCTTAAACGTCAAAATAATATTTCATGTTAACACAAATATATTGTGTGAATACAAAAATAGAAACAGTACCTATATTGTGTGTAAAATATCTGGAGTGGCCTGCACTCAACTTTCTTTTACGTAGTTTTCAATAGATAGATATTAATATACATATATATCCCAAACAAACTGTCTACACATATATATATATATATATATATATATATATATATATATATATATATATATATATATATATATATATATATAATCTCAAACAAAGGGTCAAACTAACCAATACTCTACGGGAATACTATGAAATGTCTATTTTGTTTTCCTGGCAAAAACGGACGCAGATAATAATTATTATTATTAAGTGATAACAAAATCTTTGCTAACCAATATAAAATGAAAATGCAAATTAAATTACTATAACTTAATAATAACTGGATAATTATACCAATTTATAATGGATCTGTATTTGAAGTACTTATCGTATTCACTCTTAAACCGTCAAACTCCACAGTAAAACTCTGAAATTGTTATTTAATTATATTAGCAAATATATAATATAAATTGATTCTATAATAATTTACCTGATACAATTTATTCTAATAAGAAATCAATATTTTAAATATTAATTCATACAGATAAGTGTCAATGTAATGCTTGTTTGTTTTCAATAAACAAGAAACAAATGATGTAACTCATGGTTGATCCAATTTAAAAATAATAAAATTTGTCACAAGTGTAGGTATAACTATGGCAACGTAAATAAGATATTTGAGTTTTTTCGTAGCAGTTATCTCATAACTGGTACAAATTATGAAGAAACTTTTCAAACAAAAGTTGTGTGAAATATTAATATCTTTCATTATGAACATTACTATTTTTGCCATAAGTGCAGCCGTTCAAGTGTTACTGGAGATAGAACAAAAAATGCATAGAGTAAACATGCACTACCGGTTTGAATAATCTTTTCAAAATAGGAGGTGCACATCTAGGGCATATCTAAGTCTTAAGTTTGAAGTTTCATAATTTTTGGTTCGACAGTTTTGGCTCTAGAGCGTTTACAGACACACAGACACACAGACATACAGACATACAGACACACAGACACACAGACAGACAGACGTCATTCCGAAAATAGTCACATTCGATTCAGAAAAGGTCAAAACGTGTATATCCGTTGAAATCTCGAGTTCGAAATTTTTCATGATTACAATACTTACTTATTACTCTGTAAAAGAAAGTAAAAAGTTTATTTATATCATTGTCAGCATTCAAAGCATAGATAATTTCACATATCTATTATTTGCTTTTGAATAATCTTTAAAATAGCGACAGTTGGTTGCGTAGTGAATTTTGTAAATAATTAAGTAGATTATTATGAAGATGAAATGGTACCTTTTTATTGACTTAAATATGTTATGAGAAGAATTCTGTTTTAATATATCAGATTCTGTGTCATAAAATGAACAAATTTGAAACAAAATTAGGAAAGAAAAGAAACATTTACTTCATGAATTGTGTATGTTAGTAAGATTTACATAGCGTTCAGGATAGAAGGCTATATACATACACCGATGTGTCGCTAAGGAGTGAATTTTATCCCACGGGTTAGCCAATAGTATAGTTGGAATTTATAAAATGTGAGTCTCGTTACGAATTAATTGTATAACTATTAGAGGGATTTATGCTCCGCGTAATGTCAATGTCAAATAAATGTATGGAAGACGAATGATCATCATTCCAATTAGAAATGCTTATCCATAAACTTCCATAGAAGGCCTTTCTGAGCAGGGTAAGTTTGCAAATTTACAATTAAACCAACTTTATATAAGAAAATGGATCACTTATTTTCTTATACTTACGTCATTAAAGAAATGATGTACTGTAATAAGGAACAGGTGGCATTGTAACACCTTGACAGCCAATGCCAATCATATAATGACAGTATTTACAAGTAATTTCACGAAACTAATCATCATATCATATAGTTATTGTCATGTACCTATACAACAATCTAAGGTCAACAATATTGTATATATATATATATATATATATATATATATATATATATATATATAATGGAACTGTTGAAGAAATATTCCAATTAAAAAATACCGCACAGAGCGCGCGGTGGTAAAAAAGCGGAAAGCACAGATGTCTAGATTTATCTAAACGCCATCACGTCTGAGTTGGTGCATTTGCCGTATAGCACGGTGGCGGCGATGCCGTGCATAATTCAAAACGCAGGGGAATGTTGTGTATCTACTTTTAAAATTCAAGTTCAGTTCATCTATTGTGCAGATTTGCAAACAGGCTGTCGTTGGTAATTTCTTTATACCGTTAAATGTGCGGCTGACACGTACCTATACAAGAAACAACGTTCAATAAGCAAAATGGCGCCGTAACTAACGTGAATAACTTGAATAATGATATTTACTATCGCGAGTATAAAGCAATGAATGCCGCTTACAAAGGCCTGAATTTAGCGGCAGAATTAGCAAAAATAACCGATTTTGTGGCCACGTTTTGAATAAACGGTTTCCATGCTTTTATTTGTCGATAATCGTTTTTTGATGAGCGTATAGAGCGAGTGTCAACCGTGATTATTGCTTTACTGCCAAGATTAATCGCAACTGATAACGTTCGAGGATCCCATTAAAATTAAACCATCGCCATTTTTAATTCATAATTTCGGTTTCGTCGCAGCCTTCTGCGAAATTACATTAATCCTGCCATCAAGCGCTCGAGCGGCAGATGACTATCGTCGTCGCAGGTGACGTGATCAATTTTAAATGGAACCATTTCCAAGATACATACATACGTACGTACGTTGATCGATTTTAACGAAAATTTTGCGAAAATTTACTCAACCAGTTATCAAAATTATGGGTAACGTAACAGCTAACGGTGGGAACTTGAATTACAGTAACAGTGTTTCAAAACGGGTCACTTGATTTTATTTTTTAAATTTAACATGAGGACATTTTAATTGCTGCTTTTAAACACTTGTTTTAATGAATAATACATAATGCTAGATCGATGTCAGATACAGTATAAATGACAGTCAACCTACCTAATAATTGTTGTTTAATCATTTTACGAATATTCTTCCAGGAAATGATGAATACAGAGCTTTAAGCTGTATTCACTGCTAGCCAATTAATAATCACGAATATAAATTACACATAATAATTCAGTATATTTTATGACAAACAACGCTAACGTTTAAACGACAAAATTATCGCATTCTTTATAAATATTAAGGAAAATATTACCATACTACTATTTTTTTAATAAGATGTAATGCGATATACTTATATACACTGTCTTTCTATTGTATCAGTCAGATTTAAACTAAATGCTTATTTTCTTTTACGAAGTAATAAGATTTGTAATCATGAAAAACATCGAACTCGAGATTTCGAAGGATATACACATTTTGATCTTAAATCAAATGTGACTATTTTCGGAATGACGTCCATAGATCCATATATATGCAGAATATGTTTAAAAATTCGTATGAACTATGCCTGAAAATATTTTGACAGAGAAATAAAATAGAAATAATTTATGTCATTCTCCACCATTTAACACAAATATTTCGACTGAGTACGCGTTTCAGCATAATAGTTATTGCAGATAAATAATGAAATATATTTTAAAAACAGTGCGTATTAAATATTTCATTAGTATTATATATATATATATATATATATATATATATATATATATATATATATATATATATATATATATATATATTTCCCAAATAAACTGCCAAAAAGTAGCAATAATCCACAGTAACACCTGAAACTGTACTATTTAGTATAATATTTTATTACGTTATCAAATATTGTTGTTGTCCAATAAAAATAATATAGATTGCATCTCTAATATTTATCTTATCAATACATTCAAATATTTGAATGCATTGATAAGATGAATATTAAAGATGCATATTTTTAGCTCGCCGTACGAAGAAGCTAAAGCTTTCGGTCGTGTATCTGTAGCATTATCGGATCAACAAATTACATTAACAAAAAGTGTTTGTCTGGTCGCCCTGAATCCAAAAATATATATAACTTATATACTTGGATGTTAGATCGTAAGACCAAATTTGTGCCCTCTACTCCTCTGAAGGTACCGGAGCGATTTGAACCAAATTTGCTACATATATTATATGGCATCCCATTTGAATCCTCTCGCAGTTTAAATCTAATCGCCCGTATACTTCCTGAGTTATAGGGCCCCAAATTTTGGAGCCCCGCTTAATACTGCCCTTATAAAAAAAATTAAAGCACTTAAAAATTCTAATAATAATTCTAAGATATTTTATATCTACAAGATTTTTTCATATTGTTAACCCAAAGTCTGAAAAAAATTATTAAATATTGAATTTTAAAATATGCACTATTTTTTTTTTTTTTATCAATATAATCTACAAAAAATTGTAAGACTGTTTATATCTATTTTTTCAAATTGTTAACCAAAAAGGCCATTATTATTAAAAACCACTGGTCATATCACATATCTTACCTAAAGACGAGCTCTATACGCATTGGTGCGTTTTACGTGTACCAAATCTAGTTATTTAAAAAATTAGGGTTTTTTAAATTTTAATGAACGGCAGCGTCTTGTTCAACTAATTTTAATATGAAGCACTTGTTTTAAAATAATCAAATTGATTACTATTTGCAACTAGGGTCACCCGTGGGCACCATGTGCCCATATGGTACACAGAACATAGGTCAGTTTTGACTGATGGCGAATTTTCATGTAATTTAATAATAATAACACGGTTTTTCTTCATTTTGTATCGTTTGACTATAATAGTAATACAAATTTCCACATCGCAAATAATAATAAAGAAAAAATCGAGTTCTTTCTTTCGATTAACTAATCGATCGCTTATCATGCACTATGTAACATCCGATAAATTTAAACAAAATTTTGTTTAACTTTGATTTTAACCTTGTATGGTGCATATGTGTTGTATCATTTAGACAGTTTCTATGATTGTATATAAAAAACAGGATTTTAAATTTACTTACGATTGCTGTTTATTATTTGAATCGATTATTCTAATAATATGTATTACAAATCCTTTTTACACAACATTTTTAATGATTTGACATTTGATTCATTATTGTTTTTGAATTAAATAATCAGGCTAGATTCTGAATTTTGCAGTATTAAACTGCAGTTTTAAAAGTGATAATAATTAGTTATATGCTAAAATACAATGGATTGTGCCATCAAAAATAAAAGAATAAAATTGCCAACCAAACATGTTTCTAAATATGTTTGAATTATCTCTTCAAGATTTTATTTCTCTAATAATCAGAATTATAAATTTACTTACTTGCAGTTATTATAATTTGACGAACTATAAAATCTTACCGCAACTCATATTTTCAAAAATCACTGCTTCTTGGCCATTTTGAAGTGAAAATATATTAACTATGAATTAAAATAAATGAACAGAAACACGTATTTGCTAAAAATATATGCTAATTAGGCAATAATATGCACTTATTTCATATTATATACTTAAAAATTGAAATTATAGCATGCTACTCCCCTTAAACTTAAGATTAAACTTTGAATTGAAGATTTATCACAAAAACCAATATTGACATTTCATTCTGACGTTTGATTCGTTTTTGTCTATTTCAAAGCAGACTGAACTTCAGAATCGTAGTAATTGTTTTATTTCAGTATAAACTATTTGATTATTTTTTATAACATTATTAACAGACGCCATGGTGCAGTGGCTAAGTGTCATGCCTTTCACCCTGGAGGTCGTGAGTTCGATCCCCGTCTATGCCAATCTGCATTTTTACAAAAGAAAGCGTTCTACACATACACACTCACTCACATGCACACTCACATGCACACTCACATACACACTCACATACTCACTCACATACACACTCACATACTCACTCACATACACACTCACATACACACTCACATACTCACTCACATACACACTCACATACTCACTCACATACACACTCACATACAAACATTTCTGGGTTATTATATTAATGATTTCAAATAGTGATTACTTATTGTATCGCTGTGAGAATAGTTTAGCTATTGTTATTTATTATATGTATGAAACTTGCTGTTTCTTATTTAGCTAAGTGTAATTCACGTTATTCACGTATAGTAAATACAACATTGTCGCATTCTAGCAAAGACAAAGATAAGTCAAACACTAAACAACTTGATTGTAGTTTGCATTTTTGCCGTTGGTGGTGTCATCATGAATTAATTTCCAAAGTGACTATCGCAGTCATTGTGGCCGTAAGTAACATATGTATACGTTATGGCTTGTGTGTATGCAAATCTTTTATGATTTATACATTATAAATTATCGTATTTCGCTTGACGTTTGCGCAAACGTGCGACGTGCGTTAAGTTATGCGTTCGTGCGTGCGTGCGTGCGTGCGTGCGTGCGTGCCGTACCATCCTCACTAGGATTTCAATCTATGTCCAAGAATACTCGCGGTTGACCATCGCATTTATTCATTAAAAAGCCTGTTTGATTCTAACCAATATATTATTATGCATTTATGACTAGTTAAAAGTAAGTGTGTTTAATACAACAACAACAAATACGGCTAAGCAGGAATTCAAATCATTATTCGTTAACACATTTAAATAAATTGAAGCCATTTTGATAATGACGATTTAGAGCTTTAGAAATTAATTAATTTAAACAAGTTTAATTAAATTTATGAATAAATCAAAGGCTTACAGCCCACAATAAGTTTTCAAGCCCTCAAAAAGCTTCAAGCCATCAATTTAAATAATTGTTAAAAAGGCTGAATGGTTTCAAATCACATTTCAAGTTAATTGTTACACAAAAAATGTATTTAAGCGTACTTTTATTTCAAATATAGGGTTATTTAGATTTGCATAGATTGATTATACTATTTGCAATTTCGATTCGTAATTGCTAATTGAATCTCTGTGAATATACACCTTAATACAAGATCTCATACAAGACTTGTTGTTAAAAAGGCTTCAATTCCTTTTGAATTATAAAAGATTTGTGATTTTATAAACAGGTCTTAATTCCTTTTGATGTATAATAATTCTTAATTGGTAAATAGGCTTTACTGATAATATAAATTCACATAAAAGACTTGTACTTGTCAAAAAGGCATTAATTCATTTTGAAAGCAATTAAATGTAGGTGATTTGAGTGTGTGAATTATTGAAATAATTTTTAAGTTGAATTGAAAGTTCAATTCCACTATAGTAATTGATTTTGCCCAGCTCTGACAACAATGCTTCCAACTTGTTTAATATTGGTGTACTTAACTTGTTTATGTATTAGTGTATCTTGCCACGTGTGTAAATAACGAAACAAGAAACGAAATGTTGAATTTTTTTTTTTCAATCACCAATCAAATTGAATAAAAGAATCTATTCTATAAAATTTGTATTTTCAATACAACAATAATTTCTATTCATCGTCGAACTATGATTTACGATTGTCATCATTACCATTACTGCTAACCTAACCTAACCATTCATGTATTTAGTAATAATTGTAAGCTGAATTTTACCGACATATGTGTAAGACCGCCAATTAAGAAACTAAAATGTACATAGTACATGTTGTCAATACACAAATGGAATGACCTTTACTCGACTTTCATATAGTGTCACTATATCTACACTAGGGCCACCCGTGGGCACCTTGTGCCCATATAGTATACAGAACATAGGTCAGTTTTGACTGATGGCGAATTTTCATGTAATTTAATAATAATAACACGGTTTTTCTTCATTTTGTATCGTTTGACTATAATAGTAATACAAATTTCCAAATCGCAAATAATAATAAAGAAAAAATCGAGTTCTTTCATTGAACGCTATTTTGTTCTTAGATCACTATGCTGAGATTAACTAATCGATCGCTTATCATGTACTGTGTAACATCCGATAAATTTATACTAAATTTTGTTTAACTATGATTTTAACCTTGTATGGTGCATATGTGTTGTATCATTTAGACAGTTTCTATGATTGAATATAAAAAACAGGATTATAAATTTACTTACGATTGCTGTTTATTATTTGAATCGATTATTCAAAAAATATGTATTACAAATCCTTTTTACACAACATTTTTAATGATTTGATTTTGGTTCATTATTGTTTTTGAATTAAATAATCAGGCTAGATTCTGAATTTTGCAGTATTAAACTGATGCAGTGTCACAACGGCAGTTTTAAAAGTGATGATAATTAGTTATATGCTAAAATACAATGGATTGTGCCATCAAAAATAAAAGAATAAAATTGCCAACTAAACTAAATATGTTTGAATTATCTCTTCAAGATTTTATTTCTCTAATAATCAGAATTATAAATTTACTTACTTGCAGTTATTATAATTTGACGAACTATAAAATCTTACCGCAACTCATATTTTCAAAAATCACTGCTTCTTAGCCATTTTGAAGTGAAAAATATTAACTATGAATTAAAATAAATGTACAGATACACGTATTTGCTAAAAATATATGCTAATTAGGCAATAATTTGCACTTATGTCATATTATATACTTAAAAATTGAAATTATAACATGCTACTCCCCTTAAACTTAAGATTAAACTTTGAATTGAAGATTTATCACACAAAAACCAATTTTGACTGATTTCATTCTGACGTTTGATTCGTTTTTGTCTATTTCAAAGCAGACTGAACTTCAGTAGAGTAGTGATTGTTTTATTTCAGTATAAACTATTTGATTATTTTTTATAACATTATTAACAGTCGCCATGGTGCAGTGGCTAAGTGTCATCCTTTCACCCTGGAGGTCGTGAGTTCAAACCCCGTCTATGCCAATCTGCATTTTTACAAAAAAAAGCGTTCTACACATACACACTCACATACAAACATTTCTGGGTTATTATATTAATGATATAATATTGCATTATTTTGTTTTAAATTGTATCTACGATTGCTTTGAAACCATATCAATATGTATTGTAACTATAAGGGAAACGTAAATGTAAGTCCATTTTAGAAATCGATATTTCAGTATACTGCAGAGTTTTCGAACAAAATTTTCAGATAAAAAAAATTGCAAAACTTTTTATAAGTATAACATATTTTCAAAATGTTAACCTATAGGCCATAATAAGTAAAGACAATTATTATTAAATTTTAATGCCAAGCGTAGAATAGACGGGTAAAGTCCGCTGCTCGCAACGCATATATTACTTATAAGGCGAGCGGAAGGCATAGGTGTTTTGTACCTAAGCTCGTTGACTGATTTATTCTATTCGAATCAAAGGTGCAGCTGTAGTAAAAATTAGCAAATAAATGGATAATATCCTGTCGGCTACAGTCCAGTCCAGTACAGTACAGTAGTGTCGTATATGTTTTAGGGTGTGGCCTGCAGCATGTTAGCTGCCAACCTATAGAAATAGTCAGTGTAATTACCGGTGTCACCGCTGTATATTTATATGCGCTGCATTTTAAAAATTACGGCGCAGTAGCTGCATAATTAAACGTATGCAATTAATAACGAAACTTCGGTACTTAAATTCTGAATTATTTAATAGAAGAGAACTATCACGGCAGCCATGATAATGATAATTAATTATCAATTTTGAGATTAGCATTGCTATGCTATGCTATGCTGCACAGTAGTAAAATCAGCGGCTTATTCTGATGCAACTCACCGTACGTATATACGTGACTCACGACCGCAACAGATACACGGGTCAAAGCTTTGGTCAGCTTGGACCACGCCCTCATTTCCTACCAGATGCGGATTCACGGAAAATTTATACTATTATGTCAATGACTCAAAAAACCGGAGCTGAACCGAAATGAAAATGAGTTGTGACCAACGCAGAACTTTCTTATACGTAGTTTTCATTATATATATATATATATATATATATACAGGGTGTCTCAAACAAATGTATTGAAATTGGAAATTGAAAGACGTTTGCGAATCCCTTGGTGCGCGTTATCAGCGTTGTCTGGACAATAATGGTCATCAATTTGAACATTTGCGAACATGATTCTTCAATTACATTTGTCTTCTGTACTTGAAGCCTTTTAACTTTTCTCTATGTTCATAAATAAAGTTTTTCTCGTCATTCGAAGTGACAGTACATATTTTTGAGACACTTTGTATATATATATATATATATATATATATATATATATATATATATATATATATATATATATATATATATATACATATATATATATATATATATATATATATATATATATATATATATATATATATATATTTATATATATATATATATTTTAAGCAAAAGTTGTGCGTAATATTATTATCATTCATTATGAACATAACTATTTTTACCGTAAGTGTAGCCGTTCTAGTGAAATTGGAGATAGAACAAAAAATGTATAGAGTAAACATGCACTTCCTGTTTCAATATTCATTTCAAAAATAAAAAGTGTACATCTAGAGCATATACACGTCCTAAGTTTTATAATTTTACGTTTGACAGTTGTGGCCCTAAAGCGTTCACAGACACACACACAGTCAGATAGGCAGACACACACACACACACACACACACACAGACTTCATTCCGAAATTAGGCACATTGGATTCAGGGAACGTAAAAATATGCATATCCGTTGAAAGCTCGAATTTGAAATTTTTCATGATTACAAGACATACTTATTACTTCGTAAAGGAAAGTAAAAATTAATCACTCGGTGCTGAACCGAAAATGTATTTTTTTACGGAACGAAAACCGGAACAGAACTGATATATATATATATATATATATATATATATATATATATATATATATATATATATATATATATATATTTCTTTTTAATTGA
This sequence comes from Leistus spinibarbis, assembly GCA_933228885.1. Taxonomy (NCBI): domain Eukaryota; kingdom Metazoa; phylum Arthropoda; class Insecta; order Coleoptera; family Carabidae; genus Leistus; species Leistus spinibarbis. Next base: position 4,172,843 of record OW121810.1, on the reverse strand, counting down.
ATCGAACCAATAACCGATATGAAAAAATTTACCATTTACTGAAAAATCTCCTGCGAAAACGGTAGTTTTTAGCTCGCTATACGAAGTACCGAAGAAGCTAAAGCATTCGGTCGTGCGTCTGTAGCATTCTCGGATCAAAAAAAGTGTTTTCTCGTCGCCCTGAATCCAAAAATATATATAACTTATATACTTGGATGTTAGTCGTCGCTCACTCGTAAGACCAAATTTATGACCTCTACTCCTCTGAAGGTGCCAGAGCGATTTACACATATTACTTGGCATCCCATTTGAATCTGCTCGTAGTTTAAATCCAATCGCCCCGAGTTATAAAATATGCACTAAACATTTCTTTTGTCAATATAATCTACCAAGGCTTTTAATATCTATAACACTTTTTCAAATTGTTAGCCAAAAGGCCATAATAATTGAAAGCTCTACGCATTAGTGCGTTGTTTATTTATGTCTCCCTAGTTACATTACATATTGATCTTATTTCACAGCAATCGCAGAATAAATTGAAAACAAAATAAAGCATTATAATAAATACAGATAGTGATATGACAAGAAAGTCGAGTGAGGGCCATTTCAGCTTCCTTTTATATATACACGACAAGTGTTTACAGATATCACTAGCCATAAGTTTATAAGTAGTTAATAGTTATGGAACCTGTACAGATTATTTTCTATAGCAAAAAATAAATATAAAAATAATAAATGCGTGATTTGTGATTCCTGCAAACGCGACGTAATAACATTTTATTTCTTGTAGAAATTCCGCTGGATAATTTTATATAATCTAATGTAAATTAAATCGAGCCATTATGGCATAATATTTTGCCCATACATACATTGCTCCCAATAATGTTCCTCGTGCGTGAATGTGCAACACTTGAAAAAATAAACTGGTATCGATGGGCTTTGAAATGTATAAGAATTACTTTTGCAGCGACATTTCTTGTTCGCGTAGATCGATACATTTACACGCGTTTTTACTGGAATATTAAGTGGACAGTGATTCTCAAACTGTCAATACACAATAATGATCCTTATAAACAATGTTCAATAATCAGTAGCCTTCACTCGACTTTCTTAGCCTGTCACTATCAGTATTATATATACGAGTATAAACACTCAGATGCATCTGTTTCTATGTTTGTTTATTAGTGAGTTTATATGTGTAGAACGCTATTTTTTCTAAAAATGCAAACTTACATGGGTAGAAATTTAACTCCAACTTTTACTGTGAAAGTCGAGATTCTCAACCATACACCTTAGCTAGATAATAAATTTATTGTATTTAATCAATGAAACTGTTCCGTAATCTTGAGATATTCCAAATATTTGTGAACATTTTATTGGTTAACATAATTTATATTTTATTGAAATGATTATTGTTAATAGTTTGAGCCATTGTAATTTAACATATTCCATTTATCACTTTTAAAAAATGCTGTAGCGTTATTTTAGTTCCTCGATTTCACTGTAGTTTAATATTTTAATTTAGTTTAGGTGTAAATAGTCACCATTAATTTTAAATCCTATCCTATTCTATCCTATGCAAACTATGATAAATAGACAAGAACGTATCCAACGTCAGAATGAAATGTTAAAGTTAATATATAATATTAATGTGAAAAATCTATTATAATATTAATTTGACGATTTGATGTGTATTTAGTGTGTTGTGTAGTTTATTGATAGTGGCATCTTACGGAAAACAACGAAAATACAAAACCGTGATCACAAGGAAACTCCGTATAATAATACCTTTATTTATATAGTGTAACCATGATTAGGTCTACATTTACAAAAATATTTCTAGAAAATTCGCCACCCGTCAAATTATTCAAATTGACTGGATAATGGATAATTGGTGAGGAGTAATCTGTAAAGGCTGTAATCTGTATATGATATGAGCATATGGTGCCCAAGGGTAATCTTAGTTTACAATGATACTTTACTTTGTTTTAAATTCACCCTACGATTGCTATGAAACTAAATAAATATTGTAACGAAGGGAAACGTATTAAGAGGAATCCCCATACCCGCTGCAAACATAGCAAAACATAGCTAAACAAGGTTTCGTCGAACCCTTAAAACTCCTTTATTACAACATTAAAATGAATGAAATTTATATTTTTCAGATAGCCAAAACTTAGCTCTATGCCTCTCTGGTTTTCGATTTTCAATATTTTGCTTAGATTTTTTTTTATATTGTTCTATATTTACCCTATTTTCAAATGTCCATAGTTTTTATTGAGATGACAAATTTAAAAATTCATAACTAGACAAACGTACATTGACTATTTTTCTACCGGAATATTTTAAAAGTTTTATTAAAAAAAATGTGTTAGCAAGTATTTTAAGGGTCAAACGAACGCTCCAACTAGAACGCTTCAAGTAGTAAATAGCATTGGCTCTTATGGCGCTACGATATTCGTGCGCTTCCCCCTTTACACCGACCTGTAAGGACGAGCAACCATGGGGATTCCTCTTAACGAAACAACCATTTTCAAAGGTGATTTTGCAATAAATTCTACTTTTCCAATATTTGCTAGAAAGTTTAATATCTTCAACTTTTAATAGATTTTTTCTCTGATTCAAATTAAATCCGTGATTTTGAAAAATTGTTACCTCCCGTTTTGGCGTTAATGGTCGAATGCCAATCACGCGACTGAAGCGACTGTAGTTTGTTTGCACATGTCATGGAGATCAACATTGCTTTACTTAATTTACATTTATTTACATGGAGACCAGTGGTACGCTGGAGTCACGTTAGTCGATTCAGTCGCGTGATTGGCACTCAACCTTTAATGATCAGATTCGATTCTGGAATAGACAAAAAGTATATATTTTCGTTTGAAATTTTTCAGGATTGCAATACTTTTATTTAGACTACGTCCAAAAATGTAACAATAATGAACACTGTAAATAAATGACATATAGAAATAATAATTAGCTCGCTGTTGTTTCTGTATCTGCGATATATATATATATATATATATATATATATATATATATATATATATATATATATATATATATATATATATATAAAATGTTGCATAGTTGTGTTTGTAGCAATCACAAAGCGGAACAAATTTGATACGAAATGCAAATAATGCAGCAAGGAATGAGATTACGGATATGACAACATATATTATGGAATAACTGCAGTTTCACGGTAAGGTACGCCGTATGCCGTACGCAGCGCAGTGCCGGCCGGCCGCTGTGTGTCCGACTTAATTAACATATCTAGCTAGCTGTTGTCACGATTTCCATCACGCAATCACGAACATATCAACAATTGCATTATTACCACAATGCATGCGCAACTAGAACGAATTCTACTATATATATATATATATATATATATATATATATATATATATATATATATATATATATATATATATATATATATATATATATATATATATATATATATATATATATTGTGTCAGTCAGAATGTGCAGCAATTCTTCTAAACGTAATATAATTATAAATGATTTACAAACAGATTTTCGCTACCCTTTACCTAAATTCAAATATTGGTTAAAGATAACAACATGCTCAATTTGAAAGCTGGAGTAGTCTTTACTTCACTTTCTTTCAGCAAAAGTTAATATTTTGTTACTTTTTTATTGATTAAAAGAAAATATAATTCTTTTATATTATTCATTAATATATAAAATTATATAATACAAATTCAAGATATAAACATATATACAAATCTGGAGTGGCCTTCACTCGACTTTCTTGTCCTTTCACTATGAATCAAAATAAATATGTATTGTAAGTTAGGGAAACGAACATATATAAAATAACTATTTCCAAATGCAATTTTTCAGTTAGTACGTTTTTCAATGAAACTTTTCAAACAAAAGTTGCTTGGGATTTTAATATTCTTTACATTTGCGCGGATCTCTTTTTTTAGCTTGCCGTACGAAGTACTGAAGAAGCAAAAGCATTCGGTCGTGTGTCTGTAGCAAATACAAAAGGGGTTTGTCTCGTCGCTCTGATTCCAAAAATATATATAACTTATATACTTGGCTGTTAGTCGTCGCTCGCTCGTAAAAACAAATTTGTGCCCTTTACACCAATACCGATTTACACCAAATTTGGTACACATATTATTTGGCATCCCTTTTGAATTTAGAGTCTACCTTATAAGTATAATTAAGACACTTAAAATTCTTACTTGAAATTCTGAGATATTTAATATCTACAAGATTTTTTCATATTGTTAACTCAAAGGCCATAAAAAATTATGAAACATTATAATTTTGAATTATAAAATATACACTAAAGACAATTGTTATTATTAAAAAATCTACAAAAAATTGTAGGACTCTTATATCTATAATATTTTTTCAAATTGTTAACTAGAAGAATAATTAAAAATCGCTGCTCGCATCGCAAATATTACTTTATAAGGCGAGCTGGACGTATAGGTGCGTCGTACCTATGCTTGTTTAAATAAATTTTGGAGATGAAAAATAAAAACTATAAAAAATAATCTATTTTGGATATGTTATTATTATTTATCTCCGAAACTGTGTATTCAAAAGTAAAAAATAAAATATCAGGCAATTCTTTATGCAATTACGTATCAACTGATATATTTTTAATAAAAATAACTCGGGCCAATTTTTCTTTGTTTAATCATGTTAATTTTTGAATACTTTTATGGAATTAATAAATATAACTATGTCCAAATGTGTAACAATGTGTTCGAAATACTTTTTAATCCATTAATCAGTTATTAATCGACGGTATATCTTGAATGTAGTCTAAAAATAACATATTTGTAATACTGGTTATATCCATATTTAAAGTTGATAAGTAGCGCTACCTTCTGAACGCAATGGCATTTCTTCGAACGAATGTACCTGATGGTTTGTGTTAATAACTGACGGATATTCAACATGACTAATTGGCCGAAGCGTTTTGTTGATTAAAAACTCAAATAGGGCATAAAGAAGCCAAACAAAAAGGTATTAAGCAAGGAAGCAATTGTGTATCCACTTAAACATCCAATTTAATTGGATGAATACGTCGGTAATTCCAAAAGCTCATCGTTAGTTTGCTGATTAAAATATTTTCATTTTGGAATTTCGGTAAATTACTTGCATCGGCTGCAAAGAATCTCTTATAGTGTACATGTACGTATTACAACAAAAAAGTGCAAGAAATTGCTTTAAAATAACATAACAGTGCAAATTTATAGATATCGTTTATATAATATGTATACTCGTTATTTTCATCGCATGAATGGTGTATACAGTAGACATTTTAATTAGTACACCGTATACTAACAAACCTATATATATATATATATATATATACTCTAGTAGATAATTCTCCTAACATCTTCTTAAGTAACGAAACTACGCATGCGTAACGTTTTTATAACGTTCGTTAAACGTGTACATTCGATTTATTTATATTCATTTTGCGGTCATTCCATCTATACTTTTGTTTCACTACTTCGACTTCAGAAGATTCCTATCGATTAATATCGATAAATCCATCGCAACAACTTTAGTACTCTCTGCGCTGTTTGCATTTATTATTCGGACAGTTGAAGGCATATATGCCTTTATTATTATTATTTATGAACTAGGGTCACCCGTGGGCACCATGTGCCCATATGGTATACAGAACATAGGTCAGTTTTGACTGATGCTGAATTTTCATGTAATTTAATAATAATAACACGGTTTTTCTTCATTTTGTATCGTTTGACTATAATAGTAATACAAATTTCCACATCGCAAAAAATAATAAAGTAAAAATCGAGTTCTTTCTTTGAACCCTATTTTGTTCTTAGATCACTATGCTGAGATTAACTAATCGATCGCTTATCATGCACTGTGTAACATCGGATAAATTTATACTAAATTTTGTTTAACTTTGATTTTAACCTTGTATGGTGCATATGTGTTGTATCATTTAGACAGTTTCCATGATTGTATATAAAAAACAGGATTATAAATTTACTTACGATTGCTGTTTATTATTTGAATCGACTATTCAAATAATTACAAATCCTTTTTACACAACATTTTTAATGATTTGACATTTGATTCATTATTGTTTTTGAATTAAATAATCAGGCTAGATTCTGAATTTTGCAGTATTAAACTGATGCAGTGTCACAACGGCAGTTTTAAAAGTGATGATAATTAGTTATATGCTAAAATACAATGGATTGTGCCATCAAAAATAAAAGAATAAAATTGCCAACCAAACATGTTTCTAAATATGTTTGAATTATCTCTTCAACATTTTATTACTCTAATAATCAGTATTATAAATTTACTTACTTGCAGTTATTATAATTTGACGAACTATAAAATCTTACCGCAACTCATATTTTCAAAAGTCACTGCATCTTGGCCATTTTGAAGTGAAAATATTAACTATGAATTAAAATAAATGTACAGAAACACGTATTTGCTAAAAATATATGCTAATTAGGCAATAATATGCACTTATTTCATATTATATACTTAAAAATTGAAATTATAACATGCTACTCCCCTTAAACTTAAGATTAAACTTTGAATTGAAGATTTATCACACAAAAACCAATTTTGACTGATTTCATTCTGACGTTTGATTCGTTTTTGTCTATTTCAAAGCAGACTGAACTTCAGAATCGTAGTGATTGTTTTATTTCAGTATAAACTATTTGATTATTTTTTATAACATTATAAACAGTCGCCATGGTGCAGTGGCTAAGTGTCATGCCTTTCACCCTGGAGGTCGTGAGTTCGATCACCGTCTATGCCAATCTGCATTTTTACAAAAAAGCGCTCTACACATACACACTCACATACACACTCACATACACACTCACTCACATACAAACATTTCTGGGTTATTATATTAATGATACAGTGTCCCTAATGAATACTGTGTTTTTTTTACGTATTTAGAATGTAATGTTCTATTGGGAATTATGAGTCGTGTATTGCATCGAAATGGACTTTAGTGATATGACTGCAAATCGCAATTATCATTATATAAAGTAGGTACATTGCGCGTCTGTGAGAAGACCGGATACCGCAAGCTTGTAAATCACGCATACGTCGAATATCCAAGTTAGCCATGTAGCGTTTGTCTTTTATTCCTTTTATTATGTACTTAGGTATGTGTATACGTACCAAAGGAATGATAAATAAATGCATACATGTACAACAAACCATATACGCAACCTGCGGCCCTACGATTATATCTAGTGTGCACTGACCAATATTTTACTCGTGCGCCATAAAGCTATAGTGACCGGTCGTGTGTCTGTAACATGCTCGGATTATATAACTCATACTTATGGCTGTATATATTTCACGCAGTTGGTCATAAGACTAGGGTTTGGAGCTGTAACTTCTTTGAAGGTACAGGGCCAAGTTTAACTAAATAATATTTGGGTTGCATTTTAATTCAATTCGTCCATACAGTTCCAGAGTAATAGGGCCTCAAAATTAGAAGCCCTTCTTAATACTACCCATAGAAAAATTGAAAATAACAAAGATATTTTAAGATTATTTTATGCCTAGCATATTTCTTCAAATTTTTTACAACGAAAACGATAAGGAATTATAAGAATTATTAAATAAGTATGTTTTTAGCTCGCCGTACGAAGTACAGAAGAGGTTAAGCAATTGCCCGTATACTTCCTGAGTTATAGAACTCCAAAATTTAGAACCTCTCTTAATATATAAAAAAAATATTAATAAACATCCAAAAATTTTACTAAAAAATCTAAGATATTTTAATGTCTACAAGATTTCTTTATATTGGTAACCCAATGGTTATAAAAATTTATTAAAAATTGTAATTGAGAATTTTAAAATTAGTACTTTCTTTAGTTACAAAAAATTGTAAGCTTTTTTTATATGTATAACATTTATTTCAATTTGTAAACACATAGGCCATAATAATTAAAAACAATCATTTTTAAATTTTAATATAAAGAATGGAGCATCATATACGTACTGTAGGCATAGGTGCCTTGTACCTAAAATGTTTAATATAGTAAAACCTTTTTCAAAAAATTATCTATAATTTATTTTAATTTTTACTAATACTACTAGTTTCAAACAAATACTAAAAAAAATTAATTTTGATGAACATTTCCTAATTTTATTAATTAACACACAGAAGCAAATGGTTTATACATTGGAAAATATAACCAAACAAATTACTGTCACATAGACATAACTTCCTCATTTCACTAACAGATGGCGATCAATGTCTGATATACTTCAAAATATATTTATATTATTTTTTTAAGCCTATGGGCTCACAATTTGAAAAAACTTTAATCACATAAAATATCTTAGAATTTTAAAAGTTGACTAAGGGCAGTATTTAAGAGGGTTCTAAATTTTGAGGGCCTATAACGCTAGCCCTGTACTGACGATTTGATTTAAAATGTGACGGAACGGCACGCTGGTAGCGCTAGCGCCAGTGCTTGTTTTTTTCTCTAAATGTAAAATAAAAGTAAAAACGAAATTTTGTTACGGTAAAATTGAGTTATGGAACGAAATCATATTCCGCAGATCAATGTTCGAGAAATATATATGTTTATGGAAAAGTTTTTATTGAATATTTTGTTTTTAGAATGGCTAAAAATAAATTTCAAAACAAAACAAAAATATTCAGAAAACATAAGCTTGGCAAAGAAAATATAAGTACCAGAATGCAAAATAAAAGATAGTGATCAGCAGGGAGAGTAAGAGAATTAGGCGTTTGAATGACAAATATAAGGAGAATGCAAGAGAGATTAACCGAGAAAGCAAAAGAAAGGTCTGTGTTGGCCACAACCGATTACTTTATATTGTGAACCCATAAGTCAGAAACATAATATTAAAAATATGAATTTATAATACTGTAACTATCTCAATAAAAGACTGGCAATTGTTGCAATCAATCGCTAACAATGTCATTTATATGTTTTAAAATATATTTCTTCAATATTCGGTAGTAATAAATAGGATTTCATCATTAAACATAGTTAAAAAAATGTTATCTATATAAATAATTCAGCGAGCTAAAGCATTGGTGTCTGCACCTATGCTTGTCTATAGTAGAATAGGATTCATTAGTTTAATAGTTCAAAACTACAATTGAATCAATTGTATACACAAATAAGAAAGAACATTTTTATAATTGGATGAATTGATTATATTTAAAAGACTCATTATATGTATTTATTATTTAATATATTTATTTAAGAATTTAAATAATATTGGCTTCAAATATGATGAAAGTGCACCGTTTAATGCAAAGTAGCCCCATGTTGCCATGGTAACATAGTTATTATAGTAATTGATGTACCTTATTATTCAATTTAAACTGATAAAGAAATGTAAAATGTGACTTTTTTAAATAACTTTTCCCCAAAATAGCGGTAACTTTGCAACACGAAAAAATAACAAGTAAAAAGCTAATTAAACATCCAATGGGTCTGAATTTTGATTTAAAATAAGATTAAGTTAATAGCTTTTTAATGAATTACCCCACAAGGGTTTCGGCGCAATTGCCGTTTTGCGGTGGTCCAGCGAACAGTTGGCCCTGCCATATTTTGCGTTTAAATGGACGCAAATGAGCATTGATTAAGTTGAGACGCTCATGCAATCATGTCATCAATCATCCGCCACAGAGACAGAGAGACAGAGAGTGTGCGAGAGAGAGAGAAAGAGAAACGTTTTCGGAGATTTGCATATAAAGTTATGGACTGATCCTGTTTTCGGCGTCCGCAAATATGCGACGACTTGTATAAATCATACGTTGAACGTTTTATTGAATATACACATTAAAATAATAAGACTGCGCAGCTCATAATGTCGTATATTTTCGCTCCACAACACAGTTGAAGGATTCGCTAATCTTTTTTAAATATTCAATACACCTTTTATATTTATTCAAGTAATATAATCACCGTTGTACATACGAGTGTCTAAACTGTTAAACCTAATGCAACCAATTAAAACACACATAAAATATTGCCTTCAACAGTTTTGGCTCTATACATACACACACTCGTTATTAGGAAAATGGCAGATTTCGATTAAGGGATAGTCAAAACCCTTTATAATTGCGAGTGCGAAAATGTTCATGATTATAAAACTGCCCTTTAGACTTCATCCAAGAAAGTAAAAACGATTCGCAATGCCATCAGTCTTCATCAGTCGTAATTTAACTCATCAAGCTAATCATATATATAATAAAATACATTTTTCCGTCACGATATCTGTGTAATTTCCATATTGGTAACTAATGATACTACATACTGTTATTTTTCCGTATTCCAATTTTCGTATTCGCAGAAATCCAGAAATAAAGATTAAGTGCGGTTCAGCTGTATTTTCGGTACAAATTTAAAAGGTTCATTACAAGCAATTACTAGGCGTTTATGTAGAAATAAATTGGTTTTACGGTTATTTGACGATTCGCAATCTTTGTATTCCGAGAATGTCATTCGGACAACTCACGTTTATGGCTGCGTACAGGTTTCCAAATTTGCACTACATCATGTTCCACTATCTCACCGAAAAGAGTTTAACGTGTTTGTTCGAATAACATTATTAGCTCGCCGTACAAAGTACAGAGGAGCTAAAGCATTTGGACGTGTGACTGTAGCATTCTGGGATCATAAAACAACATTAAGAAAATGTGTTTGTCTCGTCGCCCTGAATCCATATATATATATATATATATATATATATATATATATATATATATATATATATATATATATATATATATATATATATATATATATATATATATATATATATATATAACTTATATACTTGAATGTTAGTCGTCGCTCGCTCGTAAGACCAAATTTGTGCCCTCTACTCCTCTGAAGGTACTGGAGCGATTTGAACCAAATTTAGTACACATATTATGTTGCATCCTATTTGAATCCGCTCGCAGTTTAAATCCAATCGCTCTTATACTTCTAGAGTTATAGGGCCCCTTAATACTGCCCTTATAAAAAAATTAAAACACTCAAAAATTCTACTAAAAAAAATATTATTTGGCATTCCATTTGAATCCGATTGCAGTTTATATCTAATCACTCGTATACTTCCCGAGTTATAGGGCCCCAAAATTTGGAACCCCCTTAATACTACTCTTAGAAAAATATTTGAAACATTAAAAAAAATTACAAATAAAAGATATTTTATATCTATAGAATTTCTTCATATTAGTAATCCAAAGACCATTGAAATTAATATAAATTATAATTTCAAATGTTCAATTATGCACTAATTCTTTAATTTTTTACATAAACAATCTACAATAAATTATAATTATAATATTTTTTCAAATTGTGAACCTAAAGACAAGATTTGGTACGCGTAAAACGCACCAATGCGTAGAGCTCATCTTTAGGTAAAATATGCGTTGCGAACAAGTGGAATTTAATTGTTATGGCCATTTGGTTAACAATTTGAAAAAATAATTTAGATATAAAAGTCTTTATTTTGATAAAATAATATTTTAGTGCATATTTAAAAATTCTAAATTATAATATTTAATAATTATTTATGGCCTTTGGGTTAACAATATGAAATAATCTTGTAGACATAAAATATCTTAGAATATTCAGTAGAATATTTGAGTGTTTCAATTATTTTTATAAGGGCTGTATTAAGGGGTTCAAATTTTGGGGGTCCTATAATTCGGGAAGTATACGGGAAATTGGATTTATATTGCGAGCGGATTCAAATGGGATGCCAAATAATATGTGTACCAAATTTAGATTATATTGATAAAAAAAAAATAGTACATATTTTAAAATTCAAAATTATAATATTTAATAATTTTTTTCGGGCTTTGAGTTAACAAAATGAAAAAATCTTGTAGATAAAAAATATCTTAGAATTTTTAGTAAAATTTTTAGTGTTTCAATTATTTTTATAATGGCAGTATTAAGGGGGGCTTCAAATTTTGGGGCCCTATAACTCGGGAAGTATACGGGCGATTGGATTTAAACTACGAGCGGATTCAAATGGGATGCCAAATAATATGTGCACCAAATTTGGAGTGAATCGCTCCGATACCTTCAGAGGAGTAGAGGGCACAAATTTGGTCTTACGAGCGACGACTAACATCCAAGTATATAAGTTATATACATTTTCGGAATCAGGGCGACGAGACGAACACTTTTTCTTAATGAAATTTTTTGATCCGAGAATGCTACAGACACACGACCGAATGCTTTAGCCTCTTCGGTACTACGTACGGCGAGCTAAAAATAATAAATAATCCACTGAATTGATAGGCGAGCTAAAGGCATTGCTGCCTATGCTTGTTAAATATATCTTTTTAATCTGCAGTATCTAAAGTAGTAAAGTATAAATCATCTGAACAGACAAATTGTTAAAAATTATGATTTGGTGTTTTCTTATTTCATCGCCTTCCCAAATATGAACGCTACAATCAAATACATCATGTTTGAAAAAAGTATAGCATTAGATGATGAGTATATTGCGACAACATAATAATATATATTAGTAAAACACATATCATATATATACGTAGCGTATAGATCAAAACATTTTGCTTCGACTGTCAGCTTAATTGACCACCATTTATCTAGGCATCAATCAACACTTTATTACTCACAGCACAGGCCTTATAAAAAGAATCATCAAACACTTCATATATTAGAAGGAATCTTTAGCACATATTTCCTGTATCATTATTAATTGTCAAAATAATCTCAGGATGACCTACAGCTATGTTCATATAGTAGGTACTACTACTACTACTTGAATATGAATTTCAATATTTTATAAGATGTTCACCGCCTCCTTCTTGATGTAAACAGCTGAGTCCAGGGGCTCCCTTCCTTGCTCCAAGATCACGATGGGAGGACTTGGATTATAATGATGATTAGTAACAGTATTATATTATTAGTTTGTTGCTAACTTCTTGTATCTACATTATCCTAAAGCGGAATTACTCTGACATGAAAACAAATATGTATTTCTATACTAAATAACTGAAAATATAAATATACTGTCAAAACAACTGATTGAACTATATTCATATCTATGGCAACATAAATAAAATATTTAAGATATTCCGTAGTAGTTTTCTTGTAACTGGTACATTTTTTGAAGAAACTTTTCAAACAAAAGTTGGGCAAAATATTAATATATTTCATTTCGCTATTTTTGCCATAATTGTAGTCGTTCTAGTGATATTGGAGATAAAACAAAAAATGTATCGAGTAAACATGCACTTCCGATTTGAATATTCTTTTCAAAATTAAAAAGTGCACATATAACAGTCTTAAGTTTGAAGTTTTACAATTTTACGGTGGCTCTAGAACGTTCACAGACAGACAGACACACAGACGTCATTCCGAAAATAGTCACATTCGATTCAGGGATGGTCAAAACGTGTATATCCGATGAAATCTCGAGTTTGAAATTTTTCATGATTACAATACTTACTTATTACTTCGTAAATGAAAGTAAAAATACTTTCATACTGGTTATTTATTTGCTTCAAAGACAAAAACGAATAAAACTTCAAATTATTAAAAGTATTGTGAGAATGAGGTTAGTAATATATTCGTTGAAAAATCTATTTAAATACAAAGAAGCAGGATATGTTAATGTATAATCCTGATTTTTGAGGAGATAAAATTATATTATCATTGCTGGATTGACAAACATGAGAAATCACCTCCAGTCAAATTTAAAATTAGTAGTTAGTAAATTTATAAAACTAATTTTTGAAGACTTAAAATAATATTATATTGACAAATTATACGAAACAAAATAGAAGCAGTACGTAAATTTATAAACCTGATTTTTGAAGAGGTAAAACAATATTTTTTTCTAATTTGGACTAAGGTTTAGAAAATACAGAGTATTTAGTTTCACTAATTAATTACAATATTCAAGAAGCAATCTTGTTTCATATCTAATAAATTATAAAAGTGTTAAATCTGTGAAAAATATCTGGAGTGGCCTGCATTCAACTTTCTTTTACGTAGTTTTCAATAGATAATATACATATATATCCCAAACAAACTGTCTACCTATATATATATATATATATATATATATATATATATATATATATATATATATATATATATATATATATATATATATATATAATCTCAAACAAACGGTCAAACTAACCAATACTCTAAAGGAATACTCTGAAATGTCTATTTTGTTTTTCTGGCAAAAACAGACGCAGATATTAATTATTATTAAGTGATAACAAAATCATTTGCTGACCAATATAAAATGAAAATTCAAATTAAATTACTATAACTTAATAATAACTGGATAATTATACCAATTTATAATGGATCTGTATTTGAAGTACTTATCGTATTCACTCTTAAACTGTCAAACTCCACAGTAAAACTCTGAAATTGTTATTTAATTATGTTAGCAATATATAATATAAATTGATTCTATAATAATTTACCTGATACAATTTATTCTAATAAGAAATCAATATTTTAACCATTAATTCATACAGATAACTGTCAATGTAATGCTTGTATGTTTTCAATAAACAAGAAACAAATGATGTAACTCATGGTTGATCCGATTTAAAAATAATAAAATTTGTCACAAGTGTAGGCATAACTATAGCAACGTAAATAAGATATTTGAGTTTTTTCGTAGCAGTTATCTCATAACTGGTACAAATTATGAAGAAACTTTTCAAACAAAAGATGTGCGAAATATTCATATCTTTCATTATGAACATAACTATTTTTGCCCTAAGTGTAGCCGTTCTAGTGATATTGGAGATAGAACAAAAAATGTATAGAGTAAACATGCACTACCGATTTGAATATTCTTTTCAAAAATAGGAGGTGCACATCTAGGGTATATACAAGTCTTAAGTTTGAAGTTTCATAATTTTACGTTCGACAGTTTTGGCCCTAGAGCGTTCACAGACACACACACACACACAGACACACACACACACACAGACACACACACACACACACACAGCCACACAGACACACAGACGTCATTCCGAAAATAGTCACATTCGATTCAGAAAACATCAAAACGTGTATATCCGTTGAAATCTCGAGTTCGAAATTTTTCGTGATTACAATACTAACTTATTACTCTGTAAAAGAAAGTAAAAATGGTTCCTAGTTATAAAAATCAAGTGAAAGTAAATAGAATATAAATAATACAAAGCATTTCCTAAAACTGTTATATTTTGAACTAATTTATATCCGAATTATATTACTATGCAATCCAACCTAAATGCATGTCTGTAGTTACGCCCCTTTCATACAAATATGAATTAAATTTTATTAAATTTTATTTTATGATTATATCGATGAAGAATGTATTGTATATGATATGTGCACATAGTGCCCACGGATAAACCTAGTATATAATATTTGGTAGTTTGCAAAAGCAATAAAAATGAAGCGTTATTAAATTAGGGTTATGTTAGGAAATGGGGAGTCCAAAGGTTCAATACCAGAGGTGTATATTGAGAAAGATTTGCTACTTCCTTGCAATGTAACGAAAGACAGTTTTTAAAGACAAGTAGAATATCGAATTGGAAGCAATCAGCGACCGCTATGATGATAATGGTGGCGACTGGCGAGTGGCGAGTCAGTGATTTAGCGAGTCTCACAGCTGCGAATATGAAAAGAAATTGTCGCCAGTGGCTAAGGTGGTGCATGTGCCTACATACATACATATATGCAGGCAAGGCATTCCACCAACCACCGCAGTACAATGAAGAATGCGCATGGTAATAATAATAGCATAAGGGCTCCACAATATGCACTTATAATTGGATCAGATTAATCGCCCGAAGCTGTATGAAAGCACAGACACTTGTACGCGCGCAGCTTACTGTTATTTTATTGCTTTGCGCAACTGATGCAACCTGCAAATAGCACAACGATTACTTGATTCTTGATCTGTCAGTCAACGTCAATGCTCCTGGGTTATGCAATCTTATACTCGTGGAGCATTTCATTCTGCAATTGAATTACTTTCCATTTTTAGACAACCATTTACTACCTTAAACCATTTATCGTTTATTATATGTATGGGTTTATATTTATACGTAGAACGCTTCATTGTAAGAATACAAACGGCATGGGCAAGATTCGAACCCCAATTTTCACCGTTAAAATCAAGAATCTTACCACACCACTACAACGGTTATAGAATTTCTATATTTAATCAAGAAGACTCTCCTACAAGAGCAAATAATTATAAGTATCAAAATAAATGTATAAAAACTCCGACAGTTTGTTGCATATCGAGTTGTGTAAACAATAAAGTGGATTATAATATAGATGGAAAGGTATCTTTATATAGTCTTAAATTGGTTCCATACTTGTGATATTTGTCAATTGTGCCAATAAGCATATTTTAAATTTTACAGACATTTTTTATGTGTTGATATCTCTGTTCCACAATATGGTACATATTATAAATTCGTAATATCCCGGTAAGTGTATTAGGTACTGAAATATTAATTATAACAATAATGTAATTCACTGTTAAGCATTCGTGTGAAATTTGAAATGCATTGATATACAAACTGAATTATTATGTATAATTTCTATTCGTGATTAGTAATTGGTTAGCTGTGAATACAGCTTTACCAAAGGAAAATGTACCTGCAAAATATGTATTTTAATTTTAATTCAATCTAATTAATTATTTCTTTATTTAAATGAAACAGAAAACACGAATGTCTTGTACAAATGAATGTATGACGAGCAAGAAAAAATTAAAATGAAATTTAAATCAGTGCAATTTGAACCGTGCGCAAGTATACAGCTGATTTATACATTGTTTGGGTGAAATTTAAGTGAACATGTGCGAATTATTAGTGAAATTTAAATTTGATATTTTTCAGAATACAAATGATTTTTTAATGTAAAGTTACATTGTTGTGCATCAATATTTAATATAGGCCTTTAGAAATTAACCCAATATATTTCTTATATAAAAATAACAGTTTTTACTTTTATATATAATATTGTAAATAATCATAATCAGATATCAGCCATTTCGTTAATATTGCATTTAAGGATATCGTTTACCTAATTTTCAATACGGTAAGTAACGATGTTTTGCTATATTCTTGTAATAATTTTGTTATTTTACTGATGAAAATAATTTATAGAAATGTTACATTGTACAATAAAATATAATATTTATAAAATACAAATTCAATGTATAAATATATATATATATATATATATATATATATATATATATATATATAAATAAATAAATATATATATATATATATATATATATATATATATATATATATATATATATATATATATATATATATATATATAAATTGAGTGGATTTCACTTTCTTGTCCTTTCACTATTTGTATTTATAATAATGCTTTATTTTGTTTTAAATGTACCCTACGATAACTATGAAATAAAATCTATATGTATTGTAACTATTGAAACAAAATAAAAAATGCGGAGTGGCCTGCACTCGCCTTTTTGTTACGTTAGTGTTGATTAGATATATATATATATTATTACAATATATCCTTATCAATATATTCAAATATAATTACGTACGTATTAATATAAATGTACAGTTTTTCAAAATATATTTCAATATGTGTATGTAAAATGACAAATATCAAATATATCTATTTTTATTTTGTTTCTGTCAAATTTTTTTTTGGCATAGCTGATAACATAAATAAGATATTCAAGATTTTTCGAAGCACTTTTCTCGTAACTGGTACATTTTTAAAAGAAATTATTCAAACAAAAGTTTTGCGAAATATTAATACCTTTCATTATAAATATAAATAGTTTTGCTATAAGTGCAGCCTTTCTAGTGATATTGGAGAAAGGACAAAAATTGCATTGTGTAAACATGCACTTCCGGTTTGAATATTATTTTCAAAAATAGGATACCAGTCTTAGGTTTAACGTTTCACAATTTTAGGTTCGACAGTTTTGACTCGAGCGTTCACAGACGCGCGCACACACACACACACACACACACACACACACACACACGTTATTCCGTAAATAGTCACAATCGATTCAGGGAAGATACAATCGTGTATATCCGTTGAAATCTCGAGTTCGAAAATGTTCATGATTACAATACTTACTTATTACTTCGTAAAAAGAATAAAAATTACTATATTCAAAGTAAATGGTACATTTAAAAAAAAAAATTGCTAGATATTTTATAATCTTCAACTTTTATACGGATAAATTATTATTAATATTCATATATTAGTATTAGTATAATTTACATTTCGAATGTTTTACGATTATGACAAAAAATTATTAGGAAATTTTATCGGTTTCCACACACAGACATTGTTCTACAAATAATCAGCCTCGATTAGAAATGGTTTGAAAATATTTATAAAATTAAGGGTAGATAATACCCCCCAATGGGTGCGCCTCTGGAAACTCTATGGGATAGTTTACTTTTAAATATAAGTATACTCTTCTATCATTATAATACTTTTACTTTAATATCATACTTACATCAGATAAGTAAGTCATCTAAGTAAAGAAATCAATATTATTACATATATTTTTCTAAAGCAATGTTACGGATACATGTAATCACAGTTGTTAAGCTCAGCGAATCGTTCTCGTTTTCACTAACCGCGCGATTAAATAATAAGATTAGCGCGGGTAAATGCTCCAGTTAAACCCAGAACCATAACCAGCGTTGATAAATAACAATATAAGTAGTTGCACATCGGATAACCACAAAACTATATGGTTGCATTTAAGCGTTTAGACTGCACGGCAGCCGTAGGATTCATTGTGCGAGATTCTAAGCAACTATATTTATAATACTGTAATCGTGTTTCTGTGAATGCTCTTTTTATTATGCGACGCGACGCGAGAAATACTACTCACCATTTTACGTAGAAGAAGTGATCGCAGATAATAACATATATTTTGATGATTTGCTCAAAGCAATAACATGACATTTCTATCAGCTTAAATAAATGACAATCATTTGTAACTGACAATAATGAGTTACAACAAGTCGCTAAGACGAACACATTATGCCCAATCATATAATCATATTTAATAAGGCTTCGCAAGCAAAACAAACGATATACATACATATATACTACTTGCTTTTCCTATATGCATCGCATATATACATACAGATATTCAATCATTATTACCATTTAGTATTTATGTATGTTTGGAAATTAATTTTGATCAAAATAGTATATAGACATTTCTTGAAGTAGTACCGAAGGAATTTGAATCATTTAAAGTTGGAATTACTTGAATTAATTGCACATTTATTACTTTAATTGTTAAAAACATTTTAAAATTAGAAGAAAAAAGGAACAATTTATATTTTTTAAAGTTTATAATGGGTAAAATATTTGTTTAGTTCGTACAAACAGTTCTAACGTTTGGTCGTTTGTCTGTAACAATCCTGGATCAAACAAGATGCGGTACAACGCACCGATGCGTCCAGCTCGCCTTTAGGTAACATATGCGTTGCCAGCAGTGGTTTCTAATTATTATGGCCTTTTGGTTAACAATTTGAAAATATGTTATAGAAATAAAAAGAGATTATTTTGATAAATAACAAATTTTAGTGCATATTTTAATATTCAAAATTATAATATTTAATAATTTTTTTCGGGCTTTTGGTTAACTATATGAAAAATCTTGTTGACATAAAATATTTTGGAATCTTTAGTAGAAATTTTTAGAATTTTAATTATTTTTATAAGGGCAGTATTAAGGGGGGCTCCAAATATTCGAGCCCTATAACTCGGGAAGTATATAGGCGATTGGATTTAAACTGCGAGGAGATTCTAATGGGATGCTAAGTAATATGTGGAGCAAATTTGGTGTGAATCGCTTTGGTACCTTCAGAGGAGTAGAGGGCACAAATTTGATCTTACGAGCGAGCGACGACTAACATCTAAGTATATAAGTTATATGTATTTTTGGATTCAGAGCGACGAGACAAACAATTTTTGTTAAGGACATTTTTTGAACCCAGAATGCTACAGACACACGACCGATTGCTTTAGTTCTTCGGTACTTCGTACGGCGAGCTAAGAATAATTCTTAACAATAAGTGCTTGTCTCGTCAACCTGATTACGAAAATGTATATTACTTACCGTAAGAACAATTTTGAGGATGTATCTGAAAGTACAGGTGAGAATACTGCTACAGAAAATCTTAAATATCTTATTTATGTTGCCATAGATACACATATACGCAAAATATGTTTCACAATAATCAATATAAGTTTTGCCTGAATATAATTGGACAGAGAAACAAAATAGACTGAAATAATTTGTATTAAACTTTCGTTTTCATAATTGATTCTTTTCATTTATCTCTTCAAAAGTACGTGGTTATATTTAGTTTTTCTTCCTTAAAAGCGTCAATGTTTAAAAGAAACATTTCTACATAATTAAAAATAATTTAAAACTACCAACTACATTTTACACATACAGACTATTAATTTGCCACAAATATAAATTGGCAACATTAAAACTAATACGAAAATAAAACAAAATTATTAAACACGATAAATCCATTTTGCTCATTTAACGTTTTGATCATTCCAATTTGTACATATCGATGATTATGAAGATTAACTACGACAATCGATCGAATCAATTAAACGCGTTGCGGCAATCATTAGCAAACAGCACGTATGGTGTTTGCGTGATTATAAATTGATGCATTTCACTCAGCAAACCTAACACGATCAACTGATACTTGAATACATCTCGTTACTTACCACATCCATTTAAGCATTCGTAAAAGAAAATTAACAAAAGTATATCATCTCTTCAATCGGTTGAGTTTGATTCGCGTATTATTTAAACAATATGTTTTGGATGTAGCATATTCTTACGGTAAACATAACGTCAACTATCAATCAGCGATGCTACTACTCAGTGCTATATTGCTGTGTTTACAGTCTTCCGGGATAACTTTAGTCTTTTTATGAATGTCCTACGGCGCTATTGAACATGAAGACACTACAAGATCGTATCTATAATACGTTTACTTTATTCGCTATATGATTTGTCAGTATGACATTATCTTTAAATGCTCATTTTAGCATTTCTACATTTAGCATACTTTACAAGTTATATTTATGTGTAATTGGATACAACAGGCCTGTTTACACTGTTGAAAACTCCACATACTTGCTCAAAGCGGTCTTAATATCAACTAACTGTACACATAATTGTACTTCAAAAATAAACTGTTTTAGGGCCAGGAATAATGTTCGTAGGTCGGTTCTACGACATCCACAGTTTCATGTTTAGACCAGTAGTTTTTCTGCATAGGCAACTCATGTTTTTGTTTAAGTAAAACATTTTGTTTTTAGTGCCCATTGGTACACAAATATCGTAACATGGAAACGTAAAGATAAACTTTAAACCTCAACCTATTAGGTTTTGAACAGACAAAAAATCTCGAGTTCGTTTAAGCCTTGTTCGGCACACTTCTGTGGAATGACGTACTCGGCACACAGAGATCATATGCACCCCAGTGACAATAACCGTTATAATTAATAAGCTATTTAATATTATAACTGGATTTTTCTTTTTGTGCTCCTTGAAAGTGTACATTTTAATGTAGTATAGGTTAAATAGCCAAAAAATGTAATCAAGTATGTTAAAAAAATTGAAATAGCGAATAGAGAATTAAAAAGGGTGATTATACAAAAAGTTACATAATTATTTTATTTTTACAAATTTAGGTAAGTCTTCTACTGATGAGGGAGTATGAGAAAAACAAGATTTGGTACGCGTAAAACGCACCAACGCGCAGAGCTCGCCCTTAGGTAAAATATGCGTTGCGAGCAGTGGTTTTTAATTATTATGGCCTTTTGGTTAACAATTTGAAAATATGTTATAGGTGTAAAAAGTCTTACATTAAATTTTAGATTATATTGATAAAAAAAATTTTTAGTCCATACTTTAAAATTCAAAATTATAATATTTAATAATTTTTTTCGGGCTTTGGATTAACAAAATGAAAAAATCTTATAGATATAAAATATCTTAGAATTTTTAGTAGAATTTTTAAGTGTATTAATTATTATTATAAGGGCAGTATTAAGGGGGGCTCTAAATTTTGGGGCCCTATAACTCGGAAAGTATACGGGCGATTGGATTTATACTGCGAGCGGATTCAAATGGGATGCCAAATAATATGTTTACCAAATTTGGAGTGAATCGCTCCGGTACCTTCAGAGGAGTAGAAGGCACAAATTTGGTCTAAAAGCTAAAAAATAGTAGTTAAGCGTCCCTTTAAAAAAACGTATTTATTCTGAGAAACAAAGGCAGGAACTTTGTGTTATTGCCAAAATATGATATAAATTTTATTGTTTAAATCAAAATTATATAAATTTAATATCGAAATATTATTGAAAAATATTTAAAAAAAAAAACATTACAACCAATTTCACAAAAAAACATCGCAACAACCGACACAAATCGTGAAACTGTGTGTTTCGCAAACACGATGAGTACAATTTGCGCACCATTTTTTGCACTTTTTATCATGCTTTATTTGGCACAATGCGTATCTCTGTTGATAATCAAGTTGAAGTCGTTGTAAAGGTCATTCTGAAACATTATATACGTATCTTATTCTTCAATTTGAAGTAATTAAACAGCGTAAAAAATATATTTACTTTGAATTCAAAATTCAACCTTACTCGGCACACTGTGGTGGTACAAGTGATCTCAATCGCCTTTGGTTGACTGCCAAAAATAGACCCCCAGCACAAAGCTAAATGGCGCGGTAGATCTGCTTCCTCTACCTTAAAATTCATGCAATACGAGCGTGGGGTGCATATGATCCCAGTGTGCCGAACAAGGGTTAAGAAAGTAGAAATCGAAAGACGAACAACTTGGGAGTTACTTACTACCTTAATTATACGCATTTTAATATCGAATAAGGAGTTCGACACCAATAATTACTGCAAGATGTTTATATATAAATATATATATATATATATATATATATATATATATATATATATATATATATATATATATATATATATATGAATATAAATCGTAGAAAAGAAATGACTTTGAAATTGTCAGATAATTCGCACGTACAGGCGTGGCTTCCACATAGTGGAATTCTGCGTTTCTATCTGGAAGGCAACTTCGATTACAATGCGCCTAATTATTGGTCTTCGCCATTGTTACGTCGTGATTAGTCTAGTACAACGTTGTAATATGATTGGGAAAAGTATAGGTTATAGTTCTACATTACATTATATTTATATATATATAAAAAAGTAAGCGATGTGTAATGCACGACTAGGTAGAAAGATATTTAGGAATTATTATTTCCTTCAATAATTTCATAACCGTTTTTAACAATTTTTTACTCATCGGGGTGGTCGGGTCACCCGATAAAACAATATTTACACTCTATTGTACATTGGAATTTCTTATATAACTCTGTAGATTTTGTGATACGGGATACCATGTTATTTTATAATTTTATTTCCAGTTAATATGATTGCAGCAAAATATTTCTATTTACCAAGAAGACTCTGTAAAATTATTGTTATTATTCAGATATAGAATGTTGAAACTGACGTAGAACCGATACCCTCAAACCGATGTAGCTTCTTGTGCAATGTTTGAATGTACGCGATGATCTGATTCACGCATAACACTTCGTACACTGTTAATAAGCATTGGGTGGAGGTGTTTTGTGGTGTGACAACGTGTATTTATCTATTTGTGTACCGCAAGGAGCGATTCGCAAATATGATTAGAGTTGGGCGCCGATGCAAGACACGGCTTCGCATCTATTGAAGGAGTGGCTCAACTCATGTGATGAGATTTATTGCGAATGATTAGCCAGTCGCACTGCAACTCAAATCGACGAATTTCCTATATTATTATCGATTTTTATGTTATTCATTTTGTATTTTTGGTCTTTTGAATTTGCATACACTATATGATCTATTAATAAAAGCATTGTCTATGGAGTTTTAAGCAACACACATTATTATTTTTGGTTTCCTGATGCTTACAAGGAAGTTAATTAATAAATATGTACCTTTACATACACAAAAAGCCGAGTAGCATTGTAATAAATCTAATTAATTTCTTCGCAAGTCTTTAATTTCCATAATCCAAGTTTTTCTTCAGTTGCATCTGATAGAAAAACATAATCACAGTAGCGACAAGAAGAGGAAACTGCATGGTGTATAAATTACGTAGTGCCGCTGCAAAAAACGTTATGTTGATTATTTATTTTGTGTAGCACTACGCTTGTGCGCAGCAGCGCCAACGTTTGAATAGCGTAATTAGATGGCTAGTGATTTCCACGTGATGTCTATTCGATATGAATATTATCTAATTGATACTTGTTCGCAACGTGCCAAGGTGCCTTGATCACTAATTGCGTCTTTCACACAAATCTCAACTGTAATTAATTAGATTTGTTTTGTTTGATTTTGCTGCTTGAAAAACTTAAGCCCCCTGATGTGGACTTCACTTTCTCACCTGGATGCGCATACAAATTATTACCACGACTAATTGACTATTTATTATACTATTGATACCAATTCAAAAGATTTTTTCTTTAAGTTTAAGTCTTACTCATGTCATTTCCGAGATATTCAAAAATAGAGTAAACCTTTACATTCAATTATGATATGGATAACAGGTACGCGGGTTATATACAATTTTAAGTGTATATTTTCATAATTTTACCTCGAACAACATACAGACAGACGGCACTGAAAATAGTCAGATTCGTGGATAAAATCTCGGGCTCGAAAATATTTCTTTTTAGATTTCGGCCAAGAAAGTATAATGAAATAATATTACAAGACAAATGCGTGTTATAATTGTAAAAGTAAAAAGACTTTCTTTAGAATCCTTTGTTCACACATATTTCACTTTATTGGATTCCTAATGATTGTATGTGAATGGTTTATGGTGTATGAAGATTAATTCTTGTGCATCTTCACTACCTTAACGGTGTGAAAATGAAAGTCTGACCTTGGGAATACATGATTGAAAGTCAAAATTATACTATAGTTCATTGTTTATATATTTTACACTTTAAAACAGCACAGTTCAAGTGAAGACAGCTCTTGAAGTTGTGCTGACAACCGATTTACTATTATTACAATTCACAATCAGCAATTTACAATATCTATCAAACTATATTAATTATTCCTTCTCCGCTGCAATTACTTCTTTCCCATCTTATTCAAGCATAAATCCAATTTTCTTTTCATTATAAATTATTCTATAATTATATTTATATATATACTAGGGTCACCCGTGGGCACCATGTGCCCATATGGTATACAGAACATGGTCAGTTTTGACTGATGGCGAATTTTCATGTAATTTAATAATAATAACACGGTTTTTCTTCATTTTGTATCGTTTGACTATAATAGTAATACAAATTTCCACATCGTAAATAATAATAAAGAAAAAATCGAGTTCTTTCTTTGAATGCTATTTTGTTCTTAGATCTCAATGCTGAGATTAACTAATCGATCGCTTATTGCATCACACTGTGTAACATCCGATAAATTTAAACAAAATTTTGTTTAACTTTGATTTTATATTATTTTAAATTTACTTACGATTGCTGTTTATTATTTGAATCGATTATTCTAATAATATGTATTACAAATCCTTTTTACACAACATTTTTAATGATTTGACATTTGATTCATTATTGTTTTTGAATTTAATAATCAGGCTAGATTCTGAATTTTGCAGTATTAATCTGATGCAGTGTCACAACGGCAGTTTTAAAAGTGATGATAATTAGTTATATGCTAAAATACAATGGATTGTGCCATCAAAAATAAAAGAATAAAATTGCCAACCAAACATGTTTCTAAATATGTTTGAATTATCTTTCAAGATTTAATTTCTCTAATAATCAGAATTATAAATTTACTTCCTTGCAGTTATTATAATTTGACGAACTATATAATCTTACCGCAACTCATATTTTCAAAAATCACTGCTTCTTGGCCATTTTGAAGTAAAAATATTTACTACGAATTAAAATAAATGTACGGAAACACGTATTTGCTAAAAATATATGCTAATTAGGCAATAATATGCACTTATTTCATATTTTATACATAAAAATTGAAATTATAACATGCTACTCCCCTTAAACTTAAGATTAAACTTTGAATTGAAGATTTATCACACAAAAACCAATTTTGACTGATTTCATTCTGACGTTTGATTCGTTTTTGTCTATTTCAAAGCAGACTGAACTTCAGTAGAGTAGTGATTGTTTTATTTCAGTATAAACTATTTGATTATTTTTTATAACATTATTAACAGTCGCCATGGTGCAGTGGCTAAGTGTCATGCCTTTCACCCTGGAGGTCGTGAGTTCGATCCCCGTCTATGCCAATCTGCATTTTTACAAAAGAAGCGTTCTACACATATACACTCACATACACACTCACTCACATACAAACATTTCTGGGTTATTATATTAATGATATATATATATATATATATATATATATATATATATATATATATATATATATATATATATGTGAGTGAGTGTGTATATATATATATATATATATATATATATATATATATATATATATATATATATATATATTGTGGCTGTGACTTCAATGTTTAATTGTAAACAAACCTTAAACCTAGAAATATATGTTTTCTGATGGGAAATAATTTGCAATGCAAAATTTAGCAGACGGTTGAAAATGAGAATAACAGAGTTATTATGAAAGTGGCTGATGTCGTATAATGTTCATATAAACATTCTGTTATACGCAGATGTTAAGGCTGACAACATCAATAAAATCATAATAATATGCGTGGTCGTATAAGAACAAGCTCGTGTACTATATGACACGTGTTTGTGATTGTAGATATGGTTAATATGTCACTATAATCGGAATCTTCGTACATGGAGCAAATACTAATACTCCTGGAACATAAACAGCATTTCCTTGCGCATTTGACATCCCTGGGACGTCGTAGGCGTATTGATTAATTTATGAATTCTATTCAATTTGTTCTAATGGATTCAATTACAAAGCCTTAAGTCCTTATTATCAAAAGGGCTTCAATTAAATTATGATAAAATCCTCAGATGAATTAAAGACTATTTTAATTTCGTTTGATTTGAATTTCTGCCCAGTTCTGACAGTGAGTATGTGTTATATGAAACAACATATTTCTTTACACAGTGCAAAAATCCTTGTTAAACCGAAATCAACCAAGCGCTGTTAGGAGCTGAGAGAAAGATTTATTGGTAATTGTTGTCAACGATAAATTTGTAGTAACAAGCACATTCGCCGGTGATTGATTCTTCTAATGAATTCTACAGTGAAAATACAAGTAGGTACCATGTTGTTGTTAATTGTTGTGGGAGTTTATTACGTTAGAATTATTTACGATGACATAAAAACCAGACAATGCCACCACTCGACATGGATGTTAAACATTTGCTTCAGCAAACGTATAAATGGTATTCCCATATTAGCAAAACACGTTTAAATACTCAAGATTGTGACATATTTTAATTATACTAGAATCAAATAATTAATGTCACATAAATCCTTAAGGCTGATTTTATTGCATATTTCCGGAAAACTGATTAGCTTTATAATTAACACGTTATAATCAAAGAACTTTAATTACATCTTGGGATTTTTAGGTCGTCGTACAGAATGTACAAATGGGCTATAGTGATCGGTCGTTTGACTTTAACATTCTCGGATCAATAAATTCACTTTTTGTCGCTTTTAATCCAAAAATATATATAACTTATATGTAGTCAATGCTACGTCCTGAGTTTAAGGGGGGGTCCTTTTATAATTTTTTCAAAAAATCGATTTCTTTTTATTACATAAATCGAATGCTACAAGTGTGTAGAATATTTGGTTAAAATTATTTGGCGGTCCGTCAATTAGTCCCGTCGCTACACGGCTTTCAATGGACCATTGTCCTGAGCGCTGACGGGCGTTCAAATAGCAAGTTCGCCGCTTTGTCCAAACTTCAAACGCGTTTTTCTCGAAACAAGATTTTTCGAATCTGCGGGAATTGTAACTTTTGAACCGTTCAACCAATCGACTTCGCGTTTTGTCTGCCTAAAAGGAAATTGAATTCTCGGGCATCTATACCTATCAAATTGCAACATTTGGATGATTAACGATTTTTTACAGCAGGCCAAAGTGGAAAAATCATGCGACAAAACTGTATCTTATTTTCCAGTGGCCGCCATTTTGTTTCTATAAGGAATTTTTTCATGTTTGTTAGGTATAAATGCCTCTTCGGAATGTAAACTTCAAGTTTTTTTTGGTTTCATGCTTCTAGGTGACGAATTGCAGCTTCTATACTTCCCGCAGATAACATTCATTTTAAAAACTTGAATTCCTAGAGCTGCCATTTTGGACACCATTTTGTAATATTACATGTTGAAAAAATCACGGTTTGTAGACAAAAAATAAATAAACATTTTGCCAAAAACCACAAATGTCTAAGTCATTTCAGTTCCTCAAAAAAAATTGCCAAACATCAGGTAGTTTTGGCACAATTATAAAAGGACCCCCCCTTAAGACCGAAATTCCTCAGAAGGGTCGATTATAACGAGATTTGGTATACATATAATTTAGGTACAGGTCTGGAATAATTGAATTCCAAAATTTAGAGCCTTTTAAAAATACAAAAAAAAAGGCATTTTATTTCTGGTAAATTTCTTCAAATTGTGAGCCAGAAAGCTAAAAAACAATTATGAATAATAATAAATTTGAAATAATAATATTGGCATTTTTATTAGACCAAAGATTTCTTCAATACATTATATAAAAACCAGAAATATCTAATTAAACATAATAATTTTGAAATTTAAAACAATGAAGCGATCGCATTAAAAAACTGGATATTATTGCAATCAATCAATAATAATGTCATTAGAATCATTTACATTTTATCTCATTCAGTGCTTATAAATAGTATTTTTGCTTTGAATATCAGTGGCTAAATAAATGTTTCCTATATAAAACCTAGGTACAACGTACTTACGAAAGAAATAAGTGTTTTTAATTATTATGACCTTTTGATTTTCAATTTGAAAAAATTATATATATATTATGCAATTTTTTGTAGTAATAAAAAAATTATTAAATTAAATTCTAAATTATAATATTTTATATTTTTTTATGGTCTTTTGGTTACCAATACAAAAAATCTTGTAGATATAAAATATCTTAGAAATTTTTGTAAAAGTTTTAAGTATTTTCTTTAATTTTAATAGGGCAGTATTAAGAGGGCTCTACATTTTGGGGCCCTATAACCCGGGAAGTATACAAGCGATTGGATTTAAACTGTAAATGGATGCAAATGGAATGCCAAATAATATTTGTAATTCTTTTTGTGTAAATCGCTCTGGTACCTTCAGAGAAGTAAAGGGCACAAATTTGGTCGTAGGAGCAAGAGACGACTAACATCCAAGTATATGAGTTATATATATATATATATATATATATATATATATATATATATATATATATATTTGCATTCAGGGTGACGAGACAAACACTTTTTTTTAAGGACATTTCTTGATACAAAAATGCTACAGACACACGACCGATTGGTCTCTTTAGTACTTCATACGGCAAGTGAGAAATTAAAATATACAATGCCTGTACCAATTCTTGTTCTAACGTAGAATTAAAGATATTTCAAAAAAATGAAATCTAATAATTAACGAATCTTGAATTATTGTAACTATTGGTATTGTTCAAAATTAAAAAATAATGAAGCATTTGTATAATTTCGATCTGTCGATCATCTTGAGGAAATCTATTAATCAGATATTTAGAAGCTGTGTATATCTCTAGTTAATTCGATAAGTTGATTAAATTAATCTGTACATAAAAATCTAGAGAGCAAGTGCAGTGTTTCTCAAATCCTATTAAACTTGAACATTGCTTCAATAGTAAAATATGGTCAAGTCATCTTTTCATCGGTACACACGTGTGTATTTGACACGTAATTAATTTTGACGTTTTTCAATTCCACTAGAATAAAAAGAACCGTATACGAAGAAAGTAAACACGTACGTGATCGATGCGCATTTACTTTATCCATTAGTTTCTCTGTCGCGACTTCACCATATTACCAACAATAAATCTTAATCGATGTCTACTATTTTTTAAAGATATCTCATTATCTGCGAAACACGTCATTACCAACTAATGTCTCGTTTAATACACTTTGGCTATTTTCAATATTTATACTTTTCATAATTGACACCGGAAAATTAATTAGCATCACCATATATTAATTCAAAATTTCAATAAGCAACCAAAGTTGCTAAAAAAAAATACAAAACATTTAACTCTTAAACTAGATAAGAATTCAAAAGACTTATATGTTTTGTTTTTGCCTTAACATTGAATAGGTGTATAGAAATATGTGAGAAGTTGGCAACACTAGGGAAACTAGTGCAGAAGGAAACTTAATGCTTTAATATATATATATATATACTAAAGAAACATATTCTTGGGCAGTCTTCGATTAATAGAACTTTGATTCCTGCATTCCAACGCACACATAAAACATAATATAAAGCGGGGAATGTCATGTATGCAAATTAAGTGTGGCGCACACTCACCTTCGGTGCGTCTGTGTGACGCCACCAATGCGCAATTAAAATTCACTCTTATTTATACGCATTAATTGCCATCAGTGTTTAGTAAAGTAAAATGTTTAAGTGACCATGACTGAAAATACTTGCGTCTAACTTATCTCTTATTAGGAATCAGCGTATACTTAAGTCTGCAGTAATTGAAATGGTTTTTTCTCCATTTCGGAATTGCGTTTTTATTGTAATTACTTGTGTTGCAATCAGCTTATTTATATCTATCATTTGTTTGTGGTTAAATTAGGAATCTTGAACTGTAAATATATTATACTATATCGTAAAACTATGGTTTTAAATGAGTCTTGCTTTTTTCAACGTTGAAAATGTAATCTGATACATAAGAAACAAGCTTAGGTACATCGCACCTATGCGGCGTTCACTGCGCCTGATTAGTAATATAGGCGATGCGAACAACGAACTATTTAAATTAAAAAATAATTGTTCTTAATTGTTATGGCCTTTTAGTTAACAATTTGAAAAAATGTTATTGATATAAAAAATCCTACAATTCTTTTTAGATAATTTAGAAAACACACACATACGTTATTTCGAAAATAGTCAAATTCAAAACTTGTATTTCCATTAATATTTAGTTTGGTAAATTTTCATGATTATAATACGTCCTTTTAGACTTAAAGAAATATAAAAATCATTGAAAATCTTGTTAATGCTTTTCAACGTTCTTCCGGGTAGCACCGTAAAGAATTGACATCAGTTCATGAGTGTGTGTATCTTTATGATGCAAATGACACTGTTTAGTAGCGATGATAAAGGATTTGTTTCACTTGATTAGCGATTGTAGGAATCTAGTTAGCGACGGTGAACCAGTAGTCCATAGATTAAAGGCGAAACAAATGAGTCGTTACTGCCGCGAAGTGTAATTGGTATTGATTTAAGAGAGTTCCTACTGTAATTGTTACACACACACACACACTGTGATTAATGGTGGCTATTTGCACCAATAAAATACAACAGTGTACAGAATATAAATTAATTGTGGTAGAACAATAAATAGATCTTCTCATTGTCAGCAGGAGGTATGCACTTCCATTAGTTATTTTTATAGTACTAGGCTAACCTGTGTGCACCTTGCGCCCGTATCATATACAGAATGCAGTCCACTTCTCACCGATCCATATGGGTCTAGCTTTCTATATGGTACGCTATGTAAATCTTACGAACTAACATACACAATCCATGAAATAAGCCCATTCGTTGTAGGCAAACATTTAATATTTAGCTCGCTAAAGCATTCAGTCGTGTGTCTGTAGCATTTTCGGAACAAAAAACTTCCTTGACAAAAAGAGTTTTTGTCTCGTCGCCTTGAATCCAAATATATATATATATATATATATATATATATATATATATATATATATATATATATATATATATTGATTGAACGGTTCACTGGTTCAATATTAACATAAATAATTAGTTCATATATATGTATATATATATATATATATATATATATATATATATATATATATATATATATATATATATATATATATATATATATATATGTATATAACTTATATATTTGAATGTTAGTCGTCGTTCGACCAAATTTGTGCCCTCTACTCCTCTGAAGGTACCGAAGCGATTTGAACCAAATTTGCTACACATATTATTTGGCATTCTCATTTGAATCCGTTATCAGTTTGAATCAAATAGCCCAAATACTTCCTGAGTTATAGGGCTCCAAAATTTGGAGGCTTACTTAATACTGTTCTTAAAATAATAAATAAAACATCTTAAAATTATACAAACAAGACTCGGTACGTACAATGCACCAATGCAACCAGCTCGCCTTTAGGTAAGATATGCGATGCGAGCAGTGGATTATTAATTATTATGGCATTTTAGTTAACAATTTGAAATAATGTTATGTATATAAAAAGTCTTACAATTACTTTGATAAAATATTATTTTAGTGCATATTTTATAATTCAAAATTATAATATTTAATCATTTATTTCGGGCTTTGGGTTAACAATATGAAAAAATCTTGTAAGTATAAAATATCTTAGAATTTTTGGCTGTTTAAATTATTTTTATAAGGGCAGTACTAAGGAAGGCTATACATTTTGGGGCTCTATAACTCCAGAAGTGTACGACAGATTGGATTTAAACTGCGAGCAGTTTCAATTGAGATGCTTAATAATATGTGCAGGAAATTTGGTGTGAATCGCTCCGGTACCTTCAGAGGAGTAGAGGGCACAAATTTGGTCTTACAACTGAGCGACGATTAATATCCAAGTATATAAGTTATATATATTTTTGGATTCAGGGCGACGAGACACTTTTTGTTAATGACATTATTTGATCCGAGAATGCTACAGACACACGACCGAATGCTTCAGCTTCTTCGGTGCCTCGTACGGCGAGCTAAAAATATTAAATATGTTATGTCTGCAGGATGTCTTCATATAGGTAACCAAAACGCCGTAATTATTTTTAAATTTTAATGCCAAGCGTAAAGTAGGAGGAAGAAGCATAGTTGCCTTGTACCTAATCTTGTTTTTCCAAATTTTGACATTTGATGAAACAGAACCCGGTATATTCAAACCGAAATTTCTCATAACCGACATTTTGAATATACTATTAAATAACCGGTCAAAATTATTTTATAGATTTAATTCAATTATTAAATAAGAAACAATATTATACGATAATAAGCTACTATATATAGCTTTAATTTGGTTCATGGCACATATTGAAAAGTATTTTTTAAACTAGAGTTACGACTATTTGAAGAGCTTGATCTTTTCAGGGTTATGTTCAATTGCACCTAACATTAATTTATTGTATCTCAGCAACGATGAGCCTAAACAAATTTTTATTTCATGAATTTCATAAGCTAACTTTTATGTCATGGTAAACATTTTCGAAAATGTGATCCTCTTTGAGTAATTTTCTAATCAGTGTTTTTGCTTGAAAATCAACGTTTTCAACCCCCTGTAACTAGGAGGGTATTAAAGCAAAATTAACGTTATAGGGGTTTTTTGGAGTAGAATTCTACGATCGACACGTTCCCATAGTCACTTTCTTTCTTTCTTTTTTGAACCTCTGAGTTGGGGTTTAACTCACCCACCCCCAACGAGAAAACAAACTAATTATTTTTAAATATTTCATATTTGTCCCATTTTCAATCAAATTATCACAAAAAAATTAAGTCTGAAGTGAAACGACCAAATGACTGTACAATATATACTCTTTTACACTTAATATTTAAACTAATGGTACACAAAATGGCGGAAGAGTGCGGAAGATTTTTCTTCGAAATTGATTAAAGAATAGTCTGAATATTATGCGTGTACAAAAGAAATAACGCGACAAGACGCGACAGGTACTCAAAAACACTTTTATACGAAAGTTTGATGCAAAAAATATCACACATTTATAGGACTTGCAAATATTATTCGTAAACTTATTATTTTAATTGCAAATTAAATATTGATTCAAAGTAAAGTACATACCTTCTCCTACCATATAAAAATCGTTTTTGTTTTTCAAAAATTCAAAGACCAACAAACACAAATTACAAAATAAATGCGTACTGTATTATAGCCTAGTCGTTACTCAGCGCATTCGCTACTTACAATGACTGGGTTCTGATTTAATTTACGTATGTAAATAAACATTTGGCGCCCTTATTTGGCGACAATTTGACGGGCCAGTCATTCTTCTTAAAGAAAATGCCGATTTGTTTATATTTCGACTAGATTTGTGATTTCGACTTTTGACCGGGTTTTTCATACAAATACTCCACTGTGCGCCGATCAAATTTCTACAATTTTTTTAGAAGTATCTCTTGTATCCATTGTAGTACCGTATTTTTGACCAAAAAATTAATGGCGATAGCCACGATGATCATGCGGTAAAGTTTTTGCCTGGCATGCAAGCAGTTAGTGGTTCGAACCCGGCCCATACCAATTACAAATACAAAGCATTCTACACACATTAATATATATATACAAACATACATCTGCGTATCATGATATTATTTCCCATTATCGCTGGTTAAACATGGGGTTCTTTTTTAAATAATGATATGATATTAAAAACATTATAACCATTTGGCCAAATATTTGTACTAACCATTATGACATTAATACTTCTTTTACGACTTCGTTCAGGAAAGGAAAGAATTTCAAATGATTATGTTCTTATCCTTTTTGAATGATTGTATTTGCGAATTGTGACGCCAACTGTATGCAAAATACCATTGGGTCTTAAGCAGTGGTTCCATAATAGAAAATAGGATTTCTTGTTCATAAAACACATTACTCATAGTATCATCCGTGCGGGCATTGTGTGATGTATTGCAAATTCCATCGTGACGTTGAATTTTACAACAAATGATAAGTTATTAAATAACAGCGTCATCTTTGTCGCAGGCGTAAATCAAATATCAGATTTACTACATTCATATATTTTCTATTAAATTTGTACATACAAGCTATTACTAATTTCGTTTGTGATAAATTATTATCAATTTATACTTTAAAAATCAATATCATTAATATAATAACCCAGAAATGTTTGTATGTAAGTGTGTATGTGAGTGAGTGTGTATGTGTAGAACGCTTTTTTGTAAAAATGCAGATTAGCATAGACGGGGATCGAACTCACGACCTCCAGGGTGAAAGGCATGACATTTAGCCACTGCACCATAGCGACTGTTAATAATGCTATAAAAAATAATCAAATAGTTTATACTGAAATAAAACAATCACTACGAT
Organism: Leistus spinibarbis; assembly: GCA_933228885.1. NCBI lineage: Eukaryota > Metazoa > Arthropoda > Insecta > Coleoptera > Carabidae > Leistus > Leistus spinibarbis. The sequence continues at coordinate 4,137,347 of OW121810.1, read as the reverse complement.
TCTGAAGTTCAGTCTGCTTTGAAATAGACAAAAACGAATCAAACGTCAGAATGAAATGTCAAAAAAGTTTTTGTGATAAATCTTCAATTCAAAGTTTAATCTTAAGTTTAAGGGGAGTGCATGCTATAATTTCAATTTTTTAGTATATAATATGAAATAAGTGCATATTATTGCCTAATTAGCATATATTTTTAGCAAATACGTGTTTCTGTACATTTATTTTAACTCATAGTTAATATTTTTCACTTCAAAATGGCTAAGAAGCAGTGATTTTTGAAAATATGAGTTGCGGTAAGATTTTATAGTTCGTCAAATTATAATAACTGCAAGTAAGTAAATTTATAATTCTGATTATTAGAGAAATAAAATGTTGAAGAGATAATTCAAACATATTTAGAAACATATTTGGTTGGCAATTTTATTCTTTTATTTTTGATGGCACAATCCATTGTATTTTAGCATATAACTAATTATCATCACTTTTAAAACTGCCGTTGTGACACTGCATCAGTTTAATACTGCAAAATTCAGAATCTAGCCTGATTATTTAATTCAAAAACAATAATGAATCAAATGTCAAATCATTAAAAATGTTGTGTAAAAAGGATTTGTAATACATATTATTTGAATAATCGATTCAAATAATAAACAGCAATCGTAAGTAAATTTATAATCCTGTTTTTTATATACAATCATAGAAACTGTCTAAATGATACAACACTTATGGCCAGTTGCACCATACAAGGTTAAAATCAAAGTTAAACAAAATTTAGTTTAAATTTATCGGATGTTACACAGTGCATGATAAGCGATCGATTAGTTAATATCAGCATAGTGATCTAAGAACAAAATAGCGTTCAAAGAAAGAACTCGATTTTTTCTTTATTATTATTTGCGATGTGGAAATTTGTATTACTATTATAGTCAAACGATACAAAATGAAGAAAAACCGTGTTATTATTATTAAATTACATGAAAATTCGCCATCAGTCAAAACTGACCTATGTTCTGTATACCATATGGGCACATGGTGCCCACGGGTGACCCTAGTTTTTATTAATAAAAACATTGATGTTTGGAGTTTCTAAATAATAAATACATTGTATGAATATGTGCACTTATTAGCTCGCCGTACGAAGTACAGAAGAGCTAAAGCATTCAATCATGTGTGTCTGTAATATTTATGGTTAATAGAAACAACTTAACAAAAAGTACATGTCTCATCGCCCTGAATTCCAAAATATATGTACTTGGTTACTAGGTTACTCGTAAGAATTAATTTGTATCTTACAACGGGCGTGCAATTAATCAATTACAATGACTTTATTATCATTTACATTTTATCTCTTCAAAAACAATGGTTATAAGTATACGTTTTAAATAATAAAAAAATTATATTAAAATATCCGCTGAATATAATACGGCGAGCTAAAGGGCTAGGTGCTTGTACCTATGCTTGCTAGGCCTTTGTCGGTGTAAGTATAACGATATCCATTGCATTCTTGGTGGCTGATTTTATAGCAATTAGAGGCTGCATTGATTAAAGTTGAAATTGAATTAAAATGATCTTGTAGCAAGATACGTTTTACACATTTTAAAACTTGAATAAACCCATTTGACATTACGAATAGACTAGAACTGTTATATCGAGAACTTATTACCATGATGCTATTAACTCTCGCTGTTATAAATAATTTTTATGATCTTTAGATGTTAAATATGCATTAGATACAATACATATATTATTTAAAATGGATTCCTACAAGAAATTACCTTGGCCTAACAAATCATTTGACTTTAATCCGATTAAAAAATCTATGTACATTTATACTCGTATACTACATATGGTATTTCTTCATGGCAAAAATAAGCAAATTTTCAATTGTATATTATATGTTGATCGTATTCGTTGCTCGTACGACCAAATATATGTCCTCTACTCCTCTGAAGGTACCGGAGCGGTTTATACCAAATTTGCTAGTTGCAAAAGTTGCATTTAGAAGAAAATAAGAAATACCCAAATTTTTAAAGTTTTTATGTTGCAGTAAATCATAATTGTGTGGTTGTGGCCAACACTGAACTTATTTTTATGTTTTAGTAGTAGGTTTATTTTGTTTAGATGCAATAAAGGATAGAAAAATATAAATTGGCAAATATGACGAAATTTCTCGAGTAGTGCTATGCGGAATGTGTTTTCGTTCCATTATTCAAACTTAGCATCACGAAATATCAATTTCGTCATGCTAACAAGTATATATATACCAAGAATCAATAAAAAATTCAAATTGCTTAAACTATTTTTATCGATTTGCAAATAATTTTTTTGTAGCAATGAACTACACTACATAAATACGTATTCGTCATAGAAATACAGGATATAATATTATTTACACGTAATATTTTCTTGTTTTTAAATTTTCTTTTAACATTTATTTTGACATATACAAATAATACCAGTAATAGAAATATATGAAAATATTTTCTATTAAATTTGCTTTTACTAATTTCGTTGCTGATAAATTATTATCAATTTAATCTTTCTGAACATTATTTTTATTAAGCCGTCAGCACTCACGTTATGAGCATTTTGCTCACGCCCGATTTAAAATGTTAATAATTTTTTTTTTTATGGAATAGGTAGTTGAAACTTTTTCTATCTTCAAATAATATTATCTATTTTGAACTTATAAATTTCTCAAATCCAACAATTCTAAGTAAAGCTGAAAAAAAAATTATTTTCATGCAATTGTGAGCATTTCTCTCATCGCGAGAGTAAACGTGTATGCATGAAAAATTTACTTTCGGTAGCGGTTGGGCTTGATCGTGCATCTTCGTTTGCCTCCGGATGTTCGGCTACAATCGCATTAGTTTTAAAACTCATCCATTACAAGTGCAATATACATTGTATGGACTGTGAAACTAAACTAAAAATACACGACGAGGATTGTCAATTCAACTAGCTTTATGTGTTAAATTATTTTATAAAAATTACATTTAATTTTTATATTTAAAATGAATAAATAAAATTTTAAATACAAATAAACTGACACCAATTAATAATCTGGGTTATGATTAAAAGAAATTTTAATTATTGCCTTATACAATATTTTACCATTTGAAGATCACATAATAATCAGTTAAGTATAATATTTTGAATTTGTTAATCATACATTAAAAAAAAAACTATCTAAAAATATGTTGAGGTTTTGATTTATAAATTTAAATAAAAACTAAGCGCGCGAGATATTTGACGCATGCGCACAGAGCGTGAGCAAATCTCTCATCACGCGAGTAAAGATCACCGAAAAGTTCACGTGAGTTCTGACGGGTTAATAAAAACACTGATGTTTGGAGTTTCTAAATATTAAATACTTTGTATGTATATGTGCACTTATTAGCTCGCCGTACGAAGTATAGAAGATCTAAAGCATTCGATCGTGTGTCTGTAATGTTTATGGTAAAATAATATATGATGAAAATAAAAATAAAATTATTTTAATTGCAATTTATTAAAAAATGGTACAGTTTAGAAGAAAAATTTTAAAATAAAAGTTATTTTAAATTAAAATATCTTGAGTTTCTATATTTATAATTTCTTCTGTAAATGCAACCATTGCAGAATTGTTAAGATTGTTAAAAAAATAACACGAGTAAACAGGCACTTCCGGTTTCAAAATAGGAGGTTTTCTATTTTGGGGTACACAAATCTTAAATTCAAAACATCATATTTTTACGTTACATAGCAGAGCATTCACACACACACACACACACACACACACACACACACACACACACACACACATACACACACACACAGGACGATTTTTTTGGTGCTCCCCATATTTACTTAATACTTTGTATAAGAAAGTAAAAAATCTACGGAAAATTGTAAGACCTGTTTTATATATATTTAATTTCATTTTATTTAGATTTTATGTAGTGCGCAGTTATACGGCGAACTGAAGGTATAGGTGCCTATACCTATGCTTGCTTATTCCTTGTACCAATTGTACATATTATTACTAGTGTGAGAATTCACCAGTCGAAAAATGGCCCAAGAATGTTTCACAAATAAATGCTGATAATTAGATGCTGAACCGAACACTATAGGTCTTGGTAGAATAAATGCGGCTTGTTAAATAGTTTCTCCAACAATAGACATTAGTTAATATGTATTTTCTTGGTAGAATCACAATAATATATTCATGACTTTATTGTATCCAAAGTTTAATTTCCTTGTATAAGAAATGTATTCACGATTGTTTGCCTCGTGTCGCAACAAGTAGCTTATGTTTAACCTTAGTAAGGGAAGAAGCAGAAGAAGCTTAAGGTGCAGTTTATATCCGTCGTGTTCTATCTACCGCATTTTCTAAACACGCTGACGCTGATATCGGTTCGCACACAAATTTGCCGCGAGCCAGCTGTTCGTAGCCAACAACTGTGAATCCAAAGTTTACGACCAAGATGCCCTAAAGAACATGATGCCTTTTCTCTTTTACCAAGCCGAATGTGCACGACCGGTGCTTCGAGCGTATTTATCGGTGATTCCGCGATGATCAGTCATCGTAATCGATGAATTCGTTGGCTACCTGGCTTGCATACCGTTTCCCATATATGCCGGATTGAATATAATTTAATTGAATATTTATTATTACCTATAAATACATTATTTATATATACAAACTGTGAAACTAACGATAACTAAGAAATACTCTGAAATGTAATTTATCTAATTTTGTCTATTTTGTTTTCTTGTCGAAATATTTACAGGCGCAGATGATCCGATTTGTTAAGCTACATGCGAATCCATGGCAACGTAAACAAGATATTTATGAGTTTTCGTTTTCTCGTAACTGGTACATTTTTTGAAGAAACTTTTCAAACAAAAGTTATGCAAAATATAAATATCTTTCATTATATACATAACTATTTTTGCCATAAGTGCAGCCGTTCTAGTGATTTTCCAGTGCATTTCCAGTTTGAATATTCTCTTCAAAAATAGGAGGTGCACATCTAGGGCATATACAAGTCTTAAGTTTGAAGTTTCATAATATTACGTTCGACAGTTTTGGCTCACATTCGATTCAGGGAAGGTCAAAACGTGTACATCCGTTGTAATCTCGAGTTCGAAATTTTTCATGATTACTAGACTTACTTATTACTTTGTAAAATAAAGTAAAAACTGTCCTACAATCTTGAAGAGATATTCCAAACATTTGTAATAAAATTATTGGTGTGTAAAAATATTTTATATTTTCAAATTAATAATTTGAATGGCTCAAACCATTATGAAAATCGTTAAAGTCATAGTAAAATTTTGAAATATTGTAAAAAAAAACAATAGCTACGTTATTGAACGTCAATATAATTTTTAAATATATTGTGTGAATACCAAAATGGACGCAATACCTAAGTTTATTATATATTTTGCGTACATTCTTCAGTTTATATTTATAATCACTGCCTGCGTTCACGTATCTATGATTTGATTTTTGAATAAATGTCAAAATGCCAACCATTTGTTGCATATGGATAAAGTAGATTATGATAAAAATGAAAATATATTTTTGTATTGACTTAAATGAGTTGCATAAAACACGTATGTTATGAGAAGTAATCTGTCATCAAATACATCAAAAACAAAATAGTTGGCTTACAATGAGTTCGATAACTTCATGGTCATGAGTTGTATATGTTAGTTCGTAAGATTTACATAGCGTTCCGGATAGAAGGCTAGATACGTACACATATGGATTAGTGAGGAGTGGAGTGTATTATGTATATGATACAGGCACATAGTGCCCACGGGTTATTCTAGTACAAATATAATGTGAAATAAGCAACCAGAAAAACACGAAAGAACCGTATTAGAATGAAAACTGAATAGCTTTTTTACTTTCTATACGAATGTGTATAAACTGACGTGGACCCGATACGCGAACTAACTGCCTGAACAATTTAGTGAATCAATTATTTCAAATTGAATTAAATTTCTGTGGGAACTTGTCAACCGCAAATCTACATTTAGATTCGCTTTTATTAATTGATTATGAGATCTATGAGAGCATAACAAATGTATCTAGAATTTTTTCCCCACTCACATCTAGTTCAAGTCAATATAATAAAAATGACTTTCCAGATGATTAGTTGGAGTGAAACTATTTTTATGCTCTATTGCATTTAACTGATTTGTTTCACTTAAATTTAAATATAATAACGTCTCGTTATTCTCAACATGTGTTCACATATTTCATCGCTTGTTTCATACAATTTAATAGATTCTTTAGAACTGAATTTTTATTAGCAAAATAACTGTTGCTTTATATGCTGATTGTAAATAATGAATTCTGTCTCGACTTTGAAATAACTTGGTCGTAATTGCAAAATAAATGCTAGGTGACAAATCAAAATTATATATCAATATTCATATTATTTATGATTCATAATTTCATCATCTGTTTAATAAATTACTAATATTTCAGGATTAGTTACTTGACGTACAGTAATAATTGATTAACTAATACATAATTCAAGCATAGGTCCAGCACCTATGCCTTCAGCTCGCCTTATAAGAAGTCCACCCACTTTGCGCATGCTTAAACTTATATTACATATTTTAAAATACTTATTACGTTCTTTTACAAAGTAATAAGTAAGTCATGTAATCATGAACATTTTCAAAGTAGAGATATCAACGGATATACACGTTTTGACCTTTTTTGAATCGAATGGCACTATTTTCTAAAGCCAAAACTGTCGAATCTAAAGTTGTGAAACTTGAAACTTAAGACGTATAATGGTCTAGATGTGCTCCTCCTATTTTTGAAAAGGATATTCAAACCGGAAGTGCATGTTTACTCAATGCATTTATTGTCCTTATTACTAAAACGGCTGAACTTATAGAATAAATAGTTAGGATCATAATGAAAGATATTAACATTTCGCACATCTTTTGTTTGAAACATTTCTTTAAAAAATGTACCAGTTGCGAGAAAAATGCTATGGAAAATTTTAAATATTTTATTAATGTTACTATAGATACGCATACATGTTTAACAAATCGTATGAACTATGCCTGAAATTAATTTGATACAAACATAATAAAAATAATTTTTCACCGGTTAACACAAATTGTCATGATTATTTCAAATAAATATTGAAATACGTGTAGTAAATCTGGTTCAAATCGCTCTGGTACCTTCAGAGGAGTACATGGCACAAATTTGGTCTTACGAGCGACGACTATTATGCAAGTATATAAGTTATATATATATATATATATATATATATATATATATATATATATATTTGGAATCAGGGTGACGAGACAAGAACTTTTTGTTAAGACATGTTTTTGAACCGATAATGTTACAGACACACTACCGAATGCTTTACCTTTACTGTACTTTGGTGAGCTAACAAGTGGTCTTGAGATATATTTCGGTAGCAACATTTTAGCAAAAGTAAACTAGGGAAAGAAACTAAATCACGTATTGCGTATCAATTAATGGATAATTGGTGATAATGTTTATTAAAATACACGTGCGTTGCAGCAAGCGCGAACTAGCATTGCGTGCGAGGTGAAGAGGTCAACACAGCAAATAGTTATGCTGAAATAACAACTATATATTATAGAACACACGGCTACACCTTATTGCTACTTATTAACATATTATTAAGTTGCTATAGGCATAATCTTAGACCTGCGTTGAAATCTGTACAAGTCAATTTCTTTGCAATCTTTTGTTATTGCACCTGTAATATCAAAGCACAACGTTGAAAAGTCGATGAAATATGATATTACGATTTCATAACCACCATTACTCCAATCGTAAATTGGGGAAATATTGTGCAGATATTTGCTATGAATATCTTTGAATAAAGTTTTACATTAACGAATAACTTTAGTATTTTTAGAAATTATTTAATTTTTGTGCTTTGTACATATTGTTCTGTGCTCGTCGTACACAGAGTACAAGAAAGTTATAGAGATCGTGCGTGTGTCTGTAACATTCTCTGAACAAATAGTTCATGTCTCCTCGCCCTGAGTCCAAATATATATATATATATATATATATATATATATATATATATATATATATATATATATATATATATCTCATATACTTGGATGTATATCGATTGATCGTAAAGGTCAAGAGCCAATCATGCGACTGAAGCGACTTTAGTTTGTTTGCACATGTCATGGAGTTCACCATTGCTTTAATTAATTATATTGAAGAAGAAGAGGAAGAAGAAGAGTACAAGTTATACTGCTGTTATTTAGAGTCATGGGGAAACAGTCCTAGTGATGTTTTTCACTGCTAGAGAATCAGAGGGCTTCCATCAGATACATTTAATAGAAAGATGCATCTATTGAAAGATGAAGCGATTTTTAGATAATGCTGTCCTAATGCCAATTCACATAAACGTGAATCATCAATTTTCATAAATGTTGCAATGATAAAACGTTCTTGTCGCGCGACTCCCGCGACTAGACTACTCTATGTAGCAGTAGAGTCGCTTCAGTTGCGCGACCACAGTTAACGAGTACATTTATTTACATGGAGAGCAGTGGTACGCTAGAGTCGTGCGACTTGGGTTACAAATTTTCGTCTTAACACATCAATGGTTAATTTTTTTTTCTTTTTAATATAAATTTAAAATTATACCAACCACTGCAAAACACCGGCGAGCTAAAAGCCTGCACCTATGCTTGTTTGTCTTCTATTATGTATCGCTGAGTGGTTTTGCGCAGATGCTGTAGATGCTGTAGAGCGATCGCATATATATATATATATATATATATATATATATATATATATATATATATATATATATATATATATATATACAGTAAAACTTCCCTAACTCGAATCTCAAGGTACAGGATAAAAGATTCGAGTTAGGGAAACTTCGAGTTATAGAAAATACACAATAAAAATATATGAATAAATTAGTTGTTTATTTTAAAGTATTCAGTAATTTTCTTTTGTATTTTACAAGACCACCTTTCATTTTCTACAAAATCTTCCACTAAATTTAAAGAATTGTATATATAATCAGAAACATACAATCATCAATAAAAAGAACGAAACATTAGTGTTCAAGAAAAAAGTTCGACTTAGAGAATACTTCGAGTTATAGAAGTTCGAGTTAGGGAAGTTTTACTGTATATATATATATATATATATATATATATATATATATATATATATATATATATATATATATATATATATATATATATATAAATCAAAATGAAATCTGTGAATTGAGGTCAATAGTTATTTGTGAAACTAGTGAAGCCGAAAATAAGTTTAAATTGATATGCCATAAAACAAAATCATAACTAGCTGTTTCTCTAAACGTGCATTAATATATATTAATGTATAGTGAATTTGTTTTCACTTTATATTTACGGCAGTTAGGCTTCCGGAGGATACGATTAAAAAGTAAGCGTAAATAAATGTGGCGATGTCTGCGGTATACTAACATACTTGTTACAACCGAGACATTTATATCGCTGTTATCCGGGAAGTTGAACATCGTTTTACACCTACAGCTACAGGTCTATTGAGGAAGGTCGTTGTTTTTAAACTAATACACTACAATATATACACATACTACCGTTATATAATAAATCCGGCTTGTATTAATAATAACCGGCCATTATTAATAATATCCGCGTCTTTTTATAAATATAAATAATACATTGAAATAATTATACTTACCGGTAATTTAATAAAAACAATTTCAGCTCGCCGTACGAAGTACAAAAGAGCTAAAGCAAAAAATATCCTTAGCAAATAATGTTTGCCTCGTCGCCCTAAATCCAGAAATATATATATCTTACATACTTGGATGTTAGTCGTCGATCGTTGGACCGAATTTGTGCCCTCTACTCCTCTGAAGGTACCGGAGCGATTCACACCAAATTTAGTACACATATTATTTGGCATCCCATTTGAATCCCCTCGCAGTTCAAATCCAATCACCCGTATACTTCACGAGTTATATGACCCCAAAATGCCCTTAGAAAAAAATTAAAACATCCAAGTATTCTACTAATAATTCTATAATATTTTATGTCAACAAGATTTCTTCATATTGTTAACCAAAAATTATAATTTTGAATTTTATAATTAGTACAAATTTTTATATCGAGTATATCAAAGAAAGATCACAAACAATTATAAGATTATTTATATGTATAATATTTTCGCAAATTGTGAACTAAGAGGCCATAATAATTAACAACAATTATTTTTTAATTTAAAAGTGCACTGCTCTCATTGAATATATTACGTATACGGCGAGCTGTACCTTGTTATATTCTAAATCGTAGAATATAGCACAAAAAGAAATTTAGTAAACACTAATATTAATTACTAGGGTCACCCGTGGGCACCGTGTGCCCATATAGTACACAGAATATAGGTCAGTTTTGACGGATGGAGAATTATCTTGTAATTTTCTTGTAAATCATAGTTATAATATAAAAATAAGGGATTACCCTTACACGGTTTTTCCTTCAGTTTGTATCGTATAACCTGTAACAAACCTAAAAATAATTAAATATTCATAATTTTATATATTTTTCCAGCCAAAATATGTTTGAATTAACTCTTCAAGATTTTGTTTATTATTTAATTTATAATTTATTTACTGCATCTATTTGGAGTTAAATATATTGTACAATGCACATTTTATATTATTTAATAATTTGATGCATGTTTTTATTGATTTTTAAATGCCTATGAATTATATAATATAATAAAATAATTAAAGATTTTGAAATTTGGACAGTTAATTAAAATTGTTAATAATCATTATTTGAATAAATGTTTGCAATTGAAACAATTCATACTGATAACAAAGTTGGAAAATGCGCGGTAACTTTGAAGTACTACTTGATGGCACTTCATACTTCATACACTTGGCCGAAGTTTATAGTTTGAATTTACGATATTTGTCAACATGTATAAAAAGGTGTTAATTGTGTTATCCGAATTTCTGAATGACGATGCAACGTCAAAAATAGTTGTACAAATGGCGGACAGTATTTATTTGCAGAAATAAATAACAAATTCTGTATTAATACATAAAAATAATCAAGATATTTACGTTGATTTCATAAATCCATGCGTGTATTATTACACAAAAATCGGGAATATAAATTTACTTACGGATTTTGTTTACTAATTGAATCGATTATTCAAAAAATATGTGTATTACAAACCTTTTTACACTACACTTTCAATGATTTGACGTTTGATTCGTTATTATTTTTGAATCAAATAATCAGGCTAGATTCTTTAGTATTGCAGTGCCACGGCAGTTTAAAAGTGATAATGGATCCTATGCTAAAACACAATGGCATAATGTACACAACTCGATATGCATTTTGAAGATTCGGAATATATTTAAAATTGACATTTGAATTATTCTGACGTATAACCTTTTATTTTTACGTAGAGCAGATTACTTGATTAGAAATTTATTCATTGCTGTTGTGTAATCTTTTATTTCAGTACAAACTATTTGATATTATATATAACATTCTTATCTGTCGCCATGGCATGGTGGCTAAGACTCTCGCCTCTTACCCTGGAGGTCGTGAGTTCGATCCCCGTCTATGCCAATCTGCATTTTTACAAAAAAAAGCGTTCTACACATACACACTCACTCACTCACTCACATACAAACATTTCTGGGTTATTTTATTAATGATAAATCCAGAAAGGCGAGTTATAAAAAGTATGGACATCAGTATTCTACCAATGAATTAAACATGATTTGTCAATTTTTTACGTTAATATATGGGGATGTTTGAGATGTGTTGTAATTGATGATGATTTCTGTGAAAAACTGATTCCCAACGAGACTCGTCGACTTGGTTGGTCTACGCACGTATGTATGTGTACACATAGTCCACCATATCGTAATTCTCGTAAAAAGCAGCCAAGATATTTTAAATGCCCTTCTTATAAAACACTATACAAGTGCACCGATTTGTCCGGATAAATGTGCAACCATGTCATATTATCTATTATCCTATTTATTCTAACATTACCACAAGCGATAATATGTCTGCAATGTATCATTAATACGTATATGGTACATTCCATATAAACACACATAAAATGTTAACTATGTTTACACCTAGTAAAATAACTTTTAAATTAAAAAAATGCTAGAGTGGCCTGCACTTGAATTTCTTATCCTTTCACTATCTGTAATTATAATAATGCTTTAAATCTCGAGAAATTTTTCTTCGTAAATTATTCATGATTACAATACTTCCTTTTAGACTTTATAAAAAATATTTAAAATAAGCCATCCTGTATTATTTAGTATTTTAGTATCAATATTATATCATCACTGAAGCTTAAAATGTGTAGTTTCTCAGAATATCAATTTTATTTACAAATTAAAACAACAAAAGCATTTAACAATAAAACAATGCGTTGGTAAATGAAAGACGTTCATTGTTGGACAATTTCACGGCGTTTTGCACACCATACACGTTGCACAATAGTGTCCACTGCACGTGGATCGCATCCGAAAGAATAATCGGACAATACGCGAGACGAAACATGCTATAAAAGAAACACCTGCTTATATTTACACCTCACTAGAGTGCAGCTTTATAATGAACCCCTTTGTATAGCTTATGCTGTGTGCGATGCCGTGATACAATCCGAACAAATCGGGGTGGTCTTCACTCGACTTTCTTATACTTCTATCTACTTAAGGCGCTAGACTCATTTTTTTGGCTCCCATATGATGTACACAAAAGCTAAAGTAATCTGTGTATCTGTAGCATTCTCGTATCAAAAATGTTCCTAAACAACATGTATTTGCCTCGTGGCCCTGAAGCTCGCTCGTAAGACTAAATTTGTGCCCTCTACTCCTCTGAAGGTACCAAAGCGATTTGAACCACATTTGCTACACATATTATTTGGTATTCCATTTGAATCCGCTCGCAGTTTAAATCCAAACGCTTGTATATTTCCCGAGTTATAAGACCATAAAATTTGTAACACCCCTTAATACTGCCCTTAGAAAAATAATTAAAACATCCTCACATTTTACTATAAATTCTAAGATATTTTATGTCTTCAAGACTTCTTCATATTAGTAACCCAAAGGCCATTAAAAATTATTAAAAATTATAAATTTGCACAATTTTCTTTTTTATTATTTACGATTTTTTATGTGCATATATTTTTTCAAATTGTGAACCCATAGGCCATAATAAATAACAATTATTAAATTTAAATTTTTATGCCAAGCATGAAGCATGAAGAAGTAACTATAATATGGTATATGTTTTTAGCTCGCCGTACGTAGTACCGAAGAGGCTAAAGCATTCGGTCGTGTGTCTGTAGCATTCTCGGATCAAAAAATTTCATTAAGAAAAAGTGTTCGTCTCGTCGCCCTGAATCCAAAAATGTATATAACTTATATACTTGGATGTTAGTCGTCGCTCGCTCGTAAGACCAAATTTGTGCCCTCTACTCCTCTGAAGGTACCGGAGCGATTCACTCCAAATTTGGTACACATATTATTTGCCATCCCATTTGAATCCGCTCGCAGTTTAAATCCAATCGTCTGTATACTTCCCGAGTTATAGGGCCCCAAAAATTAGAGCCCCCCTTAATACTGCCCTTATAAAATAATTGAAGCACTTAAAAATTCTACTAAAAATTCTAAGATATTTTTTGTCTACAAGATTTTTTCATTTTGTTAACCCAAAGCCCGAAAAAAAATATTAAATATTATAATTTTGAATTTTAAAATATGCACTAAATTTTTTTTTTATCAAAATTTGGTACACATATTATTTGGCATCCCATTTGAACCCGCTCGCAGTATAAATCCCATCGCCCGTATATATCCCGAGTTATAGGGCCCCAAAATTTGGAGCCCCCCTTATAAAAATAATTGAATCACTTAAAAATACTACTAAAAATTCTAAGATATTTTATATCTACAAGATATTTTCATTTTGTTAACCCAAAGCCCGAAAAAAATTATTAAATATTATAATTTTGAATTTTAAAATATGCACTAAAAGTTTTTTTTATCAATATAATCTAAAATTAAATGTAAGACTTTTTATATCTATAACATATTTTCAATTTGTTAACCAAAAGGCCATAATAATTAAAAAGCACTGCTCGCAACGCATATTTTACCTAAGGGCGAGCTCTACGCGTTGGTGCGTTTTACGCGTACCAAATCTTGTTTTTTATTGATAATGTTTAAAAAATTTACTAAAAATATGTATACATTTTTTTCAAATTATGAACCCATAGGCCATAATAAATAGAAACAATTATTTTTAAATTTTAATGAAAAGCAAGAGTGAGAATTATATATTTTTACTACGAAACTTTATCATTCAAGCTGTAAATTGATATATAGATATTTTTGTGCTACAATAATAAAAATTTCACAGTTTTGTCTCTAGAGCGTTCAGACACACAGTCGTCATACCGAAAATAATCACATTCGATCTAGGAATGGTCAAAATGTGTATTTCCGTTAAAATGCCAAAATTTTCATCTTTCTTATATACATTCGTATAAGATATTAAAAATGACGAGCACGTGTTTCACACTATACAAATTATATAGTGGATGATGGTAACTATTATTACATTGATAGAAAAATCGCGCTGCTATTGAATATTGTATTATTGATGTATGTTGCATACAAGGCCGGATTGCTGGGAAAAAAATTGACCTTCAACAAGTACAGTCATGTTTATAACATCGAACAGAAATAAATCAGAACGCTAGCCATAAATCAAATATATCATAATATTATATATTTTTTCGTGACAAAGTGGAAGTGATTTCAGCGATGTGCAATCTTAGACCGACAAATAGTGTTTGAATAAAAAATGTCCGTTTAGTGTTCGTACGATGAAAATGACACTAATAAATAAATGTATGATTACACCTGAAATGTCCGTTGCACATGCGTGATTGGCAACGTGAGCATAGTCATGCGTACGAACGCGTCTATAGCCGTTTGTCAACTAATGTCACTAGTTTTTCTCTGTTGCGAACATAACCTGCAAATATCCAGTTCCTGGTTCCCGGTAATGGCAAAGCCAATATCCGATACATTGCCGCGTTTAACAGTTCCATAGGTAATATGATGCAGAGAAACTAGCAAGTGTTAACTTCCGTATAGTACCGATTAGGAAATGAGATTAAGTCAGTTTCATAAACAGTCGTCTTCATTCTTTTTTATAATGTCATTCTAAACTTGTTTTTATATCTTTTTATAATGTGTATTCATTAAAAATATATATGTTTTGGTTATATAAATAAATTACTAATTATAAATATAATAAATATTAATAGATATTGTGTCCACAACGTTGTTATAAAAATACAATGGTAGTCCGAAATTGGACAAGGTTTAAATAAAAATATTTTCAAATCCGCTGACGTATCGATTTATTTAAAAACATCCTCAGAGCGATGTAATGTATTAATTCTATTACAAAATTTTACATAGTAAAAACAATAAATTAATTAAATTATTCTGAAGAAAAGTAATTATCAGAAATTCAAAGTACAATAAACTACAATTAATACTATAATATTAAGATACATACCGTGTTGGATAGAAACAAATTTTTACTTTCTTTTACGAAGTAAGTCTTGTAATCAAAAGAATTTATAGAAATAGAAAGTCGAGTGCAGGCCACTGCAGATATTTTCTAAACAATTTTAAAAATCATGTTTCTAAAATGAAAAGTTAATGTTCAAAACAATAGCTATTCAGACATAAATACTGTTACAAAAAAAAACAAGCTTAGGTACAACGCACCTATGCGTCCAGCTCGCCTTATAAGTAATATATGCGATGCGAGCAGTTTTTAATAATTATGGCCTTTCGGTTAACTAATTGAAAAAATGTTATAGATATAAAAAGTTTTACATTTAATATTAGATTATAATAAAAAAAAAAAAAAAAATTTGTTCAAATTTTGAAATTCAAAATTATAATATTTAATAATTTTTTTCGGGCTTTGGATTAACAAAATGAAAAAATCTTGTAGATATAAAATATCTTAGAATTTTTAGTAGAATTTTTAAGTGTATTAATTATTTTTATAAGGGCAGTATTAAGGGGGGCTCTAAATTTTGGGGCCCTATAACTAGGGAAGTATACGGGCGATTGGATTTATACTGCGAGCGGATTCAAATGGGATGCCAAATAATATGTGTACCAAATTTAGATTATATTGATAAAAAAATAATTTAGTGCATATTTTAAAATTCAAAAATATAATATTTAATAATTTTTTTCGGGCTTTGGATTAACAAAATGAAAAAATCTTATAGATATAAAATATCTTAGAATTTTTAGTTGAATTTTTAAGTGTATTCATTATTTTTATAAGGGCAGTATTAAGGTGGGCTCTAAATTTTGGGGCCCTATAACTCGGGAAGTATACGGGCGATTGGATTTATACTGCGAGCGGATTCAAATGGGATGCCAAATAATATGTGTACCAAATTTAGATTATATTGATAAAAAAATAATTCAGTGCATATTTTAAAATTCAAAAATATAATATTTAATAATTTTTTTCGGGCTTTGGGTTAACAAAATGAAAAAATCTTGTTGACAAAAAATATCTTAGAATTTTTAGTAGAATTTTTAAGTGTTGCAATTATTTTTATAAGGGCAGTATTAAGGGGGGCTTCAAATTTTGGGGCCCTATAACTCGGGAAGTATACGGGCGATTGGATTTAAACTGCGAGCGGATTCAAATGGGATGCCAAATAATATGTGTACCAAATTTAGAGTGAATCGCTCCGCTACCTTCAGAGGAGTAGAGGGCACAAATTTGGTCTTACGAGCGAGCGACGACTAACATCCAAGTATATAAGTTATATACATTTTCGGAATCAGGGCGACGAGACGAACACTTTTTCTTAATGAAATTTTTTGATCCGCGAATGCTACAGACACACTACCGAATGCTTTAGCCTCTTCGGTACTACATACGGCGACCTAAAAAAATTACACGTTCCAAAACCTCGTGTGTCATCCTCAGGAGTGCTACAATGGAGTTTACTTATTAATAAGCTATTTTACTAGTTATTTAAAATCTAAGCTTAGCTTAGCTTAGCTGGACAAAATCAATTACTAGTGGAATTAAATTCATGATTCACAATTCAACTTAAAAATTATTAAGCTCAAATCACCTACATATAATTGATTTCTAATCACATTTAAAAACGAATTGAAACCTTTTTGACAATTACAAGCCTTATATGTGATTGTTTTATAAACCAAAAGGAATTACAGCTTATTTACCAAACAAATGTTATAATTCAAAAGGAAGGACAATTACAAGTCTTGTTTGTGATTTTGTATTATAAATCAATAATCAAAAGGAATTAAAGTCTATTTTATTTATCAATTAGAAATCCTTTATGTAACTTTTAATATAAAATGTGATGGGAAACCATTCAACCGTTTTAACATTTTAAATTTTATAAATTCAATTTAATTTTTACAAATGAATTAAATTCCAAAATCTTAAGTCCTCATTATCAAAAAGGGCATCAATTAAATTGATTTAAATCACTGAATTTTTAAATTTTTTGATTTGAATATACAAGCATTTATTCTAGCATATCGAAACGACGTAAATAAAATATTTTTATATAACTAATCTATTTTCTGAGAAGCATTTATTAGGTATTATAAAATATACTAAAACCAACAAATAATTAGAAAATAATTTTTTTAATACAAATACATATAAATTAAATTATTTTTTGAACAATAGTTTTAATATGTATATATTTATATATTTATATAAATAGTACATTTTATTTATATTTAAAAAGAACTGATTTTATAAACTATATTCGAGTAGCAGAACTGGTGAACGCAAAGAACAGTCCGGTATGCGAAGTTCGACTTTTTGATCGTGGAATATTGAAATTAAGCATTGTTAATTACATTGTACTTGTTTTAAAATTGTATAATACTTACGACTTAGTTTCTTCCTTCATTTATGGTAATTCGAAATTTCTCTGTGAAGTTTGTAGCACTAAAAACAAAATAAAATAGAAATGTTTTACATTTAATCTATTTTGAACTTACTTCATTATACAACTGGTTTACCTGTAAAGTAAAAATTATAGAATTATTATTAAAAATAAAATTATATTTGCATAAAAATATAATGCGTTGGTTATTATAGCTTATTTTTTTATTGAGTCAACACCATAATTTATATTTGCCCAATTTTGATGACTTGGTATTTAAGACACGTAATTACGTATGCGTCAACTTTAATATAATATTCCGTATCAACGGTGATTTCTTAGTTAAATTTTAGATCCTAATTTAATTTTAATGTTAACTTTTATGTCTAAACCCAGCATAACCCAACGCACCTACAGTTGATTATACTTACTTCATTCTGTACCCCGCCTTTATTTAATTCATACTTTTTAATCTAAATTTATTTTTATATACACATATATGCTTAAACATATACTTACTTGTTTTACTAGATCCAATTTTACTTTTTGTAAATTTTGAAGCTATAACAATATAATTTATATGAATTAACTACATAACTATATAAAATAATATTTATATATATACTCGATATATATATATATATATATATATATATATATATATATATATATATATATATATACATGCCTATACATATACTTACTTGTTTCTTTTTGACCAAACTTTTCTCTAAATTTCGAGCCTATAACAACATAAATTTTATGAACTATATATATATATATATATATATATATATATATATATATATATATATATATATATATTTATATATATATATATATATATATATATATATATATATATATATATATATATATATATATATATATATGGTGAACCTTGCGATGTGCAACTTCACCTCCGATTTGGATGAAACTTTGTGTAAAGGACCGTTTTAGCATCCTAAATAAGGGAAAAATAATAACTATTGGCGGTCGGAATCGCATGACCTTGAATTGACCTTTTATTGTTTTTAAATTGATTTATTTAGTATATCTGTGTGTGAGTGTGAGTGTGTGTGTGTGTGTGTGTGTGTGAATGTGTGTGTGAGTGTATGGGAGTGTGTGTGTGAGTGTATTCGTGTTTGTGTGTGTTTGTGTTTGTGTTTGTGTTTGTGTTTGTATTTGTATTTGTGTTTGTATTTTTTGTGTGTGTGTTTGTGTGTGTGTGTGTGTGTGTGTGTGTGCGCGCGTGTGCATGTGCGTGTGCATGTGTATGTGCGTGTACTTGTGCGAGTTCATACATTTGGTGCAGTAAACTCATTTACTGTATTGTCCTTTACACAAAGTTTCAGCCAAATCGGAGGTGAAGTAGCACATCGCAAGGTTCACATATATATATATATATATATATAATATATATATATATATATATATATATATATATATATATATATATATATATATATATAATATAATATAATATACGTACAGTTTTTGAATGATCTATGAAATCATGTTTTCTTTCCGTTTCTAAATTATAAAAAAAGACAAAGATATTAAAAACAATAGTAATAAAATTGTGAACAATATAGGCAGCGCAATCCGGAAAAAAAGGCCAAATCAGCTGTTCGAGTACAAAAAAAAAATCTATCTAACTTTCATTTTAGTTAGTCTATTTTGTTTGACTGTCAAGATATTGACAGGCGCAGATGATCCGATTTATTAAGCGAAAAATAATGCAAAAATTGGGCACAGTTTACGTGTTACCAGATGAAGGCTAATTTAACATATAACAAAATACAGATATTTTTTAATTTCTTTTACGAAGTAATAATTAAGTCTTGTAATCATGAAAATTTTCGAACCCATAGATATCAATAGATATATACATTTTGACCTTCTCTGAATCGATTGTGACTATTTTCGGGGTGACGTGAAGGAATAAAAAGCACATAGTTTAACTTACCATCATAATTTAGATGATTTGGTTCCATGGTTATTTCTGCCGTTCCAAAATTATGCAACAAATAAATAAACAAAACTATAACACACAACTGTACTTTTACAACTTATGTTATCAAATCTACAAAGTACGAAATCCTCTCTATAAAATATATATAAAATTTTGACAAACAAATATGCGTCAAATTGTCAACCAACTTTAAGAAAATCTATTTAGTATAACTAAATACATATTAAAATAATGTTATTTTAGCACATAATACTTACCAAAGTATATAATTTATTTGTTTTATTATAACACTTCTAGAATTTATTAATTTTCTAATGTTTAAAATCGTTAAAACCAGAAAACATATATATTTATTAATTTGGTTGCAGTTCGCTAGATACAATGCATATTGATTTTGTTTCATAGCAATCTTAGGGCAAATTTAAAATAAAATAAAACATTCTTATCTTAACGACAAATATTGAAGGACAAGAATATCGACTGAAGCCCATCCCAGTTTTTAGCTCGCCGTACGTAGTACCGAAGAAGTTAAAGCATTCGGTCGTGTGTCTGTAGCATTCTCTGATCAAAAAATTTCATTAAAAAAAGTGTTCGTCTCGTCGCCCTGATTCCGAAAATGTATATAACTTATATACTTGGATGTTAGTCGTCGCTCGCTCGTAAGACCAAATTTGTGCCCTCTACTCCTCTGAAGGTACCGGAGCGATTCACTCCAAATTTGGTACACATATTATTTGGCATCCCATTTGAATCCGCTCGCAGTTTAAATCCAATCGCCCGTATACTTCCCGAGTTATAGGGCCCCAAAATTTGGAGCCCCCCTTAATACTGCCCTTATAAAAATGATTGAAACACTTAAAAATTCTACTAAAAATTCTAAGATTTTTTTGTCTACAAGATTTTTTCATTTTGTTAACCCAAAGCCCGAAAAAAATTATTAAATATTATAATTTTGAATTCTAAAATATGCACTAAATTATTTTTTTATCAATATAATCTAAATTTGGTACACATATTATTTGGCATCCCATTTGAATCCGCTCGCAGTTTAAATCCAATCGCCCGTATACTTCCCGAGTTATAGGGCCCCAAAATTTAGAGCCCCCCTTAATACTGCCCTTATAAAAATAATTGAAACACTTAAAAATTCTACAAAAAATTCTAAGATATTTTATATCTACAAGATTTTTTCAGTTTGTTAATCCAAAGCCCGAAAAAAATTATTAAATATTATAATTTTGAATTTTAAAGTATGAACTAAAATTTTTTTTATCAATATAATCTAAAATTAAATGTAAGACTTTTTACACCTATAACATATTTTCAAATTGTTAACCAAAAGTCCATAATAATTAAAAACCACTGCTCGCAACGCATATTTTACCTAAGGGCGAGCTCTACGCGTTGGTGCGTTTTACGCGTACCAAATCTTGTTATAATTATATATATATATATATATATATATATATATATATATATATATATATATATATATATATATATATAAATCACCCAGATGTATGTGTATGTTTGTGAAAATGCAAACTAGCACAAGCGGGAATCGAACGCGGACTTCTACGGTGAAAGTCCAGAGTCTTAACCATTACTCGACATTAACACTATAGCTTATCAATTGATTTTCTGTGTTTACTCAAGAAAACTGCGCATGTTTTTATGATTATGAGTTTTTGGGGGACCTGTGAAGATTTTACCGGGTTCTCGAGGGGTGTTGTATTATGACATTTTCAAAAATGTTTCGGCCATATCTTTGTCAGTGACGAGCGACACGTTGCCGTTGTTTTCGTGTGTTTGTTTGTGTGCTTATATTTTTATTGTCTAAAATAATGTTTCCACTGCATAGATAATACGAACTAATGGCATTAGTACCTGCACCTATGCTTGTAATTCTCTCAAATAAATTTAGCAACCGAATAAATGTTAAGAAATACTGATGAACGAAGCAGATTGTTGAAATGTTAATTTTACGCGCTTATAATACATGCGCCGTTTTCTTTTATTATTTATTTATTGATGATCGAAGTTTGCAAAACCTCTTCGTTAAAATTCGTATAATTGAATTTACACTCGCATTACTCTTTAATTACAGCAGTAAAACGAACGCTAGCCGCTCAACAGAGTAGTCTTATTTTGCACTTATTTGGTATATGCAAAAAGTCTCAGTTTTAACACCATCAGCATCTGAATTACGTTCAACAACCGAACCGGTCGTGGTTGACAGAATGCTTTTAAATTGGGTTTAGGTGCACCTATACTCCAACACACCTCCCACTTGCGTTATTGTCTTTAAATAGGCCAACATACATATGCAACACACATAGCACATAAGTGGATTGAACTATAGCGAATTTACAATGAGTGGAGCCTGGACCAGGTTATTTAATTTCGGCAAACAGGCTGATGACACTGATGCCTTATTAAGGGGACTAGTGTTCCACATGAATCACTGTCTTGTCAATTGATGCTACGTTCAACTACCGCTAGTGGCGTTTATCTGTCACGACATTATACATCAGTATTCGTGACATGATTGGACACGATTTTACGTTTTTTTATATTTCCCCTGACATTGTTTCACTCACTAATCCAACCAATTATTATAAATTTAAAGATATAAATAAAAGACGGACTACATAAAGTTTCGTTGAATAATTGGGGGGTTCTTTTAACTCCATGTTTTTGCGTGTACAGTTAATGAGTGATGTGACACTTTTTTTCAAATATCTTTACCAACAACAGTAGTTCTTAAGTTTTAAGCGCAGAGTTTAAGACAAACCATCAGGTACGTCTAATTCGAAATACCATCAATTTCGAATATTCAAACAACCAATATTAGATATCAGCAATCAGCACAATCAATAATATTCCGTCGAATAATAGTAGAGGAAAATTAGTAAGAAAAAAATAATGCAATCGAAGCCGAAGAAGCTAAAACATTCGGTCGTGTGTCTGTAGCATTCTCGGATCAAACAAAATTTTAAACAAAAAGTGTTTACCTCATCGCCCTGAATCTAAAAATATATATAACTTATATACTTGGATGTTAGTCGTCGCTCGTTCGTAAGACTAAATTTGTACCCTCTACTCCTCTGAAGGTACCGGACCGACTCATACCAAATTTTGTACACATATTACTTGGCATCCCATTTGAATTCGCTCGCAGTTTAAATCTAATCGCCCGTATACTTCCCGAGTTATAGGGCCCCAAAATTTAGAGCCCCTCTTAATACTGTCCTTATAGAAAAAATTAAATCACCTAAAAATTCTACTAAAATATTGTTAACCCAAAGGCCATACAAAATTATTATTAAATATTATAATTTTGAATTTTAAAATATGCACTAAAATTTTTCTTTACTAATATAATCTACTAAAATATGTAAGACTTCTTATATCTATAATTTTTTTTTCATTTGTGAACTAAAAGGCCTTAATAATTAAACAAGATTTGGTACGCGTAAAACGCACCAACGCGCAGAGCTCGCCCTTAGGTAAAATATGCGTTGCGAGCAGTGGTTTTTAATTATTATGGCCTTTTGGTTAACAATTTGAAAATATGTTATAGGTGTAAAAAGTCTTACATTTAATTTTAGATTATATTGATAAAAAAAAAATTTAGTTCATACTTTAAAATTCAAAATTATAATATTTAATAATTTTTTTCGGGCTTTGGATTAACAAAATGAAAAAATCTTGTAGACATAAAATATCTTAGAATTTTTAGTAGAATTTATAAGTGTATTAATTATTTTTATAAGGGCAGTATTAAGGGAGGCTCTAAATTTTGGGGCCCTATAACTCGGGAAGTATGCGGGCGATTGGATTTATACTGCGAGCGGATTCAAATGGGATGCCAAATAATATGTGTACCAAATTTAGATTATATTGATAAAAAAAAATAGTACATATTTTAAAATTCAAAATTATAATATTTAATAATTTTTTTCGGGCTTTGGGTTAACAAAATGAAAAAATCTTGTAGACAAAACATATCTTAGAATTTTTAGTAGAATTTTTAAGTGTTTCAATTATTTTTATAAGGGCAGTATTAAGGGGGCTCCAAATTTTGGGGCCCTATAACTCGGGAAGTATACGGACGATTGGATTTAAACTGCGAGCGGATTCAAATAGGATGCTAAATAATATGTGTACCAAATTTAGATTATATTGATAAAAAAATAATTTTGTGCATATTTTACAATTCAAAATTATAATATTTAATAATTATTTTCGGGCTTTGGGTTAACAAAATGAAAAAATCTTGCAGATAAAAAATATCTTAGAATTTATAGTAGAATTTTTAAGTGTTTCAATTATTTTTATAAGGGCAGTATTAAGGGGGCTCCAAATTTTGGGGCCCTATAACTCGGGAAGTATACGGGCGATTGGATTTAAACTGCGAGCGGATTCAAATAGGATGCTAAATAATATGTGTACCAAATTTGGAGTGAATCGCTCCGGTACCTTCAGAGGAGTAGAGGGCACAAATTTGGTCTTACGAGCGAGCGACGACTAACATCCAAGTATATAAGTTATATACATTTTCGGAATCAGGGCGACGAGACGAACACTTTTTCTTTATGAAATTTTTTGATCCGAGAATGCTACAGACACACGACCGAATGCTTTAGCCTCTTCGGTACTACGTACGGCGAGCTAAAAATTAAATCACTCAAAAATTCTACTAAAAATTCTAAGATATTTTATATCTATAAGGTTTGTTCATATTGTTAACCCAAAGGCCATACAAAATTATTATTAAATATTATAATTTTGAATTTTAAAATATGCACTAAAATTTTTCTTTACTAATATAATCTATTAAAATATGTAAGACTTCTTATATCTTTATATATATATTTTTTCATTTGTGAACTAAAAGGCCATAATAATTAAAAAAAAACACTGCTCGCAACGCATATACGCATTGGTGCGTTTTACGCGTACCAAATCTTGTTTTTATCGATTTTTCAATACTAAAAAATCCAATTTCCCAATTGCATCGCTTAAAACATATTATTTCACTTTTGGTCTTACAATTAGTTATATTCATGATGAAACGAAGAAAAATTGATCCGAATTGCTTAAAAAAGGCTTGGTAAAAATATTAATTATTTTGAATACACAGTTTTGAGGATTAAAAATTAGAACTATAAAAAGGGCCTATTTTGCAAGTTTTAATTTTTTATCTCCAAAACTGTAGTGTTTAAAATAAGTCATATTTGAACCAGACATTCTTTTTATGTAATTACGCATCAACTGTTAATTTTTATAAAAATAATTTCGTAATCTTAAATACAGAGTGTTCTGTTTCCTCCAAAGAAACTCCGAGTCTTAATAAGCATCTTTGAAAGAAATTAGCAATAAATTGAGTTGCTGGTGTAAATGTATTAGTTAAGTGTGTATATGTTGATGTTGATGTTGATGTTGAAATGAAATAGGTGTATCATGATGCACATTTGATTTTATAGTAGAATCAGTATCATCTAATTAGTATTCAAATATATGCTAATTAATTTTATATAAACGAGACGATCCAATTAGAACACCTGATTGATCTATTAAATGCTAGTTGTGACATAATCGCTCCTGCTACCAAATACTAAGCAGGTGCAAGACACATTTTAACATAAATCCAGATGTTGTGTAGGTCATAGATAAGCGATAAGTAGCCTTTTGGAAATTGTTCTTTTACCATTTATTTTATTGATCTTGCGAAATCTAAAAATAACCCATTTAATAGAGATAGAATTTTTGGTCTAATTGTTACTTGAATAGGAATATCTTCCATTATTTTTTATCGTACGGCGCTTCAGAATTAATATAATTAATTAAATACATATATTTATTTGTTACAGAATGTGCCCTAGCTCCATTCGTAAGTGGTTCAACATCTCAACAAATTCCATTCGTGTTTCTTCCACTCAAAGGTCAAATAGTACATCCCAGTAAAGAAATCAGCTTCGCAGGTAATTGTTTATTTACACATACAAATCTTACATATATCTATTACTAAGTTTAACGGTTAAGTCGTACTTAATTATGATTCAAATTTATATCGTACTATTAATTGCTTTGTTATCTTCCTTACTTAATCCATATTATCCCAAAGGTGAAAATAATGAAAAATAATAATATATATTTATATCTAAAAAATCGGTTGCGGCCAACACAAAACTTTCTATTAGGTTTTCTTGCTTTTTAATCTCTATTTCATTCTCCTAATATTCGTCATTTAAACGTTTAATTTTGTTACTCTCATGCGGAATGTGATTTCGTTCCATAATGCAAATTTAACATCACTAAATTGATTTCGTACTTTTTTTGACATTTAGAGAAACAAAAATAGAAACTAGTCACAGATAACTGATTAAATCAAATAATTAATTAATTTACATTTTTACTTTCTTTTACGAAGTAATAAGTAAGTATAGGGATCACCAAAAAAATCGAACTCGAGATTTCAACGGATATACACGTTTTGAGCTTCCCTGAATCGAATGTGACTATTTTCGGAGTGACGTCTCTGTGTGTGTGTGTGTGTGTGTGCGTGTGTGTGCGTGTGAACGCTCTAGAGCCGAAACTGTCCAACGTAAAATTATGAGACTTCAAACTTAAAACTTGTATATAGTCTAGTTGTGCACCTCCTATTTTTGAAAAGAATATTCTAACCGGCAGTGCATGTTTACTCTATGCATTTTTTGTTCTATCTCCAATATCACTAGAACGGCTGCACTTACGGCAAAAATAGTTATGTTCATAATGAAAGATATTAATATTTCGCACAACTTTTGTTTGAAAAGTTTCTTCAATAAATGTACCAGTTACGAGAAAACCGCTACCGAAAATTATGAGAATCTTGTTTACGTTGTCATGGATTCGAATGTAGCTTAATAAATCGGATCATCTGCGCCTGTCAATATTTCGACAAGAAAACAAAATGGTCTGAATTAGATAAATGATATTTCAGAATAATTCTGTAGAGAATTGTTTAGTTTTGATAGTTAGTACTTCGAAACCATTACAAATTGGTATTGGTATAATTTTCAACCCATTCATTTATATAAGGTAAGCTAAGTTTTTTATATTGTTTCTGTTGGATTATTATTTCTTAATATTATATTTTTATAATCAATGAATATTGATGAAAACTACGTAAAAGAAAGTCCCGCGTTGGCCACAACCCATATTTTTTTTAAGAATGTTCTATTCTATTAGAAGAAAACTTTTGAAATTAAAGTTGTTTAAAATAAAATAATCTTGAGTTTTTATATCTATTTGTTTTTCTGGAAATGCAGCCGTTGTCAAGATAGTTAAAAAATGACACAAGTAAATCAGCACTTCCGGTTGAATTATCATTTCCAAATTAGGACGATTTCTATTCTGGGAAACACAAATCTTAAATCCAAAACATAGGACACACACATACACACACATAAAGACAGACAGACGGACACACACACACATACACACACATAAAGACAGACAGACAGACAGACAGACAGACAGACAGTGAGATCAGTGGGAAATTAGTTAAAATGGATTCAGAGACCCTCAAAATGGATATTTCTATTAAAATCTCGAGGTCGATGTTTTTGGTGATCCCTATACTTACTTATTACTTCGTAAAGAAAAGTAAAAACCGATTGTGGCAAAGACAGAACTCTCCTTTACGTTTTAGTAGTAGGCTATCTTTTTATTTTTGATGCGATAGATAAATATAAATATTTAAATTAGACGAAATTTTTCGAACTTTGATATAAGGAATGTGTTTTTGTTCCAGTATTCAAATTTAGCATAACGAAATTTCAAAGTATACCAAGAATCAATAAAATATTCAAATTTCTTAAACCATATTTATCGATTTGCACAAAATATATATTTGGAGTTGGGAAGAATGGGTTAAGACTTCGATTGCGTCTTTTCGCTATTATTCAGATATATATATATATATATATATATATATATATATATATATATATATATATATATATATATATATATATATATATATATATATATATATGTGTGTGTTATTGGAAATAGATTTATGATCTTCCCAGAAAACAATTCAACGTGTGCATAAGATTAATGCAAACTAGTGATCACGTATGCTGTTCACGAATTACGGTACCAGCATGAAAAATATGGTTCTGCTTTTGCAAGCACTCACTGGGGACTGACGACTTATCAGTCGCCGTAACAGTAACATTATACCAGATATGCTGGTACATTTTATAATGCAAATTTCATGTAAATGTCATTTGCCTTTTTTTATACTTTATTTGCAGTTCTTTTTATTTATCGAAGTCTGTTAAATTATACCATAAATTACAGAGATGTGTAGCATAGGTGTACTTAAGAAATAATATAGTAACTATTGCCTGAAAGCAATTTTAATTCCTGCTCATTTTGCATTGCTATCTGTAAATTAGAAAACACAGGTAAATATCATTAATATAATAACCCAGAAATGTTTGTATGAGAGTGAGTGTGTACAGTTGAATTTTTAAAAGAAGTCACTTCAAGGTCATCGGTATGAACCACGGATACCTAATAGCGTGTTTATTTCTCTCGCATGTTTGTATGCATAAGAGAAGGATGGATAGAGTACCCATATGTCGCGCGGGTTTTCGTGATTTCCGAATAGAGTACAGACATCCTTCGCTATTCAATCGTTGTTTTGTCCAACGCAATGTATGTATAACATATGTTCGGTATTATATCATATTTTTTATTGAACACATAGGCGTTCGACGAAATTTCTACCGTATTTTCACATTATTGTGCAATTGTTTCTGCTTCTGTCAGTTCTTAGTTTGTGCAATTTTTACTACGTTTTGATCGATTTCGTGTGTTCTATTCGTTCAATTTTGTGTTATTACTTTCAAAAAAATTAAAAGTTTATTATGTGCCTATTGACCTACACCACTGCTATTTACAAAATGGGCGGGGCTAAAATCTTGAGTCGTATGGTGTATGTTTGACCTTGAAGTGACTTCTTTTAAAAATTCAACTGTATGTGTAGAACGCCTTTTTTGTAAAAATGCAGATTGGCATAGACGGGGATCGAACTCACGACCTCCAGGGTGAAATGCATGACACTTAGCCACTGCACCATGGCGACTGTTAATAATGTTATAAAAAATAATCAAATAGTTTATATTGAAATAAAACAATCACTACGATTCTGAAGGCTCAGTCTGCTTTGAAATAGACAAAAACGAATCAAACGTCAGAATGAAATCAGTCAAAATTGGTTTTTGTGTGATAAATCTTCAATTCAAAGTTTAATCTTAAGTTTAAGGGGAGTAGCATGCTATAATTTCAATTTTTAAGTATATAATATGAAATAAGTGCATATTATTGCCTAATTAGCATATATTTTTAGCAAATACGTGTTTCCGTACATTTATTTTAATTCATAGTAAATATTTTCACTTCAAAATGGCCAAGAAGCAGTGATTTTTGAAAATATGAGTTGCGGTAAGATTCTATAGGTCGTCAAATTATAATAACTGCAAGGAAGTAAATTTATAATTCTGATTATTAGAGTAATGAAATCTTGAAGAGATAATTCAAACATATTTAGAAACATGTTTGGTTGGCAATTTTATTCTTTTATTTTTGATGGCACAATCCATTGTATTTTAGCATATAACTAATTATCATCACTTTTAAAACTGCCGTTGTGACACTGCATCAGTTTAATACTGCATAATTCAGAATCTAGCCTGATTATTTAATTCAAAAACAACAATGAATCAAATGTCAAATCATTAAAAATGTTGTGTAAAAAGGATTTGTTATACATATTATTTGAATAATCGATTCAAATAATAAACAGCAATCGTATGTAAATTTATAATCCTGTTTTTTATATAAAATCATGGAAACTGTCTAAATGATACAACACATATGCACCATACAAGGTTAAAATCAAAGTTAAACAAAATTTGGTTTTAATTTATCGGATGTTACACAGTGCATGATAAGCGATCGCTTAGTTAATCTCAGCATAGTGATCTAAGAACAAAATAGCGTTCAAAGAAAGAACTCGATTTTTTCTTTATTATTATTTGCGATAGTGGAAATTTGTATTACTATTATAGTCAAACGATACAAAATGAAGAAAAACCGTGTTATTATTATTAAATTACATGAAAATTCGCCATCAGTCAAAACTGACCTATGTTCTGTATACCATATGGGCACATGGTGCCCACGGATGACCCTAGTGTCTAATATAGTAAAATGTAATTTTTCCTAATATTTTGAATACAATTAAAATCCGAATGGCTTAGGCCATTCACACCATTATAATGTAATATTTGAACTGTGAACAATACATAATAAAAATTATGATAAATAAGAAGCTCTTGATTCATAACTGATGGCGAATATGCATAAATTTCACAATTCATAATTTCTAACTGACCATATAGGCACACTTCCTGCTGATAACTGGCCACTAGCTACATATACTCATCGTATACTCAGTGAACACACCATCATTAGTTCGCAACTTCATAATTAACCTGTAATTTTACACGTTGTTGGCCGCTACACCTTTATAAGCCTAGATGTTCGGAGCCATCACTACGCATCATACGAAGAAGTTGCCTCAACACATATTAGAGTTACAAGAAGATATATGGCATTAGTTTTCTATGCAATCATCAGATTAAACAAGCATAAGTGCAGGCACCAGTACCTTTAGGTCGCCGTATTATCTATTCAGTTGATGTTTTAATTTTTTTTTTTTATTGATATAGAATTTTTAGCTCGTCGTACGGTATTACAAGATAGTTATAGTGTTTGGTTGTGTGTCTCGGATTAAACAAGCTTAGGCACTACGCACCATGCGTCCAGCTCGCCTTATAAGTAATATATGCGATGCGAGCAGCGGTATTTAATTATCATGACCTTTTGGTTAACAATTTGAAAAATTGTTATAGATGTAAAAAGTCTTACTTATTTTAAAATTCAAAATTATAATTTTTAATAATTATTTATGGCTTTTGAGTTAACAATATGAAAATAGTTTATAGATATAAAATATCTTAGAATTTTTGGGTGTTGAAATAATTTATTTAAAGGCAGTATTACTCTTTCGACGGCCTATTTCAGACGGTTTTCAGGATTTTTTTTGTGGGTAAACTAAAACATTTGGGACCTTGAGCTTTTTTGCATCTTGTTTATTAATTCTTGGAGTACAAAATGTATTTTTTTTTATGTATGTGGTCCATGTCGATCCGTCTCAAAATGGCGACCATGTCCGGCGCCTCAGTCTGTGCGGCCGGAAAGGTTTTGGCACTTTCTCCGCTATTTGAAACATAAAATCGAGTAGGTATTATTAATCTGCATTAAATTCTACGGAAATTGAACCTCTGTCGTTGCAAAATATTGAAAATTGGATTTTTCAGAGCGCCTCAAAGTTGAAAAAAACAGGCGAAAATCGACTTTTTTGTACAGACGGCTGCAATTTTCTCATTCTTCGATAAAATGTTTCGCCCGAGGGTCAATTTCCGTAGAATTTAATGCAGATTAATAATAGCTACTCGATTTTATGTTTCAAATAGCGGAAAGTGCCAAAACCTTTCCGGCCGCACAGACATGGTCGCCATTTTGAGACGGATCGACATGGACCACATACATAAAAAAAATACATTTTGTACTCCAAGAATTAATAAACAAGATGCAAAAAAGCTCAAGGTCCCAAATGTTTTAGTTTACCCACAAAAAAAAATCCTGAAAACCGTCTGAAATAGGCCCCTTAAGAGAGGCTCCAAATTTTGTGGCCCTATAACTCGGGAAGTATATATGCGATTGGATTTAAAATGCGTGCGAATTCAAATGCGATGCCAATTAATATGTGTAGCAAATTTTGCTCAAATCAAATCGCAAATTTGGATCAAATCGCTTCGGTACCTTCAGAGGAGTAGAGGGCACAAATTTAATTAAGCGTAAACGATAATACGAAAGTATAAATTTAAGTAAAGATGCAATGGGGAGAATACGGCATTCTACAGTATGTTGCATCACGTTTGCTTTTGTTGCAGGAGTTAAGACCCCAGTATGTGCGGTCTCTGGGGCGCAATTCTTAACAGATGCAGGATGGATTGAACTCAGAAGTGTCATAGACAACGATGTCCCATTCCGATTGTTCCGCGATGAAGGACGAACCTTTTTACAGGTACTTTATTTCAATAAATTTACACTTAGCCAATAGTTAACCTGTAATACTCTCGTTTTCAAAAATAATATATATTTGTATTCTTTCAGTGGCTTGGAGACGCAGAGCTTCGTGCCAAAATGGCAGGTCGTTTAATCCTAGTACAAATGCTATGCAAAGATATCGCCAAAGATCCGTCCTCTATCGACTTATCATCAGTATTTACACCTTGTGTTGCTTTCAAAGTTGCCGGAACTCCATCAAAATATGTTAGCAGTAAGTTCATAAAATTAAAGAAATGAAAGAACGTGGTATTTAAACAAATTTAATTCTTTCCAGATATAACCGAAGTTATATTCTCTGCAGACGCACACGCTGCCACAACAGGTGCCTCAGAAGGCTTGTCCGTGAGCGAATACGTAGCGATTGGAATATGCTCAGTGCTTCTGGGACTCATCTATGTTGCTTCTGTCTTTCTGTATCTTCATATTCGGCGCAGGAGACGAAAAGGAGGCATGGAGAAAGATGTTGAAAAACGAGATGACCAAAGTCTGACGCCTGGCGATGAAGGCATCATTAAAAACAATCCACTGTTAAGTCTTGGAAGACACTTCACTGGACCAGAGACAGCGTTCAGTGACTCAGGAAGTTCAGAGAATGATACCGCTCCAGATTTGTTGCTACATCAGGAAGAACCACGAAAGAAAGCTATGAATGTAAGTAGTTTTGCTGCATTTCCTTTTCATGTTTGAGGTTGACATACTTTTCATATTGTTATAGGTACAAGTGACATCAGCCATTATCCATCCTCTAAATGACAATTTTGCAATGTCGTTATGTTCGATGGAACCTGTGAACTTTCAAGATAGCTCCTCTAATGAAAGGCTTCCAGAAGAGAATGTTTCCATTGTCGAAACTCTGGAAGGACGGGAAGAGCGACCAGAAACGGTTAAAACCATCGTCAATGCCACAGCTAGACGAAAACTCTACTTCAACCCTGCTTATTTTGAGCCACATCTTTTGTTGGTAAGGCTTTACTTATTTATCAAGAGTTGAATGAAGAATGATTATGAATTTATAGAATAAACGTTACATATCTAAACATATTTCTTATGTCTTGGTTCATTTTATGTTCTAGGCTCCACCTCCAGCAGCCATTGAATTCTTAACAAAAATACGAGAGGTAATATCAATTGCTAAACACAAAATGTCCTCGAAACGATTCGCTCCAAGTCTTCTCGGCATTCCGGAGGAAGAAAGTCAACATGAGATCATCTATGAATACCCAATGGGAGCAGCTAGTAGCCGTCGAAGTAGCGTGATTAGTCTGAAGCGAGTCAACAGCCGGCGAAAAGTAACACAATGCAGCGGATGTCCAGGTTGTGAACCCAACGACTTAAAGTCCCTATGTGGCAAGTTACCTGAATTCCCCAGCATTGCTGTATGTCAAACTTGCTGCCGATCTTCAGTCAGTGAATCAAAACAACAAAGTATTCGTAAGTGGCTGGAAGATGTTCCGGTTTTAAAACAATCAACAGATGAAACTGAAGATAATGAGACAGTATTATTGAAGTCGTTAACAACAATGTCAATGCCTGGTAGTCCAAATTCTAGGCGAAGCATGTCACCAATTGGGACTTCACATTCAATTGCTGGAGATATTAGAATTGAACGAGTAAGACCACAAGCTAAAACTGACAAGAAACAGGATAAAGCCAATGATGCTAAATCACCAGGGGTTAAGAAATCTCCAAAAGCTAAAGCCCCACCACCTCCAAAACAAAACCCTAAAGTTGTCTATCAAGCTATAAAGAAAACCAATCGACAGTCTGAAGATATAAACCCAAACATATCTCACCATTACGATGTTATACGTAATGTACGATCACCATCTCCTAAATTACCAGATATGATAAATGAAGCTCGTGAAGTTGACAAAGTTGAGGAAGTACCACAAATAACCAAACAAAAAATGGCGGCCGTAATCAATGAATTCACTACGCATGTAGTAGAGCCTAAGCCATTAATCGCTGAGGCTTTAAAGAAGAAATTAATAGATTACGAAGCTGATAGTTTAGAACGAAATGCGAAGCAAAAAAATGGATATTGCACCCCAGAAGATTACGCAGACATATCTTCGTCACAACCAAGTCCAACTTTGAGTTCTACATTGCCGTTAGACGAAGAAATAATAATGAAAAATGATATTTTAAACATAAAGCGAAATTCTCCAACAAAATCAGAGGGCGAGCATGATTATGAGCTAATAGTTTTGAAAAAGAAAAAGCCTGTACTGGTACCAAAAATGTATCATTTACCAGAGTTACTACAGCGGAACAGCGGCTATAATCTTGTAAGTGAAGTATATGTTAATAATGGTTATAACTTCGGCAGTGCTCCATCAAGTCCAAATGATTCAAATGCCTCAACTTTAGAAGATCGTAAACCCAAGATTCGATACTCGCAACCCGACGAGAAACCAGGACATTTGACCATAGAGGTCGAAGATTGTCCAGATAATTATATTCGGGTGAATGATTCAGATAGCTTTGAGCCGGATACATTAGATCGAAAACCCAATAAATCAAAATCGAATAGCTCTGATGGTAACTGTACCAGTGATTATATTGATTCTTTAGAACGGCCGCGTCAGATATTATTGAAAACGACAGGAAGCTTCAAAAGTGATACGCTGAATAATTCTACTGATATCGGAAATGCTCTAAATTCCAATTTCAATCGCTCTTATGGAAGTTTAAGGGAGATTTACGAAGCAAAGACCCGAAATTACTTGAGACCCAGTTTAGATAACATAAGCTTTACCGGCCCAATTAACGAGATGTTCCAGAAGACTCTGTCATGGAATAAGTACAAAAATGAAGAAGGGAAGATTTTAAGTTTAGATGAACGCCAAAAGAAACGTCAAAGGCAATCACCTAGTAGTACTGTCCGCCAGATACCTCCAGATGTAGTTCCTTCCCCAGATCAATCTCCTATCTACGAACGCCCAAAACCACCACGAAAAGTCGAAGTGTTTAAACCACCACTGCCTCCAAAAAACGGTAATAGCAGAAGCACTAGTATGAAACGTAATTCAACCGATAAAAAAGGAAATGATTCGTCGCCATTCACAACGATTTCCTTACCAAATTCACCGTCAGGTGTTTCTGCCAATAGTTCTAATTCCTCGGACAATGAGCATTACCACAAAATAAGCCAAGACAAAACCATCAACATTTTAAACGACTTCATCCATTCTGATGACGTAGTCTTCAAAAATGGTGTCAACAACCAATTCATTTTACACGCTTCATCCATCGATACGTCGCACCTGTACTCCAATTTACAAACAGATGATTTCTTTTACACAAAAGGCATTGATAAACATATGCGCGATAAGAACCAAAGTGACACAGTGAAAAAAACATGGCGGAAGCTAGTGGATGGTAATTCAACGTTACATAAAGATGATTCTGGGTATTTGAGTACGGATTCAAGTGATTCGCGAAGAAAAAGAAAAGAGCAAGTGAAAGAGCCGGATAAAGAGAGTGAAACCGATGAGAGTTCGGGTGATGGACACAGTGAGTCGGGTGCGGAGAGTATTGAGACGCATTCCGTGTTTTTCGGGACATATCGAAAGTTTGCGCGAGTGACGGAATCTATCGACAGTGGCATGGGTTCGGATAGGCATGCGGACGAGGTGGTGTTACTTGGGCAAGCAGTTAGAAATACAAAGAATACTGTTTCTTCAGCGTAATATCGAATTGTATGTAATACAGTGTTATTAAATTTTAGATGTTTTTTGTAAGTTAGATTATGTAGTTATTAGTTAGCATTAACTGTTGTAAATACGTAACTTTTCCTATAATGTCGTGCAATTCAAATCGAATCTTTCGGATTCGTTGGTTGTGATATTACTGGGCCGGCAGTGCAATGTGTAATTTTAGGATTACAAGCAATATTAGTTTTATAAGTTAGTTTTACGTAAATAAATAATAATGAATAAGTAGCAATTAGAGTATTTTGTTTCGAGACAATATTATCTTGCCTACAACGTATTATTTTTAGTTAATCGACTGTTAGTTGCCAACGTGTGCAATAGAGGAATATATATACATTAAGTACACTCATTTTAATATTATTATTAGGTCTGTGCAATATTTTGACAACTGATACCAATTTGCCAGTGCAATATTTCTCGCGTATTTTGCAATGTATATATTTTAAGAGGATACTTTACCAACTCCTTTGGAGTAACGTTCACTTCGTATAATATACAGCCCAATTAATGTTCACTGTGGATAAACTTCCACTACCATAGAGTGTTCTAGTTCAGCGGAAAAAGCTGAGGTAGCCTGCACTCGACTTTCTTTTACAAATATCAACCAAACTCCTGACTGAACCATAACGTATTTTAACGGAAATATATATATATATATATATATATATATATATATATATATATATATATATATATATATATATATATATATATATATATATATATATATACTGGGGTGATCTGTACTCGACTTTCTTATACAATTATTCACTAAACGTAACTAATTCTTTGACCGTACCATAAAGTAGACGAAGACCAATATGCTCAATGGGTATTATATTCCGTAATATTATACACGGTGAACATTATACACGGTGAACATTATATGGATGGGAGTTTTACGAAGTGGGATATATTCCTTCGTAGTTTATTATTAAATACAAGGCTTGGTTGTGCTGTTTATTAATTACTGTCTTTTACAGAGTAATAAGCAAGTATTGTAATCATGAAAAATTTCGAACTCGAGATTTCAACGGATATACACGTTTTGATCTTTTCTGAATCGAATGTGACTATTTTCGGAATGACGTCTGTCTGTCTGTGTGTCTGTATGTCTGTGTGTCTGTGTGTCTGTGTGTCTGTGAACGCTCTAGAGCCAAAACTGTCGAACCTAAAATTATGAAACTTGCAACTTAAGACTTGTATATGCCCTAGATGTGCACCTCCTATTTTGAAAAGATTATTCAAACAGGTAGTGCATGTTTACACTATGCATTTTTTGTTCTATCTCCAGTAACACTTGAACGGCTGCACTTATGGCAAAAATAGTTATGTTCATAATGAAAGATATTAATATGTCGCACAACTTTTGTTTGAAAAGTTTCTTCATAATTTGTACCAGTTATGATATAACTGCTACGAAAAAACTCAAATATCTTATTTACGTTGCCATAGTTATACCTACACTTGTGACAAATTTAATTATTTTTAAATTGGATCAACCATGAGTTACATCATTTGTTTCTTGTTTATTAAAAACAAACAAGCATTACATTGACAGTTATCTGTATGAATTAATATTTAAAATATTGATTTCTTATTAGAATACATTATATAAGGTAAATTATTATAGAATCAATTTATATTATATATTTGCTAATATAATTAAATAACAATTTCAGAGTTTTAGTGTGGAGTTTGACAGTTTAAGAGTGAATACGATAAGTACTTCAAATACAGATCCATTATAAATTGGTATAATTATCCAGTTATTATTAAGTTATAGTAATTTAATTTGCATTTTCATTTTATATTGGTCAGCAAAAGATTTTGTTATCACTTAATAATAATAATTATTATCTGCGCCTGTTTTTGCCAGGAAAACAAAATAGACATTTCAGAGTATTCCTGTAGAGTATTGGTTAGTTTGACCCTTTGTTTGAGATTATATATATATATATATATATATATATATATATATATATATATATATATATATATATATATATATATATGTAGACAGTTTGTTTGGGATATATATGTATATTAATATCTATCTATTGAAAACTACATAAAAGAAAGTTGAGTGCAGGCCACTCCAGATATTTTAATATTGTTCTATCACATAAATAATTATATGAGTGTAAATGAAACCCGTGAGGATGTAGATGAAGATTGTAAGAATGTGATTGTTAGATTGAAAAGGGTTGTCTGCCACCCCAGTCATGGGAAAGGCGTAGCATTATGTATGTATACTTGAAATAATTTTCTGGAAATTGTATTGTTATCACAAACAGGAAATGATTCTAAATCTACTAAACAATCCAAATTTTCATTATTTTAGTACTCAGACCGTAATAGAAAGTCGATCGGGTATTTGTTTGAATTATTTTTAAATATCAATGAATGTTAAGAATTTATATTATTTTTATGGCAGAACGACACAAGCATCCTCTTAATTTTTAGTTATTTAGTTTTTTTTTACGTATCTGTAGACGCATGCTTCTTTATGTACCTGCATGTGTATAAAGTGAACGTTTTGGTTTTAATTCATTTTAATTTTTCTCTTGTTTAGGGGAAATTGGGTTTATTTTATCATTATTATACTTTGTTGGGTATCTAGCAAACGGTTTCGGAATACGGGGTATATAATATTATGTACTGGCCTACATTGTAAAAATATGAAACAGTCGTGTAAAATTACACTTAAAATACGAGTTTTTTTTTTTTTATTGGGAATAAAAATTATATAAATTAGTACTATTTTTAAGAAAAACCATCAGGTCCATCTAGTTCGAAGTAATGCCGCTCCGCTCTCGGCTATTTTAGATGGTGGCGCTATCATCGACTTTGAATGTTCAAGAAATCATGCACGCACAGTATTAGAAATTAGCTATTTTTACGCTATAATCAAAGATATTCCATCGAATAATGACTGTTTATTGAATATAAAGGCATTACCGGCACATTGTTACACTTTTGATGTCAAAGTTATATTTCTTAATAACATAAAACTACACTCAAAACCTATCATGATTAAACAAACCTCGATTACGCAAAAACCTACCTACTTTTCAAAGAAAAAAAAATACCAGTAAATTTTTAATTGCATAAATAATGCTTGGTAAAAATGATATTTTTTTTGTATTTACAATTTCGGAGATAAAAAATGAAAACTATAATAAATGACCTATTTTGGAGGTTTTTATTTTTTATCTCTGAAACTGTAAATACAAAAAGAATATCATTTTTACCAGGCATTATTTATGCAATTACGAGTGCACTGGTATTTTTTTTTTTTTCTTTAAAAAGTAGGTAGGTTTTTTTTTTCGAGCTTGATGTTTGACCTTAAATGCAATTTTACATGTATGAAAACACATTTTTACAGTGTACAAATTATGTTTTTATGCCAGTTACTGTATATAAAATGGTTGCTTATCTATGTTAATATTTGGGGTTAGATATTTTTATTTTATCAATAATTTTCAATGTATATACGTTTATATGAATTTGTTTATTTATTCTTGAATATAATATATATATATATATATATATATTTCCAATTTAAGGGACATAGAAAATAGCAATGATCCAATTTGTAAATGAAAATTTAAGCAAATAAGGGTACTTGTGTCTTAATATATAATAATATCGTATTTTTAAGAACTTTAAAATTATAAAATTAAATTAAACTTATATAATTATTATTGAAAAATTGTAAAGTAATAATTCTGGTAAAATTTGTGAGAAATACATTCTAGCATTTATAATATATGTTTATGTCCTTTAAATACCAAATAGAATTTTAATATATTATGCTTTATATATGATTTAAAAAAATATGGAAAAATGTTTGCCAAATATAAATGTTTCATTGTCAGTTAATATATTTAATTTATTCTTTGTTGTTAATTTTAAGAAACTGAAAATCTGTTTCTTGGTCTTTAAAGAATTTATATGTGTTAATGTAGATAATTATGTTTGTACAAATAAAATTTATTATAACTAATATATTATCTCCATTTCTTTTTCTCAAACATATATGGCGATGTCAGCCGCAGCTGATATCAAATATCGATAACTAAAAAAATATACTCACGCAAATTGTACGACGTGTGCGAATGTAATTAGTTGAGTCACAATGATTATTCTATAAATGTATTGTTTTTAACAGTATATACGCAAATTAACTATAATTTAAATAATTGTTCTCGTTAAAAACAACCTTGTATGTTTATCTAGGGCTGATATTCTAAAATATTATTCATATCTTTGTTATTATATTTAATATACCATTTCAATTAAATAACCGCTTTTTAAATATTATACGAACTAATCAGAAATGACTCCTTTCCCATTATTATCCTTCCTATATGTTAATACATAATTTATAAATTAAAATTCGGTTAATTTTATTCCAAATCCATTTTCCCGTTAAGGGTTAATTATATCCAGAAATAATAGGCAACAAGATTTGGTACGCGTAAAACGCACCAACGCGCAAAGCTCGCCTTTAGGTAAAATATGCATTGAGAGCAGTGCTTTTTAATTATTATGGCCTTTTGGTTAACAATTTGAAAAAATGTTATAGATATAAAAACTCTTACATTTTTTTTAATTATATTAAAAGAATATTTTTATTGCATATTTTAAAATTCAAAATTATAATATTCAATTTTTTTTTTCGGGTTTTGGGTTAACAATATGAAAAAATCCTGTAAATATAAAATATCTTAGAATTTTTAGTAGTGTTTCTGAGTGTTTTAATTATTTTTATAAGGGCAGTATTAAGGGGGGCTTTAAATTTTGAGGCCCTATAACTCGGGAAGTATACGTGCGATTGGATTTAAACTGCGAGCGGATTCAAATGAGATGCCAAATAATATGTGTACCAAATTTGGAGTGAATCGCTCCGGTGCCTTCAGAGGAGTAGAGGGCACAAATTTGGTACTACGTACGGCGAGCTAAAATTTGCAATAAAACAAGATTTGGTACGCGTAGAACGCACCAACGCGCAGAGCTCGCCCATAGGTAAAATATGCGTTGCGAGCAGTGCTTTTTAATTATTATGGACTTTTGGTTAACAATTTGAAAATATGTTATATGTGTAAAAAGTCTTACATATTTAATTTTAGATTATATTGATAAAAAATTTTTTTGTTCATACTTTAAAATTCAAAATTATAATATTTAATAATTTTTTTCGGGCTTTGGATTAACAAAATGAAAAAATCTTGTAGATATAAAATATCTTAGAATTTTTAGTAGAATTTTTAAGTGTATTAATTGTTTTTATAAGGGCAGTATTAAGGGGGGCTCTAAATTTTGGGGCCCTATAACTCGGGAAGTATACGGGCGATTGGATTTATACTGCGAGCGGATTCAAATGAGATGCCAAATAATATGTGTACCAAATTTGGTGTGAATCGCTCCGGTGCCTTCAGAGGAGTATACTTTTCGAGTTATAGGGCCCCAAAATTTGGAGCCCCCTTAATAATTAAAAACTAATAATTAAAACACTCGAAAATTGTACTAAAAATTCTAAGATATTTTATGTTTACAAGATTTTTTCATATTGTTAACTCAAAGCCCGAAAAAAATTATTAAATATTATAATTTTGAATTTTAAAATATGCACTAAAAAAAATTTTTTTTATAAATATAATCTACAAAAAATTGTTTTATCTATAAATATATCTGTAGTATAAATAACTACAGTTTTAACAAACATAGGTGGCAATAGATATATTAATTTAAAAAAATTTAACTATAGTTTAATTTTCTTTGTAATTTATATAGTAAACAGTTTTTTAACCACTTCAAATTATTAAAGATAATAATGACATTATTACTGATTGATTGCAATAATAGCCATTCTTTAAATGGGATCACTACAATATTTTAAATTTAATAAAAAGAATTTTTTTTTTTTCTTAAGAGCAGTAAATTTTTAAGGGTTCATTATTTTGGAAAAAAGTTTGTCCCGTTTCGGATATAATCAACAAAATCGGTTAGTGTATATGCGATTCTCCAACGTGCTACATGGCGCTATCTAGCGAACAAAACTTGCACTAAAGACTAGAAGTATTTTCAATTTTTGATTAATATTTCTATATTTCGCAAACGGTTTGATTGATCGTAAAAATATAACAATAAAATTTATAGACAATAATATTGTCTATAACTTTTATTAACAGCATTTTCTTGTTAATTTAACCCTTTACAAGTAATATGAAGTACAGAAAGTGATGTTTTAAACAATGTTGAATATCTCGACAACACTTCATTTTATTAGCTCGCCGTACGTAGTACCGAAGAGGCTAAAGCATTCGGTCGTGTGTCTGTAGCATTCTCGGATCAAAAAATTTCATTAAGAAAAAGTGTTCGTCTCGTCGCCCTGATTCCGAAAATGTATATAACTTATATACTTGGATGTTAGTCGTCGCTCGCTCGTAAGACCAAATTTGTGCCCTCTACTCCTCTGAAGGTACCTAAGCGATTCACTCCAAATTTGGTACACATATTATTTGGCATCCCATTTGAATCCGCTCGCAGTTTACATCCAATCGCCCGTATACTTCCCGAGTTATAGGGCCCCAAAATTTGAAGCCCCCCTTAATACTGCCCTTATAAAAATAATTAAAACACTTAAAAATTTTACTACAAATTCTAAGATATTTTTTATCTACAAGATTTTTTCATTTTGTTAACCCAAAGCCCGAAAAAAATTATTAAATATTATAATTTTGAATTTTAAAATATGCACTAAATTATTCTTTTATCAATATAATCTAAATTTGGTACACATATTATTTGGCATCCCATTTTAATCCGCTCGCAGTATAAATCCAATCGCCCGTATACTTCCCGAGTTATAGGGCCCCAAAATTTAGAGCCCCCCTTAATACTGCCCTTATAAAAATAATTGAAACACTTAAAAATTCTACTAAAAATTCTAAGATATTTTATATCTATAAGATTTTTTCATTTTGTTAATCCAAAGCCCGAAAAAAATTATTAAATATTATAATTTTGAATTTTAAAGTATGAACTAAATTTGTTTTATCAATATAATCTAAAATTAAATGTAAGACTTTTTACACCTATAACATATTTTCAAATTGTTAACCAAAAGGCCATAATAATTAAAAACCACTGCTCGCAA
This sequence comes from Leistus spinibarbis, assembly GCA_933228885.1. Classification (NCBI taxonomy): domain Eukaryota; kingdom Metazoa; phylum Arthropoda; class Insecta; order Coleoptera; family Carabidae; genus Leistus; species Leistus spinibarbis. Next base: position 4,094,195 of record OW121810.1, on the reverse strand, counting down.
CACATATTTTACCTAAGGGCGAGCTCTACGCGTTGGTGCGTTTTACGCGTACCAAATCTTGTTGATTAATATTTCGCAAACGGTTTGATTAATCGTAAAAATATAACAATAAAATTTATAGACAATAATATTGTCTATAACTTTTATTAACAACATTTTCTTGTTAATTTAACCCTTTACAAGTAATATGAAGTACAGAAAGTGATGTTTTAAACAATGTTTAATATCTCGACAACACTTCATTTTATTATTTAAAATGAAGGGTTAATTATTCTTTAACACATTTTAAATAAAAGTTGCATTATAAATTGTACTAAGTAATTTTTCTATTATAAGAAAACTGGGATGGCCTTCACTCGACTTCACTATATATAATTTTATAATTCAGGGGAAAAATATAATTATTCTAAATATATGATAAACAAAAAGTTAAATACACGTAAATGAGCCTTTATCTTGCGATATAAATAATTTTATAATTAGGGCATTTAGTTTAATTAGTTTTTAACTACTTTTAGGCATATATAAAATCGAACTATAACTCATACCTTTTGTATTGTAAATAAATTTAAAATGAAAATGCTGCTAAAACTAATTGCGGTTTGTATATTCGTAGCGGGGAATGTTTCTACATTTCCTGTAGGTAAGACAATATTATTTATACATTTATAACTACTAGCACTCCGTTAAGGGGGCGATCACCTTTTGAGCACAAAAAAAAAGCTGTTTTTAAACTTTTTTTTTCTCAGGGTACGTTTGAGATATTCGCATGCGGTTTTTTGTATCGTATTTATTCAACTTTTCTCTTTCATAAGATATTTTTTAAAGTTGGGTACGTTCAGCCCCGGCGAAGATGTCCAGATCCAAAGTGGGCAGCTCAATTTAGGCGCGCGGTAGAATAACTCTGGTCCCAGTTGTTTGAAAGAAAATAAGAAATAAGGGTTTTAAAGTATATTAAATTGTCTAGGAATTGATCCTCGGGTGGTTTATTTGGACCATAATTAGCAAAATGGCGACCATCGTACGAAAAAAGTTATGTTTTGCCACTTTTTTTCTTTGGCGGGCCTTAAAAAATATTAACAACTGTCGGACACACTTCGTCGAGGATCAACTCCTAGAGAATTTTATTACCTTTAAGATGCACTTATCGAGAGTTAAATCGGTTAATTTGTTGTCGAGATATTCTACCGCGCGACTTAAAAAATATGGTTTCGAGAAAAACGCGTTTAAAGTTTCACCTTCAGACTGACGCGCGCGAAAACGCCGTGCTTGAGCAAAAACATTGTTTTGTTTAAATCGCAATTTCACTTATTTCTAAATCTTTGAAGTGTTGACTATAGGTCTCTGTAGCCGTTTTTTGAAATTCGAGTTGGAAATATATGAAATTGCGATTTAAACAAAACAATATTTTTGCTCAAACACGGCGTTTTCGCGCGCGTCAGTCTGAAGTTGAAACTTTAATATTTTTTAAGTCGCGCGGTAGAATATCTCGACAACAAATTAACCAATTTAACTCTCAATAAATGCATCTTAAAGGTAATAAAATTCTCTAAGAGATGATCCTCGACGAAATGTGTCCGACAATTTTTAATATTTTTTAAGGCCCGCCAAAGGAGAAAAAAAAATGCAAAAAATAACTTTTTTCGTACGATGGTCGCCATTTTGCTAATTATAATCCAAATGGACCACCCGAGAATCAATTCCTAGACAATTTAATATACTTTAAAACCCTTATTTCTTTTTTTTTTTTTTCAAACAACTGGGACCAGAGTTATGCTACCGCGCGCCTAAATTGAGCTGCCCACTTTGGACCTGGACATCTTCGCCGGGGCTGAACGTACCCGACTTTAAAAAATACCTTATGAAAGAGAAAAGTTGAATAAATATGATACAAAATACTGCATGCGAATATCTCGAACGTACCCTGAGAAAAAAAAAACAGCTTTTTTTTGTGCTCAAAAGGTGAATGCCCCCTTAATCCAGTATATGTTACGTATCTGATACATTACATTTAGATAACAAATATATATACTAGATATGTATTAAATACATGTTTTTCAATCTGTGTTAACTGGGAACCTAAACATATTAATTTTATAAGCAAATGTACACGTAAATTAAATATATGATCAAATTTGTATTTAATGAGTCTGCATATTATATTGCTAATCTTATAACTGGATATAGACCTAATAACATTCGTTTAAATTTTGTTACAGCAGAAGATAAACAAGCAGCAAATGCTCCACCTACAGATAATGACACTTCTAATTTGGACAGATTAGCAATTGCCGATGAAAAGTCTATTGCTTCCCCTACAAAAGTTTCAGAGGGGTCTAAAGATAATGGTTCACCTGCAGCAGATAATGAATCTTCTATTTCGGACAGATTAGCAATTGCCGATGAAAAGTCTGTTGCTCTCCCTGTAAATGCTCCAGAGGGGTCTAAAAATGCCATGGACAGATCGGCAATTATAACGCCTGGTGATGTAATAAATGCTATTCAAGCGAAATATTTAACACCAGATGGCATGGATCTCGTAAAAAATCTTATGAGAATGGGATAAGTTCTATAATTTGTATTTATTAGTAAATATATATGTTTGTTTTCGGGCTATTTGCTGTATAATTATAAATTATATAATAATTATCACTGATATATTTGTTTATTTATACCCTATGGTTGTCAAAAACAAGCAGTCAAACTAACCAATACTCTACAGAAATATTATTTATCTAATTGAGTCTATTATCCTGTCAAAATAACAGATGTACCGATTTATTTAGCTACGTGCGAATGCATGGCAACGTAAACAAGATTTTTATAATGTTTCGTAGCATTTTTCTCGCAACTGGTACATTTCTTGAAAATATGTTTCAAACAAAAATTGTGCGAAATATTATTATCTTTCATTATGAATATTACTATTTTTGCCGTAAGTGTAGCCGTTCTAGTGATATTGGAGATAGAACAAAAAATGCACTTCCGGTTTGAATATTCTTTTCAAAAATAGGAAGTGCACATTTAGGGCATATACAAGTCTTAAGTTTGAAGTTTCATAATTTTTCGTTCGCCAGTTTTGGCCCTAGAGCGTTCACAGACACACACACACAGACAGACAGACAGAAAATAGTCACATTCGATTCAGGGAAGGTCAAAACATGTATATCCGTTGAAATCTCGAGTTCGCCATTTTTCATGATTACAAGACTTACTTGTTACTTCGTAAAAGAAAGTAAATATATTATTTATTCAATTATATTAAGCGGTATTTCAAAATTTGCCGGGGAAAATACACTAGAAAATATGAGATATGTGCTGCCATCACAACAGGAACGGCACAAGCATTCTAAATGGATTTTCTACCCTATTCTGAGTATCTCAACTCAATATATTGAGGTGAGATCTCACTTAAAAACGCTGGACCCCTATTCTCAGTGTCTCAACTAAATATATTGACGTGAGATTTGAGATAACGATGACGTACCACTAGTGAGACGCGCATGTGAGATCTTTAGGGATTTTTCTGACTTCAAGTTTACAACACTTGTTACAATTATTATTTTAAAAAGATTTAAAACTACAGTAAATACAAATATTATATATATAATAGCCCGGAAATGTTTGTAAGTGAGTTTTAAACAACACAAAACAAGGAAAACACAAAATACAAAAAACACAAAAAGACCAGCAAAAGATTTCACAAGTAACAAATGGGTAACAGTCAGTTCAAGCGATTTCATTAATCTCTGCGCTTTTACAAAGATGTCATGGCACACAACTAATAATCTGTCAATTTTCTCACTAGTAACTTTTCTGGTCTCACTACCTACCGAGGTAGTGAGATAAATGTACGTATTGATTGATATCCATGACGTCTTATCATGTTTACGCAATGAATCCAATAGATGGCAACAGCGTTTTTAAGTGAGATCTCACCTCAATATATTGAATTGAGATACTCAGAATAGGGGTCATTATTGGTTGTGTGTCATGGCATATTTTTTTTGCATTTTGTATTCTCCTTGTTTTGTGTTGTTTTAATTTATTTGTATTGTCAATTTAATTTATTAAATAGCCCTACCGTGTCTAAATCAGTCTTTTTCAAGACAACTAACAAGCGTCAGTTCAAGTGTTGTAAACTTGAAGTTAGAAAAATCCCTACAGATCTCACATGCGCGTCTCACTAGTGGTACGTATGTCAGTAAAGTTATCCACACTTTTCTCCGGCCACGATTTCTGTTACCAACCTAAATATAACAAAATCCTCTTGATTGATTTTGGCGCTACTATTAAAACCAAAATTACTTCCCATCACTTAAAAATGAGACAACCACAACGTAACCACAAACCTCGATTTTGTATACAAACGGATTATTTACATTTTCGCTGTTTGTAGTTCCGTTGTGGTTGTCTAATTTTTAAGTGATGGGAAGTAATTTTGTTTTTAATAGTAGCGCCAAAATCAATCTAGGGGATTTTGTTATTTTTAGGTTGGTAACAGAAATCGTGGCCAGAGAAAGTTTGGATAACTTTATTGACATTATTCTGAGTGAGTCAGTAAAGTTATCCACAGTTTCTGTTACCAACCTAAATATAACAAAATCCCCTCGATTGATTTTGGCTCTACTATTAAAACCAAAATTACTTCCCATCACATAAAAATTAAACAACCGCAACGTAACCACAAACAGCGAAAATGTATATAATCCGTTTGTACACAAAATCGCTGTTTGTCGTTACGTTGTGGTTGTCTAATTTTTAATTTACAACATATCAAATTTCTATCAGGGAATTTCGAACCTAAATATCTGGAGTGGCCTGCACTCAACTTTCTTTTACGTAGTTTTCAATAGATAAATATATATCCCAAATAAACTGTCTACATATATATATATATATATATATATATATATATATATATATATATATATATATATATATATAAAATCTCAAACAAAGGGTCAAACTAACCAATACTCTACAGGAATACTCTGAAATGTCTATTTTGTTTTCCTGGCAAAAACGGGCGCAGATAATAATAATTATTATTAAGTGATAACAAAATCTTTTGCTGACCAATATAAAATGAAAATTCAAATTAAATTACTATAACTTAATAATAACTGGATAATTATACCAATTTATAATGGATCTGCATTTTAAGTACTTATCGTATTCACTCTTAAACCGTCAAACTCCACAGTAAAACTCTGAAATTGTTATTTAATTATATTAGCAAATATATAATATAAATTGATTCTATAATAATTTACCTGATACAATTTATTCTAATAAGAAATCAATATTTTAAATATTAATTCATACAGATAACTGTCAATGTAATGCTTTTTACTTTTTGTTTTCAATAAACAAGAAACAAATGATGTAACTCATGGTTGATCCAATTTAAAAATAATAAAATTTGTCACAAGAGTAGGTATAACTATGGCAACGTAAATAAGATATTTGAGTTTTTTCGTATCAGTTATCTCATAACTGGTACAAATTATGAAGAAACTTTTCAAACAAAAGTTGTGCGAAATATTAATATCTTTCATTATGAACATTACTATTTTTGCCATAAGTGCAGCCGTTCAAGTGTTACTGGAGATAGAACAAAAAATGCATAGAGTAAACATGCACTACCGGTTTGAATAATCTTTTCAAAATAGGAGGTGCACATCTAGGGCATATATAAGTCTTAAGTTTGAAGTTTCATAATTTTTTGTTCGACAGTTTTGGCTCTAGAGCGTTCACAGACACACAGACACACAGACATACAGACATACAGACATACAGACACACAGACAGACAGACGTCATTCCGAAAATAGTCACATTCGATTCAGAAAACATCAAAACGTGTATATCCGTTGAAATCTCGAGTTCGAAATTTTTCATGATTATAATACTTACTTATTACTCTGTAAAAGAAAGTAAAAACTTAAATATCTTATTTACGTTGCCATAGTGATACCTACACTTGTGACAAATTTTATTATTTTTAAATCGGATCAACCATGAGTTACATCATTTGTTTCTTGTTTATTGAAAACAAACAAGCATTACATTGACAGTTATCTGTATGAATTAATATTTAAAATATTGATTTCTTATTAGAATACATTGTATCAGGTAAATCATTATAGAATCAATTTATAATATATATTTGCTAACAATTTCAGAGTTTTACTGTGGAGTTTGACAATTTAAGAGTGAATACGATAAGTGTTTGAGGTGATATATGTATATTAATATCAATCTATTGAAAACTACGTAGAAGAAAGTTGAGTGCAGGCCACTTCAGATATTTAATTTACAACATATCAAATTTTTATCTGGGAATTTCAAAACTAACAAGCTTAGGTACAACGCACCTATGCGTCCAGCTCGCCTTATAAGTAATATATGCGATGCGAGCAGTTTTTAATAATTATGGCCTTTTGGTTAACTGATTGAAAAAATGTTATAGATATAAAAAGTCTTACATTTAATTTTAGATTATATTAAAAAAAAAATTGTTCAAATTTTGAAATTCAAAATTATAATATTTAATAATTTTTTTCGGGCTTTGGGTTAACAAAATGAAAAAATCTTGTAGACAAAAAATATCTTAGAATTTTTAGTAGAATTTTTAAGTGTTTCAATTATTTTTATAAGGGCAGTATTAAGGGGGGCTCCAAATTTTGGGGCCCTATAACTCGGGAAGTATACGGGCGATTGGATTTAAACTGCGAGCGTATTCAAATGGGATGCCAAATAATATGTATACCAAATTTGGAGTGAATCGCTCCGGTACCTTCAGAGCAGTAGAGGGCACAAATTTGGTCTTACGAGCAAGCGACGACTAACATCCAAGTATATAAGTTATATACATTTTCGGAATCAGGGCGACGAGACGAACACTTTTTCTTAATGAAATTTTTTGATCCGAGAATGCTACAGACACACGACCGAATGCTTTAGCCTCTTCGGTACTACGTACGGCGAGCTAAAAAGGGAATTTTCAGCTTACACAAAGGGAAAATCTGCTGTACAGGGTTGGCAACACTGGTGACAATTGTCAACAAAACTGAACAAAACAAAAGGAATGTGTCAAATGTGTTGACTTTTAAACTAGTGATATTATTTTGGTTTAATTTCAATTCGTAATTGAATTAAGTACATATAATTCAACTGTATTTAATGGATTTTGTCCAAACATTTGTATTTGATGACTTTAACCTAACATTTTATGTAAATAATAAGCGCATTTGATTGTAAAGTGAAATAAAATAATAACAATACAATTAGTAAAATGTCGCACAGTGCGTTAGCATCATTAACAGCAACCTACACGGATTCAGAGGGGGAAGACAACGAAGGCAATGAGGAGGACATAAACGTCGGCTCGGTGAGCACTCCAACCCCAAACATAAACTCCGCCAATTCCAGAACTAATTCCCCAATTCCAAGCGCTGTTAGCATGGTCGCCGGTAATGTAGCACAACTAGTATCGTACCACGACGACACCGTTCTATCAGACGACGAATCCGCCGCCATTTTAAAAGAACTGGAATCAAATACACCGCCAGAACCGGAACCAGTTACCGACGATGGCATCCAACTTCCGGCCGAGCCGCTAGGCAAATGTCCGGCAGAGCTACAAGAGAAAATCACGCGGCTCTACGAGAAAATGTCGAATGACGGCTTAGACATGAATATTGTGATACAGCAGCGGAAAGATTTTCGAAATCCGAGTATTTATGAAAAGTTGATCCAGTTCTGTGGGATTAGTGAGTTAGGAACGAATTATCCGCCGAATATGTATGATCCGTTGCGGTGGGGGAAGGAGTCGCTGTATGAGGAGTTGGCGAAGGTGCAAAAGCAGGAGATGGATAAGAGGGAGAAGGAGAGGAAGGCGAAAGTTGAGGTGGTTTCGGGGACTAGGAGGCCGGGGAGTACAATTGAGGAAGACGCAAAGAGGAGGAAGTCTAAATGGGATCAACCTGGTGGGAATAATGTGAATTCGGGGACGTTAAAACCCGCTGGGTTGATACAACCCACTCTGACCAGCAGTGCGACTGGCACTAAAGGAACGGTTATTTCCGCGTTTGGCTCCTTGCCCAGAAAACCCAAAAATTAATGTACGAATTATAAATAAATTAAAAATAAATATGTTATTTTACTTTAGTGTAATATTTTTAATCTAGTTAGTACAATTTTAAATAGATGCATCAAGCTCGAAAAAAAAAAACCTACCTACTTTTTAAAGAAAAAAAAATATCAGTGAATTCGTAATTGCATAAATAATGCCTGGTAAAAATGATATTTTTTTTGTATTTACAGTTTCAGAGATAAAAAATAAAAACCTCCAAAATAGGATTCATTTATTATAGTTTTCATTTTTTATCTCCGAAACTGTAAATACAAAAAAAATCACATTTTTACCAGACATTATTTATGCAATTACGAATGCACTGATTTTTTTTTATAAAGATTAGTCGGTAGGTTTTTGCGTAATCGAAGTTTGTTTAATCATGATAGGTTTTGAGTGTAGTTTTATGTAATTAAGAAATATAACTTTGACATCAAAAGTGTAACAATGTGCCGGTAATGCCTTTATATTCAATAAACAGTCATTATTCGATGGAATATCTTTGATTATAGCGTAAAAATAGCTAATTTCTAATACTGTGCGCATGATTTCTATCACTGGTTGCTTGAACATTCAAAGTCGATGGTAGCGCCACCATCTAAAATAGCCGAGAGCGGAGCGGCATTACTTCGAACTAGATGGACCTGATGGTTTTTCTTAAAGCTCTTATTTAACTCCTGACCAATCATTTAAATTTAAACCAATTTATTATTTTCGAAATTTTAAATAATATAGATGAAAAGAGTAATTTGGATTTTATTTTAAAACAATTGACGTGATGCAAGTGCCGTTTTTTTTTTTTTTTTTAATGCATGATTATAACATTCTAGAATTACAGTCTATTTTATCTAATTTCGGAGATATGCATTTTAAAAAGTATTCGCGACAAGAAATTATGACGTCATGCTGCCCTTGACATTTCAAGTTTTTAGCTCGACGTACGTAGTACCGAAGAAGCTAAAGCATTCGGTCGTGTGTCTGTAGCATTCTCGGATCAAAAAATGTCATTAAGAAAAAGTGTTCGTCTCGTCGCCCTGATTCCGAAAATGTATATAACTTATATACTTGGATGTTAGTCGTCGCTCGCTCGTAAGACCAAATTTGTGCCCTCTGCTCCTCTGAAGGTACCGAAGCGATTCACTCCAAATTTGGTACACATATTATTTGGCATCCAATTTGAATCCGCTCGCAGTTTAAATCCAATCGCCCGTATACTTCCCGAGTTATAGGGCCCCAAAATTTGGAGCCCCCCTTAATACTGCCCTTATAAAAATAATTAAAACACTTAAAAATTCTACTAAAAATTCTAAGATATTTTTTGTCTACAAGATTTTTTCATTTTGTTAACCCAAAGCCCGAAAAAAATTATTAAATATTATAATTTTGAATTTTAAAATATGCACTAAATTATTTTTTTATCAATATAATTTAAATTTGGTACACATATTATTTGGCATCCCATTTGAATCCGCTCGCAGTATAAATCCAATCGCCCGCATACTTCCCGTGTTATAGGGCCCCAAAATTTAGAGCCACCCTTAATACTGCCCATATAAAAATAATTGAAACACTTAAAAATTCTACTAAAAATTCTAAGATATTTTATATCTACAAGATTTTTTCATTTTGTTAATCCAAAGCCCGAAAAAAATTATTAAATATTATAATTTTGAATTTTAAAGTATGAACTAAATTATTTTTTTTATCAATATAGTCTAAAATTAAATGTAAGACTTTTTACACCTATAACATATTTTCAAATTGTTAACCGAAAGGCCATAATAATTAAAAACCACTGCTCGCAACGCATATTTTACCTAAGGGCGAGCTCTGCGCGTTGGTGCGTTTTACGCGTACCAAATCTTGTTTTAGAAATAAGTAGTTTCCTCATATTATTTATATTAATGATTGGAACTTTATATAAATTAAAAAAATACGAAATATCCTATTAATAATTAATTCCCTTTATATTTATGAAATTGTTTATTAAAAAAAAACCGCAGTGGCCTGCACTCAACTTTGATTACGCAGTTTTCACTAGATATAGATATATGTATATAACCCTGTCAAACTAACCAATACTCTACAGAAATATTCTGAAATGTCATTTATCTAATTGAGTCTATTTTGTTTTCCTGCCAAAATAACAGATGATCCGATTTTATAAGCTACATGCGAATCCATGGCAATGTAAACAACATATTTATAATGTTTCGTGTAGCATTTTTCTCGCAACTAGTACATTTTTTGAAGAAATATTTCAAACAAAAGTTGTGCGAAATATTAATATCTTTCATTATGAACATAACTATATTTGCCGTAAGTATAGCCGTTCTAGTGATATTGGAGATAGAATAAATGTATAGAGTAAACATGCATTACCGGTTTGAATATTCGTTTCAAAAATAGGAGTTTCATAATTTTACGTTCGACAGTTTTGGCCCTAGAGCGTTCACAGATAGATAGACGCCATTCCGAAAATAGTCACGTATATAATAAATATCAAAACACCCCTAAATAAACAGCTGTTTCAATGCAAACGTCTTTTTAACCACACGTGAAAATCAAACAAGCGCATTATGTTGTCATGACAATAACCACGTGTTAAAACTTATTCTTACAATCAACCTTATAACTCAAATCACTTTACCCATCCAATCACAAAGTCTATCCACTGATACTAGTTTTGCTCATACGTAAAGAGCAAATATACATTTAAAAGTTGAACTAACCAATCACTTACCTATACCAAAACCTTGTACTGGTCCTATTGGTCGCACCAACTGATTGCTCCATCGTTCTTTACTGATAGAACGTAACACTGTGCAATGGGCCGGACTAACCATGGGGCTAAAAGCCCAGAAATTATATGGAATTTTAAGCTTATTTATTTGTTCCGTTTGGTTGTTTTATAATGTCTACCATATAGCTCAGAATGCCTAAAGACGTCTAATAGATGAAATATTTTAAAATGTCGTCTATTGGATGTCTTTAAGGCATTCTGAGCTATATGGGCTGCGACCGAAATTGTCGAAACAGGACATACTGTATTAAAATGTTGGTTTGATGACAAGGTGTTCTCGGCTTACATTCTAACTAATACTTATAATATATGCCATAAAAATATTTGGGACTAGTAAATTGGAGCAATATTTTAGACACTAAACAATATAGCGTTTAAATTTGGTGTTTAAACGCTATAAACATCTAATGTCTAATACATTGTTTTAATTTACTATTCCCAAATAATTTTTTGGCATATTTAGTAGGTTTTAGTCATCATGAATATCTTATTGCCTACATTTTAATATGTTAATAAAGTTATCCACAGTTGTCTCCGGCCACAATTTCTGTTACCAACCTAAAAATAATAAAATCCCCTTGATTGATTTTGGCGCTACTATTAAAACAAAATTACTTCCCATCACTTCAAAATTAGATAACCACAACCAAACAGCGAAAATGTAAATAATCCGTTTACGTTGTCTAATTTTTAAGTGATGGGAAGTAATTTTGTTTTAATAAGAGCGCCAAAATCAATCAAGGGATTTTGTTTTTTTTAGATTGGTAACAGAAATCGTGACCGGAAAAGACTGCGGATAACTTTACCGACATATTTAAGGGGGCATTCACCTTTTGAGCACAAAAAAGCTGTTTTTTAACATTTTTTTTCTTAGGGTACGTTCGAGATATTCGCATGCGGTTTTTTGTATCGTATTTATCCAACTTTTTTCTTTAATAAGGTATTTTTTAAAGTCGGGTACGTTTAGCCCCGGCGAAGATGTCCAGGTCCAAAGTGGGCAGCTCAATTTAGGCGCGCGGTAGCATAACTCCCAGTTGTTTGAAAAAAATAAGAAATAAGGGTTTTAAAGTATATTAAATTGTCTAGGAATTGATTCTCGGGACCATAATTAGCAAAATGGCGACCATCGTACGAAAAAAGTTATTTTTTGCCACTTTTTTTCTCCTTTGGCGGGCCTTAAAAAATATTAACAATTGTCGGACACATTTCGTCGAAGATCAACTCTTAGAAAATTTTATTAGCTTTACGATGCGCTTATCGAGAGTTAAATCGGTTAATTTGTTGTCGAGATATTCTACCGCGCGATGTAAAAAATATGGTTTCGAGAAAAACGCGTTTAAAGTTTCAACTTCAGACTGACGCGCAGCGAAAACGCCGTGTTTGAGCAAAAACATTGTTTTGTTTAAATCGCAATTTCACATATTTCCAACTCGAATTTCAAAAAACGGCTACAGAGACCTATAGTCAACACTTCAAAGTGTCCTATTCTGCAAAAAAAAAAAAATAAGTTGCCTTAGATGCATATTTCTGCATATTATAAAAACGGTTTTTATTAAGGGGGCATTCACCTTTTGCGGATTCAAAAAATCGATATATTTTTTTTGCAGAATAGGACACTTTGAAGTGTTGACTATAAGTGTCTGAAGCCGTTTTTTGAAATTCGAGTTGGAAATATGTGAAATTGCGATTTAAACAAAACAATGTTTTTGCTCAAGCACGGCGTTTTCGCGCGCGTCAGTCTGAAGGTGAAACTTTAAACGCGTTTTTCTCGAAACCATATTTTTTAAGTCGCGCGGTAGAATATCTCGACAACAAATTAACCGATTTAACTCTAGATAAGTGCATCTTAAAGGTAATAAAATTCTCTAGGAGTTGATCCTCGACGAAGTGTGTCCGACAGTTGTTAATATTTTTTAAGGCCCGCCAAAGAAAAAAAGTGGCAAAACATAACTTTTTTCGTACGATGGTCGCCATTTTGCTAATTATGGTCCAAATGGACCACCCGAGGATCAATTCCTAGACAATTTAATATACTTTAAAACCCTTATTTCTTATTTTTTTTCAAACAACTGGGACCAGAGTTATGCTACCGCGCGCCTAAATTGAGCTGCCCACTTTGGACCTGGACATCTTCGCCGGGGCTGAACGTACCCGACTTTAAAAAATACCTTATGAATGAGAAAAGTTGAATAAATACGATACAAAAAACCGCATGCGAATATCTCGAACGTACCCTGAGAAAATAAATGTTAAAAAACAGCTTCTTTTTTGTGCTCAAAAGGTGAATGCCACCTTAAATCGCAATTTCACATATTTCCAACTCGAATTTCAAAAAACGGCTTCAGAGACCTATAGTCAACACTTCAAAGTGTCCTATTATGCAAAAAAAAAAAAACGATTTTTTGAATCCGCAAAAGGTGAATGCCCCTATAAATAGAGAATGTGCTGTTTCACGAATGCAGCTGTAAGTTAGGGGCTGATGGTAACTGAGTGCGTCTCTGCTTTTGCGGCAAGCAAACGAACTATAATGGTGTCGTCACACGTGTGCACGCATCCGGGCGATGTGGGGCAGGGGAAAGATTAGCAATGGCCGTCGTTAGTAATGGACGGAGTGCAATGGATCCGCAAGTTGAAAGTCAAAATAGTGTCGTGGACCGTTTGAAATTACTGTATCCAGCTGTCAATGAAGAGAAAACATCGCTACCAAGGGCCTGGAGTGCGAAAGAAAAATACAACTACATCGGATTATCCCAGAACAATCTTCGAGTTCATTACAAAGGTAAAGTGATCATCAATGTACATTTAACATATTATACAGTGGCATTAAACGAGAATGGCATTGCGTATTTTGCGTGTGACTTGAATGTGGAATAACTGCTGCGTATGTAGCGTGTTTTTGTGTTGCACTGTCGTTGTTCTGAAACGCTGGTGTCATCGACCATTTTTGGATGTCGATGTCTGCAACTAAACAAAGAAATCAGCTGATCTCTGCTGATCTATTTTCTCATGACGTACGAACGGCCTCGTCACTGTTTATTATTTATTGTCTATGCGCTTTCATTTAAGCCCTACTCATTAAGTTTACTTATATATTTAATAGTTTTATGCATAATATGTGGACATGTTTACAAACTACAGCTGTTTGACGTCGATATGATAGGTTCGACGTTGCAAAATAGACATAGACCTGCGGCCATGGACAAGTGTTTTCAGAATTTTATTATTTATTCAATATTGTTTTGTGTTTAAATTCAACTAAGCTCATTTAATCGCTTATTGGTACAATTGGGGCTATTGTTAAAATAGTTTATTAGCTCGCCGTACGTAGTACCGAAGAAGCTAAAGCATTCGGTCGTGTGTCTGTAGCATTCTCTGATCAAAAAATTTCATTCAAAAGTGTTCGTCTCGTCGCCCTGATTCCGAAAATGTATATAACTTATATACTTGGATGTTAGTCGTCGCTCGCTCGTAAGACCAAATTTGTGCCCTCTACTCCTCTGAAGGTACCTAAGCGATTCACTCCAAATTTTGTACACGTATTAGTTGGCATACCATTTGAATCCGCTCGCAGTTTAAATCCTATCGCCCGTATACTTCTCGAGTTATAGGGCCCCAAAATTTGGAGCCCCCCTTAATACTGCCCTTATAAAAATAATTGAAACACTTAAAAATTCTACTAAATATTCTAAGATTTTTTTGTCTACAAGATTTTTTCATTTTGTTAACCCAAAGCCCGAAAAAAAATATTAAATATTATAATGTTTGAATTTTAAAATATGCACTAAATTATCTTTTTATCAATATAATCTAAATTTGGTACACATATTATTTGGCATCCCAATTGAATCCGATCGCAGTATAAATCCAATCGCCCGTATACTTCCCGAGTTATAGGGCCCCAAAATTTAGAGCCCCCCTTAATACTGCCCTTATAAAAATAATTGAAACACTTAAAAATTCTACTAAAAATTCTAAGATAGTTTATATCAACAAGATTATTTCATTTTGTTAATCCAAAGCCCGAAAAAAATTATTAAATATTATAATTTTGAATTTTAAAGTATAAACTAATTTTTTTTTTTTATCAATATAATCTAAAATGAAATGTAAGACTTTTTACACCTATAACATATTTTCAAATTGTTAACCAAAAGGCCATAATAATTAAAAAGCACTGCTCGCAACGCATATTTTACCTAAGGGCGAGCTCTGCGCGTTGGTGCGTTTTACGCGTACCAAATCTTGTTTTTATACAAAACGTATATATTTTAAGACAACAATAACATTAAATAAATTAGCATTGTAGTTTTAATCTGCAGTGGCCTACACTTGCCTTGTTCGTATAATCAATATATATATATATATATATATATATATATATATATATATATATATATATATATATATATATATATATTGTTTTGTTATCATCAACAATTCGAATATTTCGGTACTTTTGTTTTAACAATTGCGATGAAACCATTTAGCCTTTAGCAAAAAGCCCTTTTCTGCACAAGTGCTTGCACAATTACGAACTTTCTCTTAAGTTTGTAATAAACGTTAATAATTTCGTTATATTTTCATATTTAATTTAAATATGCTACTGAAAAGTTAGTTTCTCGCTTTCTCTAATACCTTGTGAAACCAATGTATGACTTATGTTCATTGTGTTATGTTGCTTATTAATTGGTATAGTAATAGTTAAAATCACGATATTCTGCAATATTATGCTTTAAATTTTGTGAAAGTGATAATATGAAACATTTATTTTTATTTTATTTTATCATAGAAAATGCAATATTGAATTCTTTTTAATTTTGAATACTTAAGAATTGTTCACAGCTAAAGAATTAGCAATTAAGCTTAGAAATTATAAGTAATAATTCCAGTTCCACAGCAACAAAATTGATCATAAATTGTGTTGCTTAGAATATTAACATTGCTTGTCATAATACAAACTCGATTATTTTTTGTAATTTTGTAAGCCTAATTACTAAATAATTCGCTGTGAACAATCCTTTAAGCTGTATTACAACCAAATAGTAATTAAAATTAGAAAATTACAATAATCTAGTTTGTATTATGAGAAACAATGTTAACATTCCAAGCAACACAATTTATGATCAATTTTGTTGCTGTGAACGTTAACATACAAGTGTCATAAAACAAACTGGCATTATTACTTATAATTTCTAAGCTTAATTACTAATTCTTTAGCTGTGAACAATCCATTAAGTTGTATTTACAGCGAACCAAATAGTAATTAAGATTAACTTATCATTGGTACAATTGAGGCTATTTTTAAAATAGTTAATTTTTATAGTAGTAGTTATAGTAATCTAGTTTGTATTATGACAAGCAATGCTAGCATTCACAGCAACAAAATGAACACAATTAATTATAAATTTTGTTGCTATAAACGTTAGCATTGTATGTTAAACAACAAACTGGTTTTTTTGCTGATAATTTACAAAATAGTAAATTACAATTAGTTGTAAAAAACCTCAACGTTGCCATCTATGAGAATCTAAAGAACTCTATATTTTAAATAAATGTACGGTTAAGTTTACATGACAAATTGTCAGTATACAAACAATAATAACCAATATTGGCTGATTTGTTTAATATTGTAAGAATTATTGAAGATGTTAGCTCGCCGAATTACCGAAAAAGCTTAAGCATTCGGTCGTGTGTCTGTAGTATTCTCGGATCAAAAAATGTCCTTAATAAAAAGTGTTTGTCTCGTCGCCCTGAATCCAAAAATATATATAACTGGATGTTAGTCGTCGCTCGTAAGACCAAATTTGTGCCCTCTACTCCTCTGAAGGTACCGGAGCGATTCACACCAAATTGGCTACACATATTATTTGGCAGCCCTTTTGAATCCGCTCGCAGTTTAAATCTAATCGCCCGTATACTTCTTGAGTTATAGGGCCCCAAAATTTAGAGCCCCCCTTAATACTGCCCTTAAAAAAATAATTAAAACACCCAAAAATTCTATTAATAATTCTAAGATATTTTATACCTACAAGATTTTTCCATATTGTTAACCTAAAGCCCGAAAAAAATGATTAAATATTATAATTTTGAATTTTAAAATATGCACTAAATATTTTTTTAATCTATATAATCTAAAAAGAAATGTAAGACTTTTTATATCTATTACATTTTTTCAAATTGTTAACCAAAAGGCCATAATAATTAATAGCCACTGCTCGCAACCTAGGCGAACTCTACGCGTTGGTGCGTTTAACACGTACCAAAACTTGTTTTATTATATCAAAATAATCTATAAAGAATTGTAAGACTTTATATATCTATATATCTACATTTTTTCATTAGTTAAACAAAAGGCCATAATAATTAAAAATTATTATTTTTTAATTTAAGGAGTTCACTGTTCGCATCGCATATATTACTTATAAGGCGAGCAGGACTCATAGGTGCATTGTACCTAAGCTGGTTTTAATTGAATTCATTACCAATAATATAATTAAAAATGCATTGTTATTTCATATATTTAGATTAAATTTATATTTGAAATATTTATACCACATACGTTTCACATTTAAATTTATTAACAAATTACAAACAAAGAAACAATTCGGCTGATGGAGTTTGGAGACATTTCAGCAATGTATGCGTTAATATAGTCGCTGTGAACGGTAGCATTGTTTATCATAAGACAAACTGGATTATTTGTAATTTATATTCGTGATTACTAATTGGTTAGCTGTGGATACACCTTTAAGGATTGTTCAGAGCGAACCAAATAGTAATTAAGATTAGATTAGTACAAATAATATTCTAGTTTGTATTATGACAAACAATGCTAGCATTCCAAGCAACAAAATTAACACAATGTATGATAATTTTTGTTGCTGTGAACGTTAAAGGATTGTTCACAGCGAAACAATTAGTAATTAAGCTTAGAAACTAACAAATAATAATTCCAGTTTGTATTATGACAAACAATGTTAACATTAGAAGCAAAACAATTTATGATAAATTTTGTTGCTGTGAACGTTGTATGTCATAATACAAACTGGAATTGTTACTTATAATTTCTAAGCATAATTACTAATTATTTAGCTGTGAACAATCCTTAACTTTGTATGTCATACAACAAACTGAAATTATTACAATTTCTAAGCTTAATTACAGAATGTTTCGCTGTGAACAATCTTTTAAGCTATGTCATAATACAAACTGGAATTATTACTTATAATTTCTAAGCATAATTACTAATTCTTTAGCTGTGAACAATCCTTAACTTTGTATGTCATACAACAAACTGAAATTATTACAATTTCTAAGTTTAATTACTGATTGTTTCGCTGTGAACAATCTTTTAAGCTGTATTCAATTCGAGCCAATTAGTAATTTAAAATAGGAATTACAATTAATAATTCAGTTGCTAGCATTCACAGCAACAAAATTAACGCTTTAATTAATCATTTTGTTACTGTGACGCTTATTTGTCATAAATCAAACTGGATTATTATTTATAATATTTAATTTTAATTACGAATTGAATGCACTTTGAGAAATCAAGATTATGGCAAACGTATCATCGTTTTTAAAGCAATCTAAACCAAAAGCAACGGTTTACTCTAGTTTGAGTAGCTTGTAAGTTATCAAATCACGTAATATCAATACATATTCTTCGATTGTATAAGTTCAGTGGACACTAGCAGATGTTTTGTACCAATTTCTATTTGATTGAAAGCCACGACTTCTGGAAGTGGCTTTTGTGGCTTCAACACGTGCGTGCGATTTGTAATGTGTATAATCATAGTTTTATTCCTGTTCATATCACGTGTCGAACACACCTACGTTTCATGGCTTTTCCTTATTTAGCGCACTTGTTCACATTGTCAAATGGAACATATCTTTATTTATTTATATAATATTTTGATAAATTAAATATTTTTGTTGGTCTGGTGGGCCAAAGACGGGCCTGCGTAGTAAATTTGACCTTACCAGGTGCCAATATAATGGTTGAACTCATTATTTCGTTAGTTTCTTTAATATTCTAATTTTTGTGTTTTAGTTATTCTTGTATATGCGTACTTTGTTTTGACAATAGACATTCTTTGTTATGGCATTTTCTATTTTGGATTCGCTGTTTATCTGTTTAAGAATTGCAATCACTTTTGTAAAAGTCACTGTCTTATAGATTTATTATTCTCAAACTGCGACGGCTCTGCACTCCTAAATTTAGATCACCAATTATTCTGTTATTAACCGATACAAATCTATTTTTCATTTTAAAAAATTGATCAATTTAAAATTAACATGATAACGATTTATCGATTTTTAACTCGTCGTACGATAGTACAAAATAGCCATAGTGTTTGGTCTTGTTTGTCTCGTCGCCCAGATTACGAAACTTTGTGGACGTATCTCCTCTGAAGGTACGGGGCCGATTTTAATGGAATTTTATATACATATAATTTCTACGCCCGTGAAGTTCCCGTCGCATTTTAAATTCAATCGTTTGTACAGGCCCGGAGTTATAGGGCCTCAAAATTTAGAGCCCTATTAAATACAGGCCTTAGTCAACTTTTAAATAATTTAGAATTTTCTACTAACAATTCTAAGATGTTTTATATCTTTAAAGTATTTTCAAATTATGAGTACATAGGCTTAAAAAAATATTTTGAAGTAAATCAGACATTGAACTCCATCTATAGGTGAAATGAAGAAGTTAAGTGACAGTTATTTCTTTGGTTACAAATTAAACTATTTGCTTCTGTGATTTAATTAATAAAATTAGGAATTTGTACAGGTCCGGAGTTATAGGGCCCTACAATTTGGAGCCCTATTAAATACAGGCCTTAGTCAACTTTTAAATCATTTAGAATTTTCTACTAACAATTCTAAGATATTTTATGTCTTTAAAGTTATTTCAAATTGTAAGCCCATGGGCTTAAAAAAATATTTTGAAGTAAATCAGACATTGAACGCCATCTATAGGTGAAACGAAGAAGTCATGTGACAGTTAACTGTTTGGTTATAAACATTATATTTTTTAATATAATTTTAAACTATTTGCTTCTGTGATTTAATTAATAAAATTAGGAAATGTTCATCAAATAATTTTCAATATCCTTGGCTAATCACGAAACGAACGATATTAACGCATGTGTGCAATTTTAAATGTGGGGTTATGGAAATTAATACTGTTATGGTACAGGAATAAATAAATCTCGGGATCATAATTGATTGGATTTCTTCAGTGGGCTCTGTGAGTATAATGTCGATGATTTAGAATTATATACGTAAACTCAGAAATGCATTAATTTCATATTAAATGCAGAAGAAATTTCATCAAACATTCAAGACAACATAAACCAAATTTTAAAGACTCGTCGTATATTAATAGATTATTGAATTTATTTTGGTATTAAAAATAATAGTCATTAGCTCGCCGTACGTAGTACCGAAGAGGCTAAAGCATTCGGTCGTGTGTCTGTAGCATTCTCGGATCAAAAAATTTCATTAAGAAAAAGTGTTCGTCTCGTCGCCCTGATTCCGAAAATGTATATAACTTATATACTTGGATGTTAGTCGTCGCTCGCTCGTAAGACCAAATTTGTGCCCTCTACTCCTCTGAAGGTACCGGAGCGATTCACTCCAAATTTGGTACACATATTATTTGGCATCCCATTTGAATCCGCTCGCAGTTTAAATCCAATCGCCCGTATACTTCCCGAGTTATAGGGCCCCAAAATTTGGAGCCCCCCTTAATACTGCCCTTATAAAAATAATTGAAACACTTAAAAATTCTAAGATATTTTTTGTCTACAAGATTTTTTCATTTTGTTAACCCAAAGCCCGAAAAAAAAAATTAAATATTATAATTTTGAATTTTAAAATATGCACTATTTTTTTTTTTTTAAATATAATCTAAAATTAAATGTAAGACTTTTTATATCTATAACATTTTTTCAATTAGTTAACCAAAAGGCCATAATTATTAAAAACTGCTCGCATCGCATATATTACTTGTAAGGCGAGCTGGACGCATAGGTGCGTTGTACCTATGCTTGTTTTAAATTCACAATAGTCACAAAAGAAAAATTGTAATTTAAAATGTTGTTGGATGATTGCAACAATACATTTTGTACTCTAACAATTGATATTGCATTTAGTATTGTATTTATTGCGATTGGGCTCGCCGGAACGGCGAGCTGGACTCACTGGCGCTTGCGCCACTATTTGTTTCAATTTTAAATTGCTATTTTCGTTTTTATATCTATTTCAATTAATCGATTAAATCGATTTTTACTTTATTAAACGCAGCAATTATGTAAAATTTCAAACGCGAGATTTCAACACGTTTTGATTCTCCCTGAATCGAATGTGACTATTTCCAGAATAACGCCTGTGTGTGTGTGTGTCTTTGTGAACGCTCTAGAGCTAAAACTGTTGAATCTTAGCTTATGAAACTTCAAACTTAAGACTTGTATATGGTCTAGATGTGCTCCTCCTATTTTTGAAGTGAATATTCAAATCGGAAGTACATGTTTACTCTATGCACTTACGGCACAAATAGTATAAATAATCGCAAAATGTTTGTTTGAAAATTTTCTTTAAAAACTACACTACAGAGAATTTTAAAAATTCCAGACTAAATAATGTTGTCTAGTCGTGTTGCCTTGACCTAATAACTTTGCGACCCGCTGTATATAGGAATATATTTAAACTTTAAAATATTGCATTTTATTAGTACATTAATTAGTCTATTTGTATAATGTCAAGTGTGTAAATTGCGCTAAATAGGTGCGACGAGGTTGCTGCTACTGGGCTAAGTCTGGCACGTGTACTTCAGTTACTGTAAAACATACGCTTCACAAGGTGTGCCAATTGGGAACCAAAGACAATCAAATGTTATCAACAATATTTAACGTGTTCACTGACCCAATTACAAATATTACAATTTTACATTGTATATAATCGTTAAATTGTTTGCCAATTTGGGATTATTTAGCGTAAATAATATTTAGGTTATCAATTCATCGAGACATTCTCTGGCATCACTTCAAATTCAGCTGATTTGTGCGTGTGTGCATCTATCGTCTTCTATAGTTGATATTAGTCCTTGTAGAAACCCAGTGGCGTACCAGTACATTTTAAATTATATCTCCAAAATCATGAAATATCGCATACACATAATACAATACAATTTTTAGGCGAATTAGTTGACCTAGTTTACTAATTTGGAAAAAAAATGTTTCGATAATGTGATTAGTAATTCATATCTGCTTCATGTCAGTTACAAGGGTCAGTTACAGCAGTCAGGTTTAGGGGGGGTAATTAATTATAAATTAATTATGTATGTACTGAATATATTTAAAATAAAAATGTTATATTACAACTTTTGTAAAAGAAAAGTCTAATTAGCTCGCCGTACGAAGTACCAAAGAAGCTAATGTGTGTCTGTAGCATTCTTGAATCAAAGAATTTCATTAACAAAAAAGTGTTTGTCTCGTCGCCCTGAATCCAAAAATATATATAACTTATATACTTAGATGTTAGTCGTCGCTCGCTCGTAAGACCAAATTCGTGCCCCTAAGCCTTTGAAGGTACCGGAGCGATTCACACCAAATTTGGTACACATATTATTTGGTATCCCATTTGAATCTATTCGCAGTTTAAATCCAATCGCCCGTACACTTCCGGAGTTATAGGGCCCCAAATTTTGAAGCCCTCCTTAATACTGCCCTTACAAAAATAATTTAAACACCCAAAAATTCTACTAAAATTTCTAAGATGTTTATGTCGACAAGATTTTTTTATTTTGTTAACCCAAAGCCCGAAAAAAAAAATTAAATATTATAATTTTGAATTTTAAAATATGCACTAAATTATTTTCTTATCAATATAATCTAAATTGGGTACACATATTATTTGGCATCCCATTTGAATCCGCTCGCAGTATAAATCCAATCGCCCGTATACTTCCCGAGTTATAGGGCCCCAAAATTTAGAGCCCCCCTTAATACTGTCCTTATAAAAATAATTGAAACACTTAAAAATTCTACTAAAAATTCTAAGATATTTTTTGTCTACAAGATTTTTTCATTTTGTTAACCCAAAGCCCGAAAAAAATTATTAAATATTATAATTTTGAATTTTAAAGTATGAACTAAATTTTTTTTTTATCAATATAATCTAAAATTAAATGTAAGACTTTTTGCACCTATAACATATTTTCAAATTGTTAACCAAAAGGCCATAATAATTAAAAAGCACTGCTCGCAACGCATATTTTACCTAAGGGCGAGCTCTACGCGTTGGTGCGTTTCACGCGTACCAAATCTTGTTTGTTAATGAAATTCTTTGAATAATTTAGAATTTTAAAATATGCACTATTTTTTTTTAATCTAATTAATCTATTAATAAATCTACTAATTTTGTATTTTAAAATATGCAATAAAATTTTTTTTTAATCAAAATAATCTACAAAAAATTGAAGGACTTTTTATATCTATAACATTTTTTCAAATGGTTAACCAAAAGGCCATAATAATTAAAAACCACTGCTCGCATCGCATATATTACTCATAAGGCGAGCTGGACGCATCGGTGCGTTGTACGTACCGAGTCTTGTTTTGAAGAAACTTTTCAAACCAAAGTTGTACAAAATATTTATATCTTTCATTATAAACATAGCTATTTTGGCATAAGTGCAACCGTTCTAGTGAAAATTGCTTAGAGTAAACATGCACTTCCGGTTTGATTGTTTTTCAAAAATAGGAGGTGCATCTATAAAACCTTATACAATTCCTAAGTTTAAAGTTTTACAATTTTACGAGCAACAAAATAATTTAATATTTGTCATTTAAAATCGGTTATAACACTGAAAACGTGTTTCAAGCGGATTGGTTATTGAAAATAAATATTGTAAATCAGTACATATTGCATATTATATTAAAGAAACAATCTATATTTTATATTAAACAAACAGTATTGATTACATAATAAAATAATAAACAAAATTGTACAAATTCAGAGTATTACTGTGGAGTACTGTTTTGTTTAGTAATTTATTTGGGATATATATATATCTAATGATGACTACGAATAAGAAAGACGAGTGCAGGCCATTCCACATTTTAATTTTTCTTATGACTGTATTACGGGGAGATACAATTTTTTGTGCTCTTTAACTCTGGATTGGTTTTAAATGGAATACCAAGAATATGTGTAGCAAATTTGATTCAAATCGCTCCAGTACCTTTAAGTGCCCATTTGGGTCCATTTATAAATGGACCCAGATGGACGCTTATGTATAAAAGCAAGGTTATGTTTACAACATGCGTTGTATACTAACAACCCACTATACGTTCACAATACACGAATAAACCAAGGTTACAAACTCTCACATTTTTTTCGACTATCATCAAATATTCAGCATCGTAATATGTTCGCATAATCAGAAAAGATTTGACTAATTGACGAGATTCTACGAATCATTTTAATCATATGAATATAAACGACTCTAGCAGATAACAGATCATTTTTATTTTATCACAATTAACTATTTATCAAGTACGCAATTAAGAGATTTATAAATCTTCCCAGATTCACTTGTTATCTATTTATATATGTATGTTTGTATATATATGTGTAGAACGCTCTGTATATAAACAAGATTTGGTACGCGTAAAACGCACCAACGCGTAGAGCTCGCCCTTAGGTAAAATATGCGTTGCGAGCAGTGCTTTTTAATTATTATGGCCTTTTGGTTAACAATTTGAAAATATGTTATAGGTGTAAAAAGTCTTACATTTAATTTTAGATTATATTGATAAAAACAAGCTTAGGTACAACGCACCTATGCGTCCAGCTCGCCTTATAAGTAATATATGCGATGCGAGCAGTTTTTAATAATTATGGCCTTTTGGTTAACTAATTGAAAAAATGTTATAGATATAAAAAGTCTTACATTTAATTTAAGATTATATTAAAAAAAAAAAATTTTTTTTTCAAATTTTGAAATTCAAAATTATAATATTTAATAATTTTTTTCGGACTTTGGGTTAACAAAATGAAAAAATCTTGTAGACAAAAAATATCTTAGAATTTTTAGTAGAATTTTTAAGTGTTTCAATTATTTTTATAAGGGCAGTATTAAGGGGGGCTGCAAATTTTGGGGCCCTATAACTCGGGAAGTATACGGGCGATTAGATTTAAACTGCGAACGGATTCAAATGGGATGCCAAATAATATGTGTACCAAATTTGGAGTGAATCGCTCCGGTACCTTCAGAGGAGTAGAGGGCACAAATTTGGTCTTACGAGCGACGACTAATATCCAAGTATATAAGTTATATACATTTTCGGAATCAGGGCGACGAGACGAACACTTTTTCTTAATGAAATTTTTTGATCCGAGAATGCTACAGACACACGACCGAATGCTTTAGCCTCTTCGGTACTACGTACGGCGAGCTAAAAAGTTTTAGTTCATACTTTAAAATTCAAAATTATAATATTTAATAATTTTTTTCGGGCTTTGGATTAACAAAATGAAAAAATCTTATAGATATAAAATATCTTAGAATCTTTAGTAGAATTTTTAAGTGTTGCAATTATTTTTATAAGGGCAGTATTAAGGGGGGCTCTAAATTTTGGGGCCCTATAACTCGGGAAGTATACGGGCGATTGGATTTATACTGCGAGCGGATTCAAATGGGATGCCAAATAATTTAGATTATATTGATAAAAAAATAATTTAGTGCATATTTTAAAATTCAAAATTATAATATTTAATATTTTTTTCGGGCTTTGGGTTAACAAAATGAAAAAATCTTGTAGATAAAAAATATCTTAGAATTTTTAGTAGAATTTTTGAGTGTTTCAATTATTTTTATAAGGGCAGTATTAAGGGGGGCTCCAAATGGGATGCCAAATAATATGTGTACCAAATTTGTAGTGAATCGCTCCGTTACCTTCAGAGGTGTAGAGGGCACAAATTTGGTCTTACGAGCGACCGCTCGCAGTTTAAATCCAATCGCCCGTATACTTCCCGAGTTATAGGGCCCCAAAATTTGGAGCCCCCCTTAATACTGCCCTTATAAAAATAATTGAAACACTTAAAAATTCTACTAGAAATTCTAAGATATTTTTTATCAACAAGATTTTTTCATTTTGTTAACCCAAAGCCCGAAAAAAATTATTAAATATTATAATTTTGAATTTTAAAATATGTACTATTTTTTTTTAATCAATATAATCTAAATTTGGTACACATATTATTTGGCATCCCATTTGAATCCGCTCGCAGTTTAAACCCAATCGCCCGTATACTTCCCGAGTTATAGGGCCTCAAAATGTAGAGCCCCCCTTAATACTGCCCTTATAAAAATAATTAATACACTTAAAAATTCTACTAAAAATTCAAAGATATTTTATGTTCACAACATTTTTTCATTTTGTTAACCCAAAGCCCGAAAAAAATTATTAAATATTATAATTTTGAATTTTAAAATATGAACTTAATTTTTTTTTATCAATATAATTTAAAATTAAATGTAAGACTTTTTATACCTATAACATATTTTCAAATTGTTAACCAAAAGGCCATAATAATTAAAAAGCACTGCTCGCAACGCATATTTTACCTAAGGGCGAGCTCTGCGCGTTGGTGCGTTCTACGCGTACCAAAACTTGTTTTTATTTTATCACAATTAACTATTTATCAAGTACGCAATTAAGAGATTTATAAATCTTCCAAGATTCACTTGTTATCTATTTATATATGTATGTTTGTATATATATGCGTGTAGAACGGTCTGTATATAAAAAATCAATCAAATTGTTATGGCCATTTTGTATTATGGCAGTGTTCCCATGCCTGTAGCTCTATTGCATGTGTATACATCCAGAATGATGGATCTTTTAGTCAATCTAGTACCCAAGGGTACCAGTTACCCTTGCATAGTGCCCTTTTGTAGGCAACAAACTTGTATTATTAGTACATTGAACTCTAAACGTACTTGTATCCGTTTGGAACGAATACCAACTGTCCCGTGTCCCCTCTGTTTCGTGGTACAAGTGAACGCGTACCGTTACACCAGTCAATCTGTGAACTTCGAAACGTACCGTACAGTTACTAATCTTACTGTACGAATGCTACTTTATTTATTTGTTCACTCTGTATTCTGCTTACTATATAAATAGCAGTTTCGGTAGTCCTTTCGCAAACCAAATTAGCCGCCATCTTGCTTTGTGAAGTGTAACTTAAAGACACTCCGTATTAAGTAAAAGTAAAAGAAAAGTTTATACTTAAAGTGTAACTTTGCTAATAATAGAAATTGTGGTTATTAAATTTGATTGTTTTTTGTGAACTAAATGTGACTTAGAAGCCTCTACTTCCTATTTGACCTATTTATAAATGATTTCGGTTGTGTAACAAATTAGAGTTGGAACTGTCAAATCTATCCTATAAATAAACCAAATGGGAATGGTACTTCGGTATACAAAATAGATATATTTTGTGTTCAGTGCATTTAAATACCAACATCCGTATTCATAGAAATACAAAACGCGCTTTCATTCTTTGGAGTTATCAAATCATGTCTTATTCATTGATAAACTGGATATAAAAAGTACAATGAGTATTGAGTGTGGTGTCTGTTACGAGTCCCTGAACCTACAGGATGTAAAACTCCATTTATGTAACCCCCTGGAAACCCCCGAGGATGGAGAAGAAACTAGTGATGTTTCAATCCGAGTTTGGGAACACTCTGAAATTTTACTCTTACTCGAAACATACAAAGATTTAAAAACAAATCTTGTCGATTTCTCGAAAAGGAAAACAGTATGGCCGAAAATCGTGAAAACTCTTAGACAAAATGGCGTCCATGTATCAATTACGCAAGCTCAAAATAAAATCAAAACACTGCTTAGATCCTATAATAAAATCGTGCATAAAAAAGCTACGCGTACCAAATTTAAGTATTTGGAAGAAATGGATGATATATTTGGCAAAGTTGAAGATGTTAAACCAGAAAAAAATTGTAATTTAAGGAATAGACGAAAACGTATCCCTGTAGAACATTCCTTTAAATTATATCTTAGGGCGTTGCTTTTGAAGGAAGAACGTAAAATTAGACAAAGAAAATACATGTTTGAAGAATGGAAAAAGCGTGATATAGAAAAGGAAAACAATAAACAAGCCAGGCATAAGGAACGCATGAAGGTTGAAAGGAAGAAATTTATACAATTACAAAAAATATTAAAGAAACAATGATTATTGGAACGGCATATGGACATAAACAGACAAAACCATGAAAGGTTGTTTTTCGGCTAAAACAAAAAATTGATCTTATATATTAACCCGTACGAAGTACAGAAGAGCTGAAGCATTCGGTCGTGTGTTTGCAGTCTCTGATCAAACAAGCTTAGGTACAACGCACCTATGCGTCCAGCTCGCCTTATAAGTAATATATGCGATGCGAGCAGTTTTTAATAATTATGGCCTTTTGGTTAACTAATTGAAAAAATATTATAGAAATAAAAAGTCTTACATTTAATTTTAGATTATATTAAAAAAATAATTTTTTTTTTGTTCAAATTTTGAAATTCAAAATTATAATATTTAATAATTTTTTTCGGGCTTTGGGTTAACAAAATGAAAAAATCTTGTAGACAAAAAATATCTTAGAATTTTTAGTAGAATTTTTAAGTGTTTCAATTATTTTTATAAGGGCAGTATTAAGGGGGGCTCCAAATTTTGGGGCCCTATAACTCGGGAAGTATACGGACGATTGGATTTAAACTGCGAGCGGATTCAAATGGGATGCCAAATATTATGTGCACCAAATTTGGAGTAAATCGCTTCGGTACCTTCAGAGGAGTAGAGGGCACAAATTTAGTCTTACGAGATACCGAGCGAGCGAGCGACGACTAACATCCAAGTATATAAGTTATATACATTTTCGGAATCAGGGCGACGAGACGAACACTTTTTCTTAATGAAATTTTTTGATCCGAGAATGCTACAGACACACGACCGAATGCTTTAGCCTCTTCGGTACTACGTACGGCGAGCTAAAAATGCCATTAAGACAAACTATCAGGTCCATCTAGTTCGAAGTAATGCCGCTCCGCTCTCGGCTATTTCAGATGGTGGCGCTACCATCGACTTCGAATGTTCAATCAGCCAGTGATAGAAATTAGCAATTTTCCCGCTACAATCAAAGATATTCCATCGAAAAAGGCATTACGGACACATTGTTACAATTTTGGTCAAAGTTATATTTCGTAATTACATAAAACTACTCAAAACCTATCATAATTAAACAAACCTCGATAACTCAAAAAACTACGACCCGATATTTATAAAAATAAATCAGTGAATTCGCAATTGCATAAATAATGCCTGGTAAAAATGTGATTTTTTTTGAACTTCCAGTTTCGGAGATAAAAAATAAAAACCCCCAAAATAGGTCATTTATTATAGTTTTTAGCTCGCCGTACGTAGTACCGAAGAGGCTAAAGTATTCGGTCGTGTGTCTGTAGCATTCTCGGATCAAAGAATTTCATTAAGAAAATGTGTTCGTCTCGTCGCCCTGATTCCGAAAATGTATATAACTTATATACTTGGATGTTAGTTGTCGCTCGCTCGTAAGACCAAATTTGTGCCCTCTACTCCTCTGAAGGTACCGGAGCGATTCACTCCAAATTTGGTACACATATTATTTGGCATCCCATTTGAATCCGCTCGCAGTTTAAATTCAATCGCCCGAATACTTCCCGAGTTATAGGGCCCCAAAATTTGGAGCCCCCCTTAATACTGCCCTTATAAAAATAATTGAAACCCTCAAAAATTCTACTAGAAATTCTAAGATATTTTTTGTCTACAAGATTTTTTCATTTTGTTAACCCAAAGCCCGAAAAAAATTATTAAATATTATAATTTTGAATTTTAAAATATGCACTAAATTTTTTTTTTATCAAAATAATCTAAATTTGGTACACATATTATTTGGCATCCCATTTGAATCCGCTCGCAGTATAAATCCAATCGCCCGTATACTTCCCGAGTTATAGGGCCCCAAAATTTAGAGCCCCCCTTAATACTGCCCTTATAAAAATAATTGAAACACTTAAAAATTCTACTAAAAATTCTAAGATATTTTTTGTCTACAAGATTTTTTCATTTTGTTAACCCAAAGCCCGAAAAAAATTATTAAATATTATAATTTTGAATTTTAAAATATGCACTAAATTATTTTTTTATCAATATAATCCAAATTTGGTACACATATTATTTGGTATCCCAATTGAATCCGCTCGCAGTATAAATCCAATCGCCCGAATACTTCCCGAGTTATAGGGCCCCAAAATTTAGAGCCCCCGTTAATACTGTCCTTATAAAAATAATTAATACACTTAAAAATTCTAAGATATTTTATATCTACAAGATTTTTTCATTTTGTTAATCCAAAGCCCGAAAAAAATTATTAAATATTATAATTTTGCATTTTAAAGTATGAACAAAAATTATTTTTTTTTCAATATAGTCTAAAATTAAATGTAAGACTTTTTACACCTATAACATATTTTCAAATTGTTAACCAAAAGGCCATAATAATTAAAAACCACTGCTCGCAACGCATATTTTACCTAAGGGCGAGCTCTGCGCGTTGGTGCGTTTTACGCGTACCAAATCTTGTTATTTATTATCTCCGAAACTGTAAATTCATAAAATGAAACAATTTTACCAGGCATTATTTATGCAATTACGAATTCACTGATTTTTTTTTTATAAAGATTAGTCGGTGTAATTTTTTTTTGGAGCTTGAAGAAAAGTGTCTCATCATCCTGAATGCAAACTCATATACTTGGATGTTAATAGTCGCGTGCTCGTAAGACCAAATTTGTGCCCTTTGCTCCTCTGAAGATGCCAATGCGATGTGAACAAAATTTGTTACACATATTCTTTAGTATCCCATTTGCATCCGTTCGCAGTTTTAATCCAATCGCACATATACTTCCAGAGTTATAGGGCCCCAAAATTTGGAGCCCCTCTTATCACTGCCCTTAGAAAAATAATCAGAACATCTAAAAATTCTACATTTATATATATACACGTTGCTCTAATATTTTATTATATAGAATATTTAAATATATGTTATAAAAATGGTTGTTACAAGATGTAGTCTTGAAATATTTGAATATAACATTTGCTCTATTTTCAATTTTTAAGAAAAATATTTAATTATCCTGATACGTTCCTGCCCGATTTATTTAAGAATGTTCTCAAGCGTGAAACTAACAGAATTTAATACCTACTTTGTGTATTAAATAATTTCACCTAACGGGTGCGTATTTTTGGACCAAGTCCACTGCGCACATCTAACGCAACATTTCAATATTTAACGTGTCGATCACTCGACTATATTTCCATTTACATATTCAGAGCCAAGTTTATACATTTTTATGGATTTTAATAGTTTTGGCTGTATTCAATACAACATTACTTTTATGTTTCTTAATGCATTTAACACGTAACTAAATAAATTCCTTCTTTTAAAGATATGTTATTTCTGGTTCGCCAAAATGTAGACTGTCCCATAAAACAATGATTATTGACGTGTGATGTCGTGCCTGCCACGGAGGACTACGTCATCTAGTGTCTCTTTCAGTTATAAGAATTTTCAATAATGTTCGGTATTCCTCCTGGATTCTTCCTTTGTTTTGCAATATTAGAAGCACTCATACATATTTTCAGAAGCTTTCGTACTGTATACATCCTTTTTAGCTCGTCGTACGATAGTACAAGAGAGCTATAGTGTTTGGTCATGTGTTTATAACATTCTCCCGTCACCCTGATTATGAAAATGTATATAACTTATATTATGTCGCTCGCTCGCCCGTAAGACCAACTTTGTACCTAGCCGATTTTAATAAAATTTGATATACATATAATTTCTACGCTCGTGAAGTTCCCGTCGCATTTTAAATTCAATCGTGTGTACAGGTCCGGAGTTATAGGGCCCCCAAATTTGGAGCCCTATTAAATACAGGCCTTAGTCAACTTTTAGAAAATTTAGAATTTTCTACTAACAATTCTAAGATGTTTTATATCGTTAAAGTATTTTCAAATTATGAGTCTATAGGCTTAAAAAAATATTTTGATGTAAATCAGACATTGAACTCCATCTATAGGTGAAATGAAGAAGTTAAGTGACAGTTATTTCTTTGGTTACAAATTTTATATTTTCCAATATATAAACTATTTCCTTCTGTGTTTTAATTAATAAAATTAGGAAATGTTCATCAAATAATTTTCAATATCCTTGGTTAATCACGAAACGAACGGATATTAACGCATGTGTGCAATTTTAAATGTGGGGTTAGTTCTTGTTCTAGTTTTTATCATGTGATATTTTGATTCATGTTTGAATGGCCGTGTAAATTTAGATTATTAACTTATATTGGCATTTGTTTTTTCTTTCTCACGATATATTATCATTAAAGGGTAAAGGAAAAATCGATATTTACTAATTTCCAGAACGATACATTTGCTCGTTTTGAAACAAAAGTTATTCAAAATGATAGACATTTAATTTAATTGATTTATAAATAATCGCAGCTTGCGTCAACGTGTAACTTAAAAAATGAAGAGTGGCCTGCACTCCACTATCTTTTACGTAGTGTCATTAGAAATATATATCCCAAGCAAACTGTCAAAATATACCAATACTCCACAGTAATACTTGTACCATTTAGCTTATTATATTATTGCGTTATGAAATATTGTTTCTTCAATATAAAATATAGATTGTTTCTTTAATATTCAGCACATCAATGTATCTATTTGTGTTAACCGGTGGAAAATAACATATAAATTATTTCTATTTTGTTCCCGTCAAATATTTACAGGAATCATACGATTTAATAGACAAAATATCTCATAAATGCATTTCCATAACAACATAAATAAGAATTTAATGATTTTCTATAGCGGTTTTCTCGTAACTGGTACATTTTTTAAAGAAATGTTTCAAACAAAAGTTGTGCAAAATATTAATTTCTTTCATTATGAACTTTACTATTTTTGTCATAAGTGCAACCGTTCTAGTGATATTGGAGAAAGTACAAAAATGCATAGAGTAAGCGAGCACTTCCGGTTAGAATATTCTTTTCAAAAATAGGGGGTTCACACAATCATATACAAGTCTTAAGTTTGAAGTTTCACAATTTTAAGTTCGACAGTTTTTATTCTAGACTAGTCTAGAGCGTTCATAGACAGACATTCCGAAAATAGTCATATTCGATTCAGGGAAGGTCAAAAGATTGAAATTTTCTATTTTTATGATTGCAAGACTTACTTATTACTACGTAAATGAAATAATTTTAAGGGCATGTTTCGTAATTCAACTGGAACTGTGATGTACCTTGTAATTACGCTGCATTGGTAAAAATTGCACAGGCGATCTCTATTTTTAATAAATAATAACTAACGACATACAAAATATACAATAATTATTGTATATTGTAGAGCATTGTAGATGAATTGTTGCCAGTAATGATTTCTGTGTTGCACATTTTGTCGCAAACCGGGCGACAGCGGCATGATCGGCGGCTCCCGCACCATACCTTGACCTGTTTCCCTGTTCCATTGGTAGGGGCACTAGGCCAGCCCCGCTTGTACCGTCACTGGTGGCCGTTGTATTTTACACTGATGTGTTCCCGGGAAACGAAATTGTATCGCTACGTGTACAATTTTGATATTATTTCGAACCCTCTGAATACCAATAATACACAATTTTATTGTAAAATTTTGTTTCCGAGCGATAAGTCGCATAATTTTCAAATATATAATTATTTATATATATATATTTAAGTCGGCTGTATTTATACAATAACAACAATGTTTATAATAATTTGTTTACGAACTGATATTTTCATTCTGTTTTTAGTTTTATGCAAAGATATACTTATTATTTGCTTTGAATAAAAAATCTATTATATCTTGCCTAGACAACTTTTTGAATAAATTATCAATTTTAGTAAATTGTTCATTGTATTTAGCTCGTACGATAGTACAAGACATGTGTCTGTAACATTCTCGGGTCAAACAAAAATCTGTTTGTTTCGTCTCCCACGAAAATGTATATAACTTATATCATTGGATTATGTCGCTCGCTCGTCCGTAAGACCAACTTTGTGGACGTATCTCCTCTGAAGGTACCGGGCCGATTTTAATGAAATTTGATATACATATAATTTCTACGCCCGTGAAGTTCCCGACGCATTTTATATTCAATCGTTTGTACAGGTCCGGAGTAATAGGGCTCCAAAATTTGGAACCCTATTAAGGGGGTATTACTCTTTCGACGGCCTATTTCAGACGGTTTTCAGGATATTTTTTTGTGGGTAAACTAAAACACTTGGAACCTTGAGCTTTTTTGCATCTTGTTTATTAATTCTTGGAGTACAAAATGTATTTTTTTTATGTATGTGGTCCATGTTGATCCGTCTCAAAATGGCGACCATGTCCGGCGCCTCAGTCTGTGCGGCCGGAAAGGTTTTGGCACTTTCTCCGCTATTTGAAACATAAAATCGAGTAGGTATTATTAATCTGCATTAAATTCTACGGAAATTGGCCCTCGGGCGAAACATTTTATCGAAAAATGAGAAAATTGCAGCCGTCTGAACAAAAATGTCAATTTTCGCCTGTTTTTTTCAACTTTGAGGCGCTCTGAAAAATCCAATTTTCAATATTTTGCAACGACAGAGGTTCAATTTCCGTAGAATTTAATGCAGATTAATAATACCTAGTCGATTTTATGTTTCAAATAGCGGAGAAAGTGCCAAAACCTTTCCGGCCGCACAGACTGAGGCGCCGGACATGGTCGCCATTTTGAGACGGATCGACATGGACCACATACATAAAAAAAATACATTTTGTACTCCAAGAATTAATAAACAAGATGCAAAAAAGCTCAAGGTCCCAAGTGTTTTAGTTTACCCACAAAAAAATATCCTGAAAACCGTCTGAAATAGGCCGTCGAAAGAGTAATACCCCCTTAAATACAAGCCTTAGTAAACTTTTAAAATATTTAGAATTTTCTACTAAAATTTCTAAGATATTTTATATCTTTAAAGTTTATTCAAATTGTGAGCCCAATGGCTTAAAAATAATAAAGAAATATTTTGAAGTAAATCAGACATTGAACGCCATCTATAGGTGAAACGAAGAAGTCATGTGACAGTTAAATGTTTGGTTATAAACCTTATATTTTCTAATATAATTATAATCTATTTACTTCTGTGATTTAATTAATAAAATTAGTAAATGTTCATCAAATAATTTTCAATATCCTTGGTTAATTGGTGCAATTTTAAATGTGGGGTTATGGAAATTAATACTGGTACAGGAATAAATAAATCTCGGGATCATAATTGGTTGGATTGGTTCAGTCGGCTCTGTGAGTATAATGTCGTTGGTTTAGAATTATATACGTAAAGTCAGAAATGCATTTATTTCATATTAAATGCAGAAGAAATGTCATGAAACATTCAAGACAACATAAACCAAGATTTAAAGACTCGTAGTATATTAATACATTATTGTATAAAACAAAAATTTGCTATCGCTTTTAGTATTGTATTTATTGCGATTGGGCTCGCTGGAAGCACTGGCGCTTGCGCCAGTTCTTAGTTTTTATTAATTACTAAAATATTTTGAATTATGTCTATATTGTTTTGGTGTAGTCTTTAAGAGTCTACACTTGTTTATAACTTGTTCTCTGTCTCGCAACGGTAAAAATCAATTAATTTCTGGCATATTTATCTTAATATATCCAGAAATTAATAGATTTTAGACAGAGCACGTGTGAACCGTGACCGCAGGACTTTTAATTCGTACGACCCCAGGTCACTGCCCTGTCTCGACGCTCAATTCAAATCCAGTGACTTCACGCCCGTCCCCTGAACAATGTCATCCTGTAAAGCTTAACTAAGCGCAGAACAGCGAAATATTTTAATACGATACATCAACCCGTATTTATACTAGGATATAACTTTATAAATTCGCTGATTTTGTATTTGTTTTGCATTACAATAGTCAATACAGTGTTTCTTAACAAGGGTATACGTTGTTACAATGTGCAAGGGCTGACGAACTCGTTCGTACAGGCTACGGGTTCGTCTATCAGCCGCCAGGTGCACGAACTCAAATAAACACACACAGAATCTATATATGCAGCGTAGAGGCTAATATATCAGGGACCAGTGGCGTACTGTACTTAAAACACCCTTAAATTAATGCAAGATTGATTTTATAATCAGTACTTTAATATAACATATATGGTTATTTTACAACAAATTTTCAAATGAAACGCTTGTTTTAAAACAGTCTAATTGATTACTAATTGCCATTTCGATAACTGAATATACATTTATTTCGATAAACTCGTAATACTTAGTTGTTAATTGATTATTATGCAACATTTATCTACCTGAGTTGCAGTAGATATCCGTGTTGATAACTGTATTAACTTCCGTGTATAATTCAAGGTGACTAACTTATGCACTTGTATTTCAAGCATAGATTACAATACATCTAAATGTAGCTCTATTATTTTTATTTACTACTTTGAAAACGATAAACTGTTTTAAACTATAGTTAAATTAAGATGAACCAATTTTAACAAAATGTGTCTGCTATTTCTTATAATTTGGAATTTTGGAACAGATCCTCAAAATGGTGACTCTATTTTATATGTACGGAATTCGTAAAAGTATCAGAAACACTTAGTAATGGAAAATAAAACAACCTTGTCTACGAATAATTTATGTTTTTATTAAGTAATCGTTGTTTATTTTTACGTTTTGTATAATATTTGCAGCCATATATCAGAAAAATAAGTGAACTATGTGTCGAGGCAACGTACGAAGTTGTTGTGTCATGAAAATTATAGAATATTTTGCTCCTTGGTATTTCTGTGCGGCAGACCCGCATAACTTACATGTAAATTTGGCTGCGAGTGCATTCTTTGAAATCCGCGTGGGTTTGGTTTAATTAGGTTTGAGTATTCCACAACATACTAAACAATTTCAAAGTCGTGTTGTATTCTTTTCGATACGATTTTGAAATTATTAATCGAAAATATAATTGTGTATTTTCATTCTATTATTCGTAAAACGATTTAACGATATAGAACTTTATAAATTATTACTTTATTTACGAAGTAATAAGTATTACTAAAAAAATTGTTACTGATATACAGGGCTTCCACGCATTCACTATATTTACTTCATAAATGTATGAAAAGTATTAAAGACGCTAAAAATACGTCAATGTTCTAACTTCGTTGACTCAAAACTAATTTTTAACATTTTTTTTTTCGGTAAAAGTTTATAGAAAAGTTCCCCATTGGTAACACAAGGTGTGCTTTTTATTTTTTCAATTGTCAATTAACAAATATGTGTTTCTAATTTCTTTTACGAAGTAATAAGTAAGTCTTCAAATCATGAAGAATTTCAAACTCGAGATTTAAACGGATATACACGTTTTGACCTTCCCTGACTCGAATGTGAATATTTTCGGAATGACGTCTGTGTGTGTGTGTGTCTGTCTGTGAACACTCTAGAGCAAATACTGTCAAACGTTAAATTGTGAAACTTCAAACTTATAAAACCGGAATTGCATGTTTACTCTATGCATTTTTGGTTCTATTTCCAATATCACAAGAACGGCTGCACTTATGGCAAAATTAGTTATATTCAAAATGATAGATATTAATATTTATTATATATTATAGTTACGAGAAAACTGCTACGAAAAATCTTAAATATCTTATTTATGTTGCCATGTATTTGCATATAGTTTAATCAATCATATTATGATTTGTGCCTGTTAATATTTTTATATTTTCTAGTAAAAACTACGTAATAGAAAGTCGAGTACAGGCCACTCTAGCTTTTTTTAATATACTCTTAATTAAAATATGTATAACTCTCTTATTTATTTAATCAATCATATTATGATTTGTGCCTGTCAATATTTTGATTTTTTCTAGTAAAAACTACGTAATAGAAAGTCGAGAGCAGGCCACTCTAGCCTATTTAATACACTCTTAATTAAAATATGTATAACTTTTTTATTTATTTAATTAATTGCCTGAAATTTGATAACACAAGGTTTTTGGGGTCGCAGATTACGAATCTGGCCTCAAAATCGGTCTAAAAACAAAATGGCGTCCACAAAATGAATATTTTATTCACTTTTATCCTTTGAAAACTACACTATTTTACTTTTTTTGTATACAAAATTGCTGTGGAAGCCCTGAATTTATTTCATTATTTTTTTGAAATTATAGTTACTATAACTGGTATTTATTTGTTTATGTTAAGATAAATATACCAATAATAGTTTACTATATATAGCAAATATACCATTTAAGGGGGTATTACTCTTTCGACGGCCTATTTCAGACGGTTTTCAGTAATTTTTTTTGTGGGTAAACTAAAACACTTGGAACCTTGAGCTTTTTTGCATCTTGTTTATTAATTCTTGGAGTACAAAATGTATTTTTTTTATGTATGTGGTCCATGTCGATCCGTCTCAAAATGGCGACCATGTCCGGCAGCTCAGTCTGTGCGGCCGGAAAGGTTTTGGCACTTTCTCCGCTATTTGAAACATAAAATCGAGTAGGTATTATTAATCTGCATTAAATTCTACGGAAATTGAACCTCTGTCGTTGCAAAATATTGAAAATTGGATTTTTCAGAGCGCCTCAAAGTTGAAAAAAACAGGCGAAAATTGACATTTTTGTTCAGACGGCTGCAATTTTCTCATTTTTCGATAAAATGTTTCGCCCGAGGGTCAATTTCCGTAGAATTTAATGCAGATTAATAATACCTACTCGATTTTATGTTTCAAATAGCGGAGAAAGTGCCAAAACCTTTCCGGCCGCACAGACTGAGGCGCCGGACATGGTCGCCATTTTGAGACGGATCGACATGGACCACATACATAAAAAAAATACATTTTGTACTCCAAGAATTAATAAACAAGATGCAAAAAAGCTCAAGGTCCCAAGTGTTTTAGTTTACCCACAAAAAATTTTTCTGAAAACCGTCTGAAATAGGCCGTCGAAAGAGTAATACCCCCTTAAGTCATTTTATATTATTTTTTAACCTGTATTTCTATAACGAATACATATTTATGGATCATAGTTCATCGCTACAAAATAATGATTTGCAAATCGATAAAAATAATCTAAGCAATTTGAAATTTTTACTGATTTATGGATATATATATATATATATATGGATGGATATATACATATATATATATATATATATATATATATATATATATATATATATATATATATATATGGATGGATATATATATATATATATATATATATATTTATGGATATATATATATATATATATATATATATATATATATATTTATGGATATATATATATATATATATATATATATATATATATATATATATATATATATATATATATTTATGGATATATATATATATATATATATATATATATATATATATATATATTTATTTCTAAATTCTGTTTGTGTTGTTTCAGGACACGGTAAAACTCATAGAGATGCAGCCAGCGTCCAGGCGACCCACGCAATCCCAGCCGCTTGTGGACTTTATTACTTTGAAGTAAAAATTGTGAGCAAGGGCCGCGATGGCTACATGGGCATTGGCCTGTCGGCACAAGGGGTTAACATGAACAGACTACCAGGTAAATTAAATCAAGACACTTTTATACATATACACTCAACTCCGCCGACTATGCGCATGCGTCTATGCGCATGCGTGTATGTACTGACTGCTAACTAGATAGGTTATGTTGCCGTTGTTATTGACATACATACGTATATTTTGAAATTGGCGCTTCAACTCGCGCATCGGAAATAGCGTGACCTCACGAGAGTATTTTCATACAAAGTGGATTTCTATATTCGGCTGAATTTTTTTTTGTTTTACAATAACCGCTAGGTTTTTTAAAATTACCATAGAAAATTATGATTATGACCATATTTTTCTAAGATATCAAATTCTACGTAAGAAATATATATATGATTTCATTGATTTGTTTACAATAAATAGGTTACAAGTTGCATCCACTACAATGGACAAATTTAGTCAACGACTTAATAGACTCATCTAAGTTTAGAACTATCGCGGTTTCAGTCACTGTTTTATTATATATTTTTCGCTAAAAACAAAAAATATGGATCTTTTATATTTTTATCTAGTTTAACATCATATTGGCAAAAAAAGACTCATTTTTAGCTCGCCGTACGTAGTACCGAAGAGGCTAAAGCATTCGGTCGTGTGTCTGTAGCATTCTCGGATCAAAAAATTTCATTAAGAAAAAGTTTCGTCTCGTCGCCCTGATTTCGAAAATGTATATAACTTATATACTTGGATGTTAGTCGTCGCTCGCTCGTAAGACCAAATTTTGTGCCCTCTACTCCTCTGAAGGTACCGGAGCGATTCACTCCAAATTTGGTACACATATTATTTGGCATCCCATTTGAATCCGCTCGCAGTTTAAATCCAATCGCCCGTATACTTCCCGAGTTATAGGGCCCCAAAATTTAGAGCCCCCCTTAATACTGCCCTTATAAAAATAATTAATACACTTAAAAATGCTACTAAAAATTCTAAGATATTTTATATCTATAAGATTTTTTCATTTTGTTAATCCAAAGCCCGAAAAAAATTATTAAATATTATAATTTTGAATTTTAAAGTATGAACTAATTTTTTTTTTATCAATATAATCTAAAATTAAATGTAAGACTTTTTACATCTATAACATTTATTGAAATTGTTAACCAAAAGGCCATAATAATTAAAAACCACTGCTCGCAACGCATATTTTACCTAAGGGCGAGCTCTACGCGTTGGTGCGTTTTACGCGTACCAAATCTTGTTTAATTAAATGTTTAAACTTTAAATATATATATATATATATATATATATATATTTGTTTTTATTTGCCTCATGGCTCCTGTACGCTCCTTTTTGTACGGCACCAAGGAATATAAGATGTAAACGGTGCAAGTGATTCCTCGTCACAGGATCGTTTAAAAAAAAGTAAACGGGATTTTAAAGTTACATTAAAATACTGTGTACTGAACCTCTAAGGTGATTTTTTTTATTGAAATTCCCATATTTAGCGCTTTATTAAAAAGAATGTGGGAAAAATCGTAAAAGTTTTCGATGTAAATCGCGTGCCAAAAATCGAAGTTTTATTCAACATGCAATTTTAGAGGTTCAATACGTAAAAGAAACAATTTCGAATAGAA
This sequence comes from Leistus spinibarbis, assembly GCA_933228885.1. Lineage (NCBI taxonomy): Eukaryota > Metazoa > Arthropoda > Insecta > Coleoptera > Carabidae > Leistus > Leistus spinibarbis. Next base: position 4,052,911 of record OW121810.1, on the reverse strand, counting down.
TGTTCAAAACTAGAAGGCAATTGGACTTATATTTTTTTCTGAATCATTTGAAAACGTTATTTCGAGAGAAACGCTTTTAAAGTTTTATTAACAATTTTAATCTTTCATTGATAAATAATTTATTTAGTATCTTATCAGTAATCATCTACTCCCTTTATTGTATTTATTTAAATATACGTCTTTATAATTAAAAATAAACAGAATCAAAAAATGAGAAAGTATACTTTAAACTTATATAAAATAATATGTAAATCGAATTTCGCAAAACCCTTTTAGGAATAAATTCTAGATGTATTAAACTATATATTTAAAAAAAAAACGATTCTTTTTCTTTTCACAATGTCCCCATTGTAGCATGGCCGCCATATTGAATGTTTTTAATACAATAGTGCAAATTCACTAATAATTAACTAAGAATTTGATAGACAATTTCTGCGTCATTTTAATTTGTGTAAAACCAAAATAAACAATACTTATAAACTAAAGAGCGTCATAACGCATATAAATTCAAGGTTATCCCAGTGAAGCAAACACCATGTTATTATTATTTGCATTAATAAACATGTAATGTTTATTTAGCAACAAAATTATATATATATATATATATATATATATATATATATGCAGTGTTTCTTCATAAGTTTAATTTGGTTGGATATTCAGGTTGGGACAAACATTCGTATGGCTACCACGGTGACGATGGCCACTCATTTTGTTCATCGGGCACTGGTCAACCGTATGGTCCGACATTTACCACTGGCGACGTTATTGGTTGCGGCGTGAATTTAATCGACAACACTTGCTTTTATACGAAAAATGGACACCACTTGGGTATTGCCTTCACCGACTTGCCCGTAAGTACTTATCTTATATGCGTATAAAGTATTATCGAACCCTATGCTTACTGCAATAAAGGGTCGATAAATACAGTTTCCAGCATTTATATAATAATTCCTATTGTGCCGCATACCATAAAGAAAATGCAACATTGCATTTGTGAAGAAAGGAATTGATTTATTTGTATAATTACAAATATAGATAAACATTGAGATGTATGTGTTTGTTTATATATGAATTTTTTTAATGTGAACGAGTTTATATGTGTAGAACGCTATTTTTAAACATGTAAACTGGCATGGGCCCCACCGTGAATGACGAGATTCTTAACCTTTACGCCACAGCTTAATAATTAATTTTCTGTATTTACTCAAAAAACTGTACAACAGTCTTGATCTTGAGATTTTCTAAACATTTGTAAGCATTTTATTGACGGGCTAAAATATTTTATATATTAAGGTCAAACATCAAGCTCGAAAAAAAAACCTGCCTACTTTTTAAAGAAAAAAAAAATATCAGTGAATTTGTAATTGCATAAATAATGCCTGGTAAAAATGATATTCTTTTTGTATTTACAGTTTCAGAGATAAAAAATAAAAACCTCCAAAATAGGATTCATTTATTATAGTTTTCATTTTTTATCTCCGAAACTGTAAATACAAAAAGAATATCATTTTTACCAAGCATTATTTATGCAATTACGAATTTACTGATATTTTTTTTTGTTTAAAAAGTAGGTCGGTTTTTGCGTAATCGAGGTTTGTTTAATCATGATAGGTTTTGAATAGTTTTATGTAATTAAGAAATATAACATTGAGCAAAAGTGTAACAATGTGTCCGTAATGCCTTTATATTCAATAAACAGTCATTATTCGTTGGAATATCTTTGATTATAGCGTAAAAATAGCTAATTTCTAATACTGCGCATGATTTCTATCACTGGTTGCTTGAACATTCAAAGTCGATGGTAGCGCCACCATCTAAAATAGCCGAGAGCGGAGCGGCATTACTTCGAACTAGATGGACCTGATGGTTTTTCTTAAAATGATTATTTTAATGGCTTGAGCACTTTTATGTTAACATATGGGCAATTTATCATATTTGGAAAGACGTAGTTTTCATTAGATATATGGCTTTAGCAATTGTATTTTAACATATCAATTATCACTTTTAAAAAATGAAGAGTGACCTGCACTCGACTCTCATTTATGTAGTTTTCATTAGAGATATATATATTCCAAATAAACTATCAAAAAATACTAATAATAATATTCCACATCAATATTCTGAAATTGTACCAATTAGATTATTATTTTATTACGTTATCAAATACTGTTTCTTCAATATAAAATATAGATGTAGTTTCTTTAATATTCACCTTATCAATGTATTCAAATATAATTTTTATCGTACAGTTAAACGTACAGTTTTTCAAAATATATTTTAATATTTAACACATTCTTAGTCGACCAATTTGTGTTAACCGGTAGAAAAAACATATAAGTTTGAAGTTTCACAATTTTCGGTTCGCCAGTTTTGGCTCTAGAGCGTTCAAAGACAGACACACACAAACACAGACAGACACACACAAACAGACAGATACAGACAAACAGATAGATACAGACAGACCGACAGACAGATACAGACAGACAGATACAGACAGACAGATACAGACAGACAGATACAGGCAGACAGACAGATACAGACAGACAGATACAGACAGACAGATACAGACAGACAGATACAGACAGACAATACAAACAGATACAGACAGACAATACAGACAGATACAGTCAGAAGCAGACAGACAGACAATACAGACAGATACAGTCAGATGCAGACAGACAGACAGATACAGACAGACAGATACAGACAAATAGATATAGACAGACAGATACAGACAGACCGACAGACAGATACAGACAGACAGATACAGACAGACAGATACAGACAGACAATACAAACAGATACAGACAGACAATACAGACAGATACAGTCAGATGCAGACAGACAGACAATACAGACAGATACAGTCAGATGCAGACAGACAGATACAAACAGACAGATACAGACAAATAGATACAGACAGAGAGACAGATACAGACAGACAGATACAGACAGACAGATACAGACAGACAGATACAGACAGACAGATACAGACAGACAGATACAGACAGACAGATACAGAAAGATAGATACAGACAGATAGATACAGACAGACAGACAGATATAGACAGACAGATACAGACAGACAGACGGATACAAACAGACAGACGGATACAGACAGATACACATAGATACAGATAGATACAGACAGACAGACAGATACAGACAGACAGATACAGACAGACAGACGCAGACAGACAGACTGATACAAACAGACAGATGCAGACAGACAGATACAGGCAGACACACACACACACACAGACGTCATTCCGAAAATAATATCATTGGATTCAGGGAAGGTCAAAACGTATATATCCGTTAAAATCTCGAGTCAATTTTAAGTCGTCTTTGATAAATAGACAAAAACGTATCAAACTTAAATAAATTTAATAAGAAAATTCCCCACCCAATTAGATAGATGGATCGGTGAGAAGTGAACTGTATATGATATGGGCACATAGTGTCCACGGGTTAACCTAGTTCACTATAATAAATAAATATCAATCAGAATCATAATATAGTTTTTCAACAAGTAAAGTAATTAGTTTGCTTCTAATTGTATGCCAATACGAAAATACTAGCACTTTCAGGTTTGTTATCGTAAACTTCACATGTGTTTTCTCGTGAAATTTCAGTGTTTATGGAAACTTAGATCTATAACAGTATAAATCTGTAATTCAGATATCTTTATAATAAACCACCTTTAGTAAATAAATGATCAATTATGTGTTAAAAAAAAGTCAAATAGCCTGTTCAAGGTCAAATTGACATACTAGTTTAGAATAATTAAATTGTGTGCAAATTAAGTGTGTATTTCGAGAATTTTCTATTTCAGCCAAACCTATACCCTACAGTAGGTTTACAAACACCTGGTGAAGTCGTTGATGCAAATTTTGGACAAGAACCATTTGTTTTTGATATCGAAGATATGATGAAGGAATTACGGGCTCGAACCCGGCTTTCAATTCACGAGTTCCCTGTACCAGAGAGCCAAGGAGAATGGCAAGCCATACTACACAAGTAAGCAACTACTTAAGGCCCGAGCTATTTTTATAAAAATAATATCAGTCGTTGTGTAATTGCATAAAAAATATCTGGTAAAAATATACATTTTTTTGAATACACAGTTTCTGAGATAAAAAATAAAACCTCCAAAATAGGCCTTTTTAGCTCGCCGTACATAGTACCGAAGAGGCTAAAGCATTCGGTCGTGTGTCTGTAGCATTCTCGGATCAAAAAATTCCATTAAGAAAAAGTGTTCGTCTCGTCGCCCTGATTCCGAAAATGTATATAACTTATATACTTGGATGTTAGTCGACCAAATTTGTGCCCTCTACTCCTCTGAAGGTACCGGAGCGATTCACTCCAAATTTGGTACACATATTATTTGGCATCCCATTTGAATCCGCTCGCAGTTTAAATCCAATCGTCCGTATACTTCCCGAGTTATAGGGCCCCAAAATTTGGAGCCCCCCTTAATACTGCCCTTATAAAAATAATTGAAACACTTAAAAATTCTACTAAAAATTCTAAGATATTTTATGTCTACAAGATTTTTTCCTTTTGTTGATCCAAAGCCCGAAAAAAATTATTAAATATTATAATTTTGAATTTTAAAATATGCACTAAATTTTTTTTTAATCAAAATAATCTAAATTTGGTACACATATTATTTGGCATCCCATTTGATTCCGCTCGCAGTATAAATCCAATCGCCCGTATACTTCCCGAGTTATAGGGCCCCAAAATTTAGAACCCCTCTTAATACTGCCCTTATAAAAATAATTAATACCTTTAAAAATTCTACTAAAAATTCTAAGATATTTTATATCTATAAGATTTTTTCATTTTGTTAACCCAAAGCCCGAAAAAAATTATTAAATATTATAATTTTGAATTTTAAAATATGAACTAAATTTTTTTATCAATATAATTTAAAATTAAATGTAAGACTTTTTACACCTTTAATATATTTTTAAATTGTTAACCAAAAGGCCATAATAATTTAAAACGACTGCTCGCAACGCCTACCTAAGGGCGAGCTCTACGCGTTGGTGCGTTTTACGCGTACCAAATCTTGTAAAGTAAGAAACTAAAATTTTTTTTATCAATATAATCTAAAATTAAATGTAAGACTTTTTACACCTATAACATATTTTCAAATTGTTAACCAAAAGGCCATAATAATTTAAAACGACTGCTCGCAACGCCTACCTAAGGGCGAGCTCTACGCGTTGGTGCGTTCTACGCGTACCAAATCTTGTTATTTTCGAAATACATATTTTTACCAGAATTGTTTTTCTAATTACGCATCGTTTAAAAAAATAACTCGGGCCAATTTTTATTTTGTTTCATTATGATATAGATTTTGAGTAATTTTATGGAATTAAGAAATATCATTGATTGTAGCGTCAAAATAGCTTATTTCTAATATTGATTCGAAGTTGATGGGTGGCTCCGCCATCAGAATTAGCTCAGAGCAGAACGGCATTACTTCGAACTAGACATACATACATAATGTTAAAGTTCTCATAGATTTAATTGCATTAAATTACGTTCCTTCTCTATTGCTATATGTTTCATCAAATCCATATTCTGTATTTACAGAATGGTATCTACATACTTAGTTCACCACGGTTATTGTGCCACCGCCGAATCTTTTGCTCATATGACGGGTCAACCGTTCAATGAAGATATATCTTCAATAAGAAATCGACAAAGTTAGTCTTCCCTATCTTCCCCCATAAAAAGCACGCGCAATTAACAATGTCAATGTTCTCTAGGAATTTTAAAACTAGTGTTAAATGGCCGAATGGGCGAAGCTATAGAAATGACCTATAGATTATACCCCGGTCTCCTCGAACACAATCAAAACTTACTATTCACGCTCAAATGTCGTCAGTTCGTCGAAATGGTAAACGGCAAAGACTCCGAGGTGTGCCCCCGCCGCTGCCCGCCAGGCCTGGGCGGATTCTCGCCCTCGTTTTGCCCGTCGCCGCGCCCAAACAGTCCCATCCAAACGTCGGTGATACAATCGACGAAAGCGTACAGCAATAACAAAACGAATAAGAATTTCACTGTTGAGGAATTGAACAACCAGAATAATAGCGCGATTAATGGTAGTGGCGTAACGACTAGTGTTGCCACCACAGCGCAATCAACTGGGAGTGCAGAGGCGGTTTCACCAGCTGTGATACAAGACGAATGCTTGGATAGCGACGTGGACATGGATACTGCATCTGATGAGGTGCAAAATGGACACAATACTAATGGAAAAGTATCACCGACAACAAACGGATATCAGAATGGAAGTAGTAATATTACTAGTAGTCATAATAAAAGTTTTATTGATAGTTTACAAAAGGAAGAAGAAGATATGGGTTAGTTTTAGTTATGGATTTGTACCCATACTAATGCCCATTTCACACCAAGACTTGAACACAGGCTCACTTTAAGTTGGCTGATCTTGAACTTCGTTCGACCCTCATACTAGATATTTAAATCTAATAACCTTCTTAGGTTGGCAAAATAATGTTTATTTAATTGATTTTATTGTTTGAAGCTTAAGGGAGCTGTTTTTTAACATTTATTTTCTCAGGGTACGTTCGAGATATTCGCATGCGGATTTTTGTATCGTATTTATTCAACTTTTCTCTTTCATAAGGTATTTTTTAAAGTCGGGTACGTTCAGCCCCGGCGAAGATGTCCAGGTCCAAAGTGGGCAGCTCAATTTAGGCGCGCGGTAGCATAACTCTGGTCCCAGTTGTTTGAAAAAAAATAAGAAATAAGAGTTTTAAAGTATATTAAATTGTCTAGGAATTGATACTTGGGTGGTCCATTTAGACCATAATTAGCAAAATGGCGACCATCTTCCAAAAATAGTTATATTTTGCCACTTTTTTTCTCCTTTGGCGGGCCTTAAAAAATATTAACAACTGTCGGACACACTTCGTCGAGGATCAATTCCTAGAGAATTTTATTACCTTTAAGATGCACCTATCGGGAGTTAAATCGGTTAATTTGTTGTCGAGATATTCTACCGCGCGACTTAAAAAATATGGTTTCGAAAAAAACGCGTTTAAAGTTTCACTTTCAGACTGACGCGCGCGAAAACGCCGTGCTTGAGCAAAAACATTGTTTTGTTTAAATCGCAATTTCACATATTTCCAACTCGAATTTCAAAAAACGGCTTCAGAGACTTATAGTCAACACTTCAAGGTGTCCTATTTTGCAAAAAAAAAATATATCGATTTTTTTAATCCGCAAAAGGTGAATGCCCCCTTAAGCATTCGGTCGTGTGTCTGTAGCATTCTCGGATCAAAAAATTTCCTTAACAAAAAGTGCTCTGAATCCAAAAATATATATAACTTGGATGGTAGTCGCTCGCTCGTAAAACCAAATTTGTGCCCCTACTCCTCTGAAGGTACCGGAGCGATTCACACCAAATTTGCTACATATTTTATTTGGCATCCCATTTGAATCCGCTCGAAGTTTAAATCCAATCGCCCGTATACTTCCCGAGTTATAGGGCCCTAAAATTTAGAGCCCCCCTTAATACTGCTCTTATAAAAATAATTAAAACACTAAAAAATTCTACTAATAATTCTAAAGTATTTTATGTCTACAAGATTTTTTCATATTGTTAACCCAAAGCCCGAAAAAAAATTATTAAATATTATAATTTTGAATTTTAAAATATGTACTAAAATTTCTTTTTTGTCAATATAATCTACAAAATATTTTTTCAAATTATTAACCAAATGGCCATAATAATTAAATACCACTGCTCGCAAAAGGCAAGCTCTACGCATTGGTGCGTTTTACGCGTACCAAATCTTGTTATATTATAAAATAAAATTAAATATGCGTCATAATATTATTTAATAGCACATTTAGTACTTATAAACGCATTAAATAAATAGTTTTGTAATCTGGTAATATTTAGAGTGGCAACGAATACTGCACTTTAAAACATAAATCTTTGTCTTCACGATAGACTCATTTTAACATCCTATCTTAAAGTCCTGGTGTGAAAAGGGCATAAACCAATGCAATTACAGAGTACTAATCTGTTAATATGTTTAATATTACGTATTTATTGTAGATGTAGATGTACCACTTAGCCGTAAATCGTGCGGTAAACCGGCCGTAGAACGAATATTAGAATTCGGTCGAGAATTATATAATATGAGCCAACGGCTCAAATTAGAACAAGGCAAAAATTCAGCTAATAAGAAAATGTTGCAGGTATACAATGTAATTTTCATCTAACACGATAGTATATACCTTTCGCTCACTGACATCACAGCCTACTGTCAAACTGCTGATAGTTTACCTGTCAAACTATCATTAACATCTCAGAATTGTAAAACACTAAAGTACAAGTTTCATATTCAGGTCAAATGTCGATGTGTTTCGTATTAGGATGCACATTCGCGAAGACTAGATAAATAATTAGGGGTGGCCTACACTGGACGTTCTTTTATGTAGTTTTCATTACAAATATATACCAATACTTGTACCATTTAGCTTATTATTTAATTAATAAGGAATAATTGAATAAAAACACACTTGGTTGGTTTCAAAATTAATTTAATGTAACTCAATACGTATTTCGGCTTTAACACCATCGTCAGAAGTGTCGGAAAGAAGTAAACTGCAAGGTATATATATACACACAAATAAATATAACAGGTCTAAAGGTTATAGACTAAAATTAACTTAAGGGGGCCTATTTCAGACGGTTTTCAGGATATTTTTTTTGTGGGTAAACTAAAACACTTGGGACCTTGAGCTTTTTTGCATCTTGTTTATTAATTCTTGGAGTACAAAATGTATTTTTTTTATGTATGTGGTCCATGTCGATCCGTCTCAAAATGGCGACCATGTCCGGCGCCTCAGTCTGTGCGGCCGGAAAGGTTTTGGCACTTTCTCCGCTATTTGAAACATAAAATCGAGTAGGTATTATTAATCTGCATTAAATTCTACGGAAATTGACCCTCGGGCGAAACATTTTATCGAAAAATGAGAAAATTGCAGCCGTCTGAACAAAAATGTCAATTTTCGCCTGTTTTTTTTCAACTTTGAGGCGCTCTGAAAAATCCAATTTTCAATATTTTGCAACGACAGAGGTTCAATTTCCGTAGAATTTAATGCAGATTAATAATACCTACTCGATTTTATGTTTCAAATAGCGGAGAAAGTGCCAAAACCTTTCCGGCCGCACAGACTGAGGCGCCGGACATGGTCGCCATTTTGAGACGGATCGAAATGGACCACATACATAAAAAAAATACATTTTGTACTCCAAGAATTAATAAACAAGATGCAAAAAAGCTCAAGGTCCCAAGTGTTTTAGTTTACCCACAAAAAAAATATCCTGAAAACCGTCTGAAATAGGCCCCCTTAAGTTAATTTTAGTCTATAACCTTTAGACCTGTTATATTTATTTGTGTGTATATATATACCTTGCAGTTTACTTCTTTCCGACACTTCTGACGATGGTGTTAAAGCCGAAATACGTATTAAATTAATTTTGAAACCAACTATGTGTGTTTTTATTCAATTATTCCTTATTAAATAATCATGTTTCAACAAGTGCCTACAGCTCATACATTTAATCTTATTATTTAATTACTTATTACTTCGTAAAAGAAAGTAAAATGTTTGAGAACTTAACAGGTACAAAATCAGCAGAGTTTGATAGTAGTAACGTGATCTATGGCGTAGAAAGACCAAAATCAATTACTATGTATACAGTCTTGTGCAATTGTAATAAACGCCAATATTTTCTTAATTTATACTTTATATGTAAAGTATATAATTATTTAAAATAATATTTGCAGAAGACTGTATCTTGTTGTTGTTGTTGTAAAATGGCGTTCTTTTGTTTGCAGGATGCTTTTAGTCTTCTAGCATATTCTAATCCATGGGCTAGCCCTGTTGGCTGGCAACTAGATCCTGTACAGAGGGAAAGTATATGTGCTTCCCTTAATTCTGCCATTTTAGGTAAGTTTTACATTATTCGATTGCAGCATTACGTCTGGATCCGCGCCTGTTCGAAAGCTTATTGGTATCGAATGTTTTTATCCTTGTATCAAAAATTAAAAAAAAATTGTGGCCAGTAAAGTACTTTCTTATACGTTCAGTATAGTAGGTTTATTATAACCGATGTCAAATATCAAATTAAATGAATCTATTTGGTTTCCCTGTGAAAATGTGTACATTTACAATATTAATAAGAGATTTAAGATTTTCCGTAGCACTTCTTCTAGTCATTGGATTATTTATTGAAGAAACTTTTCAAACAATAGTTGTGAGAAATATTTATATCTTTTAGGGCTGTTAAACAATATGACTTAAATAAAATCATCAGATTTCTTTGATTTTAATCGGATTTTTTTGATTTTTAAATTTATTAATAGTCCACTCGTATATTTTAGTGTATTGAATTATAAAGATTTATATTAATTTCGATTATAAAGATTTATATTTTGTTTCGCTCAGAGCGTTGATTATATCAGGTTTATTGAAAGATTATTTTGAGTTTGTGAATAATAAATACTCGATACTCTTAATTAAGTATCATCTTTAGTATTTTGTAGCTTAAAAAATGCGTCTAACATAAATAGTCACTAAGAATTCGTTTTACATGACAAATTTGTTAATTTTAATGTTAAAATTGTAATTGTTGATTTAAATCCACGACTTTTTTAAAATTAATCATGTGATTGCTCACTATTCCAGAGATCGTAAAAACAGGTTTTTTTAAGATCATTTTTTGATAAATTGGACAATGAAAATAAATAACATATGATATCAGTTCTCTTATTAACTATTCAAGATTACAATTTTTTTTTTATATATATATATATATATATATATATATTGCTAAGTATCTAAAAAATATCTGGAGTGGCCTGCACTCAACTTTCTTTTACGTAGTTTTCAATAGATAGATATTAATATACATATAATGGATCTGAATTTGAAGTACTTATCGTATTCACTCTTAAACAGTCAAATTTCACAGTAAAACTCTGAAATTGTTAATTAATTATGTCAGCAAATATATAATATAAATTGATTCTATAATAATTTACCTGATACAATTTATTCTAATAAGAAATCAATATTTTAAATATTAATTCATACAGATAACTGTCACAGTGATGCTTGTTTGTTTTCAATAAACAAGAAACAAATGACTCATGGTTGATTCGTTTTAAAAATAATAAAATTAGTCACAATTGTAGGTATCACCATGGCAACGTAAATAAGATATTTGAGTTTTTTCGTAGCAGTTTTCTCATAACTGGTACAATTTATGTAGAAACTTTTCAAACAAAAGTTGTGCGAAATATTATTATCTTTCATTATGAATATTACTATTTTTGCCGTAAGTCTAGCCGTTCTAGTGATATTGGAGATAGAACAAAAAATGTATAGAGTAAACATGAACTACCGGTTTGAATATTCTTTTCAAAAATGGGAGGTGCATATCTAGGGCATATACAAACCTTAAGTTTGAAGTTTCACAATTTTTCGTTCGGCAGTTTTGGCTCTAGAGCGTTCACAGACACACACACAGACAGACTTGATAAAACTGAAATTATTATACTTAGAGCTCACACGTGCTTATTAATTAAACTCTACTGAGTTAGAAAAATATATATGCTACTCAAATCAAACGTTATACAGCGTCATGAATACATACAAAGACACTACTGCGCGCTAATAATACGAAATTCTACATTTTACGGCGCCTGCCTTAGAGGCTTACATCTCGAAAAAGAAAGGAAATCTTTAGCACAGTGATTCCTGATAAGATATAAGAAAATGCAAAAAAAGAAAAATCGTTTTTTTTTTAATTTCTGGACTGGTGAGCCCCCTTAAGGGGGTATTACTCTTTCGACGGCCTATTTCAGACGGTTTTCAGGATATTTTTTTTGTGGGTAAACTAAAACACTTGGGACCTTGAGCATTTTTGCATCTTGTTTATTAATTCTTGGAGTACAAAATGTATTTTTTTTTTATGTATGTGGTCCATGTCGATCCGTCTTAAAATGGCAACCATGTCCGGCGCCTCAGTCTGCGGCCGGAAAGGTTTTGGCACTTTCCGCTATTTGAAACATAAAATCGAGTAGGTATTATTAATCTGCATTAAATTCTACGGAAATTGAACCTCTGTCGTTGCAAAATATTGCAAATTGGATTTTTCAGAGCGCCTCAAAGTTGAAAAAAACAGGCGAAAATTGACATTTTTGTTCAGACGGCTGCAATTTTCTCATTTTTCGATAAAATGTTTCGCCCGAGGGTCAATTTCCGTAGAATTTAATGCAGATTAATAATACCTACTCGATTTTATGTTTCAAATAGCGGAATGTGCCAAAACCTTTCCGGCCGCACAGACATGGTCGCCATTTTGAGACGGATCGACATGGACCACATACATAAAAAAAATACAATTTGTACTCCAAGAATTAATAAACAAGATGCAAAAAAGCTCAAGGTCCCAAGTGTTTTAGTTTATCCACAAAAAAAAAACCTGAAAACCGTCTGAAATAGGCCGTCGAAAGAGTAATACCCCCTTAAATCACGATTTAAATAAATGATTTAAACCCCGATTTAAATCATAACAGCCTTAATATCTTTCATTATAAACATAACTATTTTTTGGAGAAAGAACAAAAATTGCATAGAGTAAACATTCACTTCCGGTATGAATATTCTTTTTAAAAATAGGATGTACATTTAGACCATATACAAGTCTTAAGTTTAAAGTATCACGTTTTAAGATTCCTCAGTTTTGGCTCTAAAACGGTCACAGACAAACAGACACATAGACATCATTCCGAGGAGGGTCAAAATGTGTATTTCCGTTGTAATCTCAAGCTCCAATTTTTTTTTCAATAGCAAGATTTACTTTATTACTACGTATAAGAAAGTAAAAGCTGCATGAATTACATTAAAAATCAGTTCACGGTTTAGCTGAGTGGTTTAGAATTGACCTTATCACGTCAAAAGGTCCAAACCAGCAAAATCTTTTAAAAAGTACTCTATTTTTGGTAGTTTGTTTTTCTTTTGTATATATGGTAACTCTGATGTCCGAATGGTGGCCGAATGTCTGAATATTGTGTGGTTTTCTTGTGTGTAATGTGTTTTTGTGTAGAATCTTGTAATTTACCACGGCGGCCTCCGTTGGAGGTAGCAATGGCACACGCGCAGGAGCTAGTGCGACTTATGTCCACTTCCGGTCTGGGCTCGTGTGCCTTCGCCGACGTCACCGACCTGCTAGAGCACTGACACGCTCCACAACATTGTAAATCTAGGCGTTGCCATCGTGGGCTATCGCTGGCTGTCGTTTATGAGATTATTCATGCATACCTATACTGATTTGATGTATGCGCAACTCTTATTACTTTTACCTCACTTCTTGTCTTTTTACCATACCGTTGTTATATTAACTCCTTCTTCAGTAGAAACAGGGAACATGGGACGCGAACTAATATATTTTTAAATTCATGGGTTATTCTCTTTTTCCAGTTAAGGGGGCATTCACCTTTTGAGCACAAAAAAAAAGCTGTATTTTAACATTTTTTTTCTCAGGGTACGTTCAAGATATTCGCATGCGGTTTTTTGTATCGTATTTATTCAACTTTTCTATTTCATAAGGTATTTTTTAAAGTCGGGTACGTTCAGCCCCGGCGAAGATGTCCAGGTCCAAAGTGGGCAGCTCAATTTAGGCGCGCGGTAGCATAACTCTGGTCCCAGTTGTTTGAAAAAAAATAAAAAATAAGGATTTTAAAGTATATTAAATTGTCTAGGAATTGATCCTCGGATTGGACCATAATTAGCAAAATGGCGACCATCGTACGAAAAAAGTTAGGTTTTGCCACTTTTTTTCTCCTTTGGCGGGCCTTAAAAAATATTAACAACTGTCGGACACACTTCGTCGAGGATCAACTTCTAGAGAATTTTATTACCTTTAAGATGCACTTATCTAGAGTTAAATCGGTTAATTTGTTGTCGAGATATTCTACCGCGCGACTCAAAATATATGGTTTCGAGAAAAACGCGTTTAAAGTTTCACCTTCAGACTGACGCGCGCGAAAACGCCGTGCTTGAGCAAAAACATTGTTTTGTTTAAATCGCAATTTCACATATTTCCAACTCGAATTTCAAAAAACGGCTTCAGACACTTATAGTCAACACTTCAAAGTGTCCTATTCTGCAAAAAAAAAATATATCGATTTTTTGAATTCGCAAAAGGTGAATGCCCCCTCAAACAAAACAAATGTCCCTTCAGGTGTGATATTATTTTCATTGAACACTACTGTTTTTTTGTTTTAATTATTGTAGGATTTCAATTTTATTTATTATTTACATTGCTGTTTTACCTAATGAAGTGTCGTTTTTACATTAAATTTAGTTCGTAATTCAGAAGCATTTTATGTGTGACGTCAATAAGAATCAAACTGCTTAGAGAATCATCCAAATACGGGAATATTAATTAGTTTTGGGTACTTTCACTATTATTTGCGAAAATTTGTGATAGAAAATGAAATAAACTAAAGTTATGGTTTTACTAAATTTGTTTTTTCGTGTTAATACATAATTGAATTCAGTTTTAAATGCTGAGATAAAGAATCCTTAAAATTCCTGATAATTTCCCACCCAGAATTCGGTCAAATTGTACACAAATTTGAATATATATTCAATAGAATTCTATATATTTCTATAGACATGTGCTTACCGGGTATTTTTACGACGATACATTTGGTAAAATAAAAATTTCGTATCGTATGCATTAGAACATATGGCTACATATCGCAAAGGGGCTGTATTGGTATGTAGCTGTGTAACAGTAGGTGTGTATACAATTTCAAATAATTATAAACAACAGCCAGTTGTATGTAGTTAGTGTGTAACAAAACCATAGTTGCAATCTTGTATTTCTTGTGAATTATTAAAACGATAATCATTTTTAGTTAAGTTTAAGTGCAAAAATAATAAGAGAGAATATATTTTTACTGATTACTTATCAAGTAAACAAAAATATGGGGTAAACTTTGTTTTAAATATATAAATAAAATGCCCGAAAATATACATTTTACTGTGTGATAATTGTTATTGTATGGGAGGTGAAATAATATTGTATTTAATACTGCTGATTTGACACTATCTAGTGTGAACTTATAGTTATTTTGTAAATTATCATTTATTGAACATGTTATTATAATCATTATTTTAAGTGTTTTATTGCTAAAATTATTTCGTATTGCTGGTAACTTTTAGTGGTCATTATTTTCAAAATTAGTTTTGATATTTATTCATTCTATTTAATATATTGACTAAGTGCTCACAATTTGTCATACATAAAAAGAGTAAAGAATTCGAAATTAAGCTTAGAAATTATAAATAATAATTTCAGTTTGTTGTATGACATACAAGGTTAACGTTCACAGCAACAAAATTTATCATAAATTGTGTTGCTTGGAATGTTAAGGTAAAACATCAAGCTCGAAAAAAAAAACCTACCTACTTTTTAAAGAAAAAAAAAATACCAGTCAATTCGTAATTGCATAAATAATGCCTGGTAAAAATGATATTCTTTTTGTATTTACAGTTTCAGAGATAAAAAATAAAAACCTCCAAAATAGGATTCATTTATTATAGTTTTCATTTTTTATCTCCGAAACTGTAAATACAAAAAGAATATCATTTTTACCAAGCATTATTTATGCAATTACAAATTTACTGATATTTTTTTTTCTTTAAAAAGTAGGTAGGTTTTTGCGTAATCGAGGTTTGTTTAATCATGATAGGTTTTGAGTGTAGTTTTATGTAATTAAGAAATATAACTTTGACATCAAAAGTGTAACAATGTGTCCGTAATGCCTTTATATTCAATAAACAGTCATTATTCGATGGAATATCTTTGATTATAGCGTAAAAATAGCTAATTTCTAATACTGTGCGTGCATGATTTCTATCACTGGTTGCTTGAACATTCAAAGTCGATGGTAGCGCCACCATCTAAAATAGCCGACAGCGGAGCGGCATTACTTCGAACTAGATGGACCTGATGGTTTTTCTTAACATTGCTTGTCATAATACAAACTAGATTATTAATTATAATTTTCTAAGTTTAACTACTAATTGTGTTTCGCTGTGAACAATCCTTAAGAATAAGCATGTAATCTGTAAGGGATATAATATTTTGGCCCCATGTTGGGCAACGTGGATGGGTAATTAAATGCTTTTTATATATATATATATATATATATATATATATATATATATATATATATATATATACATATATATATATATATATATATATATATATATATATATATATATATATATATATATATATACATATATATATCAGTTCGGGTCCGGAGAAAATAATCACTTATCTGGTATAACGTACTCGGCACACTGGGATCATTGCACCCCAGTGACAAAAACCATCAAAATAAATGAGCTATTGAATATTTTTACTTCAATTTTTTTTTGTAGCCTTTTCAAAGGGTGCTTTTTAATTTAGTATAGGTTAAATATACCAAAAATTTAATTAAGTACCTTTAAAAAATTGAAATAGCGAACAAAAAGTGTTTTTATTAAATAATTCATAACTATTTTATTTTTACATATTAATGGCTAAAAACTTAGGTAGGTCTTCCACTAATGTGGCACTATAAGATAATAATAGAGGTTTAAGTGCCCCTTTCAAAAGAAGAGGTATTTATTTTCAGCAAATATTTGCAAAATTATCATATAAATTTTAGGTACTCAAAATTCTTGTATTATAAGCGTGGGGTGCATATGATCCCAGTGTGCCGAATAAGGGTTAAAAAAATATATACCGATATATTATTTCGATTCAGCTCTAATTTACATTTCGACAAAAATAACGGTTTTTTCCGCTTTTCGATGCAGTTCCGGTTCGAAGCCCTGCTTAATGTATTTAAACTAGCGCGACCTTTACATACTAACAATATGAGAAATTATCATGTTGTAGAATAGTCCTTAGATATTCGAGATAATAGCACTATAAACTAGCCCTGTGATTGGCTACTTGCAACTGATTTCATAATATATTTTTTAAAACATAATTTTTAGCCTTATGTATTAACATTATTCAATATATGTTTTAATATTACATAAAATGTTCACTTTCAAAGGATTTTTACATATATATTATTGAATTACATGAAATTTTGACAAAAAAAACAAATATTTGGCTTAATTTCACTATATTTAATATATTTTAGAAACCTTTTTGGATCTTTACAGTATTATATTATATTAAAATATATATTGAATAATGTTATTGTTGCTAAAAATCGTGTTTTTATAAATATTGTAAAATATATGAACTCAGTTACGAGTAACCAATCATAAAACTGCTTGTATCATCTTTTTCGAATATATAAGAACTATTTGGAACGTGATAATTTCCTATAATGTAATATTTAATTGCAAATTAATTAATTTTGGTCGCGATAGTTTAAATATATCAATCTATAGTTGAAAGTTCAACTCATTATTTAAAAAATAACACACCTATATGTTAAATAATATCAAGGCCAGTGCCATTTTTGGGCGTTATTAATTTCGTGGTCTATTCTTTTTTATATATGACAAATCGTGAACACAAAGTGATTAAATTAAATGGTAATCTAATGATATCAACACTACTTTAAAATGATTTAACTAAAATATATTTCAGTTATTTTATATTAATTATGAATTGGCATGATACAGCGATATATATATATATTGATTGATAACTTACATACATATATATTTGCTAAAATAAAACATAATAATAATAAGTTATGGTTTTCGTAGTGAGGATACTGACAAAATATAATATTACCTATGGATTTATTAAAATATATTACAAATATATATATATAAGAAACGTGTCAGAATAATAAAATAAGATTTACTAAAAATGATATGTGCACTAGCTTTTATGCACCTTGGATTTGTCTTGTGAAGGTATGTTATATATTGTATTTGTCAGCATTGGTGGTGATTAGGAAGACATGTTTTTAATCTGTAGATCGACAAAAAGATATATAATTCCTCTATTCGAACTCTTCATGCTGCATTGAAATATAAATATCGTAAATTGATTCACAAAACTAAGACAATTCTACTAAAAATTTGTTCATATTAACATCTTATCAGATACATTTTAATAAAATAATTATTAAATCATAATGCAACGTTTTATCATTGTTATCTTTCGAACTAACATGTTACTTGATTTTGTTATTTTTTAGATATTTTTCATTTATTCCAATTTGTTCGTAAAATAAATAATTATCAAATGACTAGCTTAGTACAGAATTAGTCGATGTTATCACTTTTTCAGGAACATCATTTAGCAGATTTTTAGTTTTCACGAACAAATTGGCATAAATAAGACATTTAAAATTTAAGAAATAAGTTAATATCGTTTTTAAACTATGAAATGTATATTTCAGTAATGAACGTTATGAATAGTTCGAATAGAGAATGAATATAAACACATATTAGTGAAAGTCGAATAGATGTATCCATTTATAAGGTTGATTAAGATAACGTTGTAAATGTTCAACGTTGTTTCAAAACCTCTTAAAGGTGATACAGTAACGTTGTTGTCAAACCAGGATCTAATATTATTTTGTAGTAAACGATATTATGGATAACGATTATATAAAAATAAGTTATATTTCTCTATATATAAATATATATATATATTATTATGTAAGTTGAAGAATGTTTTATTTAGATTTTTTTTGTTTTTTTTTTTTTTTTATTTTATACTAAATCTTAATTTTGATGTAATTGTATATTTACGTTCAGTTCCTGAACTACTAAATGTTTGATACAAAAAATAATAAAATCACAGTTTTATAGCTCGAAAAATTATTTGGGAATTTATTTTACCTTATCCTATCTTCTTAATATTCATTATCCATTAGAATACTTGACATATATTGATAATATTAGTTATCATTTTAGTTTTTAATATCAATATATAAAAACTGGGGTGGCCTTCACTCGAGTTTCTTGTCCGTGCACTATCTGTATTTTGTTTTAAATTCTCCCTACGATATATTATAACTAGGAAAACCTGGGTTTAAAAGAACCATTTTCAAACGTGATTGTTTAGGAAATCGTATGGTTTTCGAAATAAACTTAAAACAAAATTTACTAGAAATTTTAATATCTTCAACTTTTAAGAGAATCACTTTTTCTCTAACTCATTCCGTTTCTGCGATAAAATAGCAAGAGTAAATTGTTATTTCCAGATAAGATAGTTTTCAAAAATAGATGCATACCAGTGTTTAAGTTTAACAATTTTGGCTTTAGAGCGTTCACAGTCGTCATTCCGAATAAGCTCTGATTTGATGCATAGATGGTCAAAACGTGTATATACGTATTTACATATCGAGTTTAAAATGTTCATGATTACAATAAATTCTTTTAGGCTTCAGCCAAGAAAGTAAAAAATAAATTATTGGAGGAAAATTTAAAACATAACTAATACGTATCTGGTATATAAAGTTATATATCTGAGCTTTGTTCATTAAAACATATATATGTATTTCCTGCGAACATTCATCAAAATGTAAGCTCTACTTAAAGTGTTAAAAGTGCAATTAGGCATAAATTTTACTAAACGAAAATTTGATACGTATCTGATACATAAAGATATATATCTAAGCTTTGTTCACTAAATGTAACAATTACATGTGTGTTTCCTGTGAACATACATCAAAATTTAAGCTCTACTTAAAAAATTAGATGTTCAATTAGGCATACATTTAAAGTAAAGGAAAATTTAACACATATTTGATACGTATCTGGTACATAAAGTTATATATCTGAGCTTTGTTTACTAAATGAAACATATATATGTGTTTCCTGGGAACATACATCAAAATTTAAGCTCCACTTAAAGTGTTGAAGGTGCAACTAGGAATAAATTTAAAGTAAAATTAAATTTAACTCAAGTTTGATACGTATCTGGTACATAAAGTTTTTTA
Organism: Leistus spinibarbis; assembly: GCA_933228885.1. Classification (NCBI taxonomy): domain Eukaryota; kingdom Metazoa; phylum Arthropoda; class Insecta; order Coleoptera; family Carabidae; genus Leistus; species Leistus spinibarbis. The sequence continues at coordinate 4,032,854 of OW121810.1, read as the reverse complement.
TCTGAGCTTTATTCACTAAATGTAACATTTACATGTGTGTTTCCTGAGAACATACATCAAAAATTAAGCTCTACTTAAAGTGGCATAAATTTAACATATTTGATACGTATCTAGTACATAAAGTTATATATCTGAGCTTTGTTCACTAAATGATACATAAATGAGTGTTTCCTGGACACATTCATCAACATTTAAGCTTTACTTAAAGTGTTGGACGTTCAATTAAGCATAAATTTAAAGTAAAGGAAAATTTTACACATTTGATACGTATCTAGTAAATAAAGTTATATATCTGAGCTTTGTTCACTAAATGTGACATATATGAGTATTTCCTGGGAATATACATCAAAATTTAAGCTCTACTTAAAGTGTTAGAGGTGCACTAGGCATACATTTGAAGTAAAAATATGACTAAAGGAAAATTTAACATGATTGTTACGTATCTGATACATAATTGAGTGTTTCCTGGGCACATTCATCAACATTTAAGCTTTACTTAAAGTATTAGACGTTCAATTAGACATACATTTAAAGTAAAGGAAAATTTAACACATATTTGATACGTATCTGGTACATAAAGTTATATATCTGAGCTTTCTTCACTAAATGTAGCATATATGAGTGTTTCCTGGGAATATACATCAAATTTTAAGCTCTACTTAAAGAGTTGGAGGTGCACTAGGCATACATTTGAAGTAAAAATATTACTAAAGGAAAATTTAACATGATTGTTACGTATCTGGTACATAAAGTTATATCTCTGAGCTTTGTTCACTAAATGTAACATATATATGAGTGTGTTCTGGGAACATACATCAACATTTAAGCTCTACTTAAAGAATTAGACGTTCAATTAGGCATACATTTAAAATAAAGAAAATTTAACACATATTTGATACGTAAGTTATATATGAGCTTTGTTCAAAATTTAAGGCACATATAACAAATAAAATAGCTTTACGATGCCATGACCAAAATATGTTTTGGCAAGAAATGTGTTACATGGCCGCTATGGTGGTGGTCATATATACCGCTATGAGCAAGGAAATTTAACGTAGTAACATGGGTGTTATAATTCTGGCAAAGATCTTTTCTAATGTGGCACAGAGTATGTATTGGGTATTTTCTCTTTTCCGGTGTATACCAATCGGTGTATGGTGTATTCGTCATGGTCCTCGTTGTACGTACGTGTGTGTAAGTGGCGCGGGCGTGCTTCGCGCAAGCGCTGTTGGACGAGAGCGCCCGGAATCGAGCGTCGGTGTACGTCTGGTTGTCCCTTAGGCGGGGAGCGCTCGCTGTCAACGTTACAAGAGCCATATCGCCGTACAAAAACAGACAGCAAGCGAAACCGTGTTTGTGCAACCATTTTGCAACTGTGTACGCTCGCTCGGTCGCGTTTCAACAATTCTAATCAGGTGTATAGCGACTAGATGTTTAGTGGTTCGGGCTGTGTGATGTTTTATGAATCGCGACGATTATTTTATAGTTCGGACAGTAATTTATGTAAGTGCTGATGATCTAATGTGTGCAAGTGTTTGGAAATAGGTGTGAGAATAAATTCGATCAAGTGAACGGGTGCATTATAAGGCGGAATCATTGCCGGAGTAACGTTTTGTATAGAGGTTGCGAGAACCATGGGGTGCACCTCTTCGGCTGAGGAACGGGCGGCGATAGCGCGCAGTAAGCAAATCGAAAAGAACCTGAAGGAGGATGGCATCCAGGCGGCGAAGGACATCAAATTGCTCCTGCTCGGTTAGTCCACACACCTTATTCACACTACACACAATCATTATAAACGTGCCTCTTTAGGGATACACAATCATTGAAATATGCACGCAAAATGTATTTATATTATGTACAATATTTAGGGATGCCATTTTTATTTGCATAGAGAGATTTGAGATATTGAGATTTCTCCGTATTGTACTATTCTTTAGCAACAAATTAAAAACTACTCATTGAGATTTAAAAAAATACACAATGGAGTTTCTTAAAGTAGAAATAATATACTTATAAATTAGTTTAAATGGGTAAACAAAATTACGCATAATGGCGTAGTATTTAATATATTTACGGAAATAATGGTTTTTATAGCTTTACCCAATGTTTTTGGAATAGCATATCTATACTTGAAAATGGTATGTGTGCCACCCATACATAAGGAATAAGAGTGACGATTATTTATGTATATGTAATAAATTACACAATTGTACTAATTTGTCTATACTACAATATTGTTTTAGCCATTTAGCAACAATTATCGTTTATTTACTACTAAGATTTCGCGGTATTGTCGATACATATATACATTTTTAGCATATCGTACGAAGTACAAAAGAGCTGTAGTATTCTCGGTTAAAAAATGTATTATCTTGTCGCCCTGAATTCAAAAATACTTATAACCCATATAGTTGGTTAGTCGTCGCGCGTAAGACTAAAATTTGTGCCGTCTTGTGCTCTGAAGGTACCGGAGCGATTTGAACCAATTTGTTTCTCTCATCCGTTCGCCATTATACCCCAAAATTTGGATTAATTTCCGATTAATATCTTAGAAAGAATTTAAAATATGTTTTGTCTTTATATTGTAAACTTAAAGGCCATAAAAAATATTAAATATAATAATTAAACCATTTAGAATATGTAATTGTAATGTAGCATTCGGTCGTGAGTCTGTAGCATTCTCGTCGCCCTGAATCCAAATATATATATAACTGGATGTTAGTCGTTGTTCGTAAGACCAAATTTGTGCCCTCTACTCCTCTGAAGGTACCAGAGCGATTCACACCAAATTTGCTACACATATAATTTAACATCCTATTTGAATCCACTCGCAGTTTAAATCCAATCGCCCCTATACTTTCCGAGTTATAGGGCCCCAAAATTTAGAGCCCCCCTTAATACTGCCCTTATAAAAATAATTGAAACACTTAAAAGTTTTACTAAAAATTCTAAGATATTTTTTATCTACAAGATTTTTTCATTTTGTTAACCTAAAACCCGCAAAAAATTATTAAATATTATAATTTTGAATTTTAAAATATGCACTAAATTATTTTTTTATCAATATAATCTAAATTTGGTACACATATTATTTGGCATCCCATTTGAATCCGCTCGCAGTATAAATCCAATCGCCCGTATACTTTCCGAGTTATAGGGCCAAAAAATGTAGAGCCCCCCTTAATACTGCCCTTATAAAAATATTTAATACACTTAAAAATTCTACTCAAAATTCTAAGATATTTTATATCTATAAGATTTTTTTCATTTTGTTAATCCAAAGCCCGAAAAAAATTATTAAATATTATAATTTTTGAATTTTAAAGTATGAACTAAAACTTTTTTTTATCAATATAATCTAAAATTAAATGTAAGACTTTTTACACCTATAACATATTTTCAAATTGTTAACCAAAAGGCCATAATAATTAAAAAGCACTGCTCGCAACGCATATTTTACCTAAAGGTGAGCTCTACGCGTTGGTGCGTTTTACACGGACCAAATCTTGTTTTTTTGAGTATATCTAAAAATTGTATGAGTATTTAGAACATTTTTTCTGATTTTGAAGTTAAAATAATTAAGAATATGTGTATATTTTTAATTTAAAGTATTATTAGACGAGTTTAGTACGTTTTGTGATGTTTGCATTTATTCGGTGAGCTGATGGCATAGGTGCCTGTATCTATGTTTATTAAAAGTAGCATTTATTAAAAGGCTACAATCAAGATTCGAACCTAAGACCTCTCCCATCTCATGCAAATTAGCAGTGAGCTACGATTATATTTCAAAGAAACTTATTTTTCAAATATCTTATTCTGTATATTTAACAATGTAATATCATTTAAATAATTAATTATAAAGTGATTCACATTTTGAAAATAGCAAAGCTGACTATTCGTTCAAATATTTACAACAGAGATGGGATACCTCCTTCACTTTAAACACTATAAAAGTCGATGTAAACATAGGAAACATAAAATTACACTTAAAACACATAGTTACATCTCCTGTTGAACTTATGGACTCAAATATAATTTCATGGAATATTTTATAGAAAATTTATTTTGTTTAACGACTGTAAACTGTTTAGGTTAAAAATAATTCAAGATTTGGTCGTGACCGGGCGACTCAGTAACCCAAATGATAATCTGGTGCGGTCATCGTGACCGTTTCGTTAGTTTTAACTAAATTCTGATACATTAAAGGCACCGGAAACCGACAAATATTTGAGCATTACTGAGTTACACTTACACGAAAGTGTTGCCATAGAAATGTTGGCATTTTCCTAGCAACAGTCACTTTAGAGTACGATTTAATTATTATCTTATAGCGCTTGACTTGTTTGTTGTTTGTATCTTGTTCTTTGTCTAGCAACGGTAAATATGTATTAATTTTGTGAATTATTGACAAATATCCACCCTAGAACCATATCTACAATATGGCATATTTTCTTACAACGAAATGTTATTATTGTTGCTATATAATCCAAAATAATAAATATATATCAATTTACAGATCCAATAATAATAATTCGTTATAAAACAAGGTTAGGTACTAAGCACCTATGCGTCCAGCTCGCTTTATAAGTAATATATGCGTTGCAAGCAGCGGTGTTTAATTATTATGGCCTTTTGGAAATGATATGCAATTTTTAAAATTCAAAATTATAAAATTTAATAATTTTTTATGGCTTTTGGGTTAACAATATGAAAAAATCTTGTAGACATAAAATATCTTAGAATTATTAGTAGAATTTTTGGGCATTTTAGTTATTTTCATTAGGGCAGTATTAAGGGGGGTTCTAAATTTTAGGGCCCTGTAACTCAGGAAGTATACGAGCGATTGGATTTAAACTGCGAACAGATTCAAATGGGATGCTAAATAATATGTGTACCAAATTTGGTGTAAATCAGACTCCTCTGAAGGTACTAAAGCGATTTGTGCGTAGAGGGCACAAATTTGATCTTACGAGCGAGCGACGACTAAGTTATATATATTTTTGGATTCAGGGCGACGAGACAAACATTTTTTGGGATTTTTTTTATCCGAGAATGCTACAGACACACGACCGAATGCATTAGCTTGTTCGGTACTTCGTATGGCGAGCTTAACATATGCTATATTGTAGTTATTATGATTCTATGGTGGATGTTTTACGAAATTATTTAATAAGTCAAAAATTAATAGTCTTTTAATGTTTGCTAGACAGAAAATGAGTTATATACTAATCTAGCACTTTAAAATTCCAAGGATTACGAATATTATCTCGCTTTATCACGTATGGACGACATTAGACTATCTTTATTTTTGTTACTATAAAGTTTAGTCAGCGTAAATGTATGAAACAGGCCCTAAGGCCCGATTTGTCATGACTTAAACTACAGTTATAGTTCAAGTTCTAAATTTTATTTTTAGTGCCCTTTGAATAACGGGACTAACCTAACCCAACTTAACTTAACCATGTTAAGTTTAAATTTTATAATTTAACACAAATTTGTGGCACTTACTAAAGCTTTTGACTATGTAAGGTCAAAAAACAAACAATGTATACGTTAAAATTAATTGTTTGAGAATAAAACAGCTTCTATAAAACCCAATATTAAAATTAAGGTTTTACGTTTTCATAGTTACGATATTTGGGTACCAATGTTATTCAAAAGGCACTAAAAACAGAATGTTTAACTTAAACTAAAACCTCGTCAAAAATAAAAGCGGTAGATTTTAGTAAAACAAATATCAGTTGATCCGTAATTGCATAAGTAATGCGTGGTCATATATTTTTTGTTTTGAATGTTGAGTTTCGGAGATAAAAAATAAAAACTCCAAAATAGGCAATTTTTTATAACATTTATTTTTATCTCTAGATTAAAAAAAATATATTTTTACCAGACATTATATATGCAATTACGAATCAACTGATAATTTATTTTTATACAAAAAAAATCGTTTCCATTTTTATTATTCGTGGTTTGTTTCATCATGATAGGTTTTGAGTAGTTTTATGTAATTAAGGCCCAATATTACAGTGGAGGTTTAAGGTTTATCTTTACGTTTTTATAGTTACGACAAAAACAAAATATTAACTTAAACCAAAACTGGGCCTAAGAAATATAACTATGACCAAATGTGTAACAATGTGTCTATAATACATTTTTATTCAATAAATAGTCATTATTCGACGAAATATCTTTGATTGTAGCGTATTAATTGAATATTCGAAGTTGTTGGAGATCCGAAATAGCCCCGAGCGTTATTTCAAACTAGATGTACGTACTTGATGGTTTGTCTTAAACAAGACCAAGACTGTAATATAACCCTAAGGGCCGCTTTTCAATACCTTAGTTCGTTAGTAAACGAAGTTTAAGTGTTTTTAATCATTGGTTATAATATAAACTCAGTATCCATATATAATATATAAATATATACATTAAGTATTATTCAAATTGCGAAATATTACTAATAACTGTTTGCATCACTGCTTCTTAATGTGGCCCAAAAAAAAAAAGCATATATATATATATATATATATATATATATATATAAATATATATAAAAATATGTTGTAAATCTATAAGAACGTTTTTCAACAATATATATATATATATATATATATATATATATATATATATATATATATATATATATTTATATATATATATATATATATATATATATATATATATATATATATATATATGTTGTAAATCTATTAGAACGTTTTTCAACAATATATTTATATATATATATATATATATATATATATATATATATATATATATATATATATATATATATATATGTTGTAAATCTATAAGAACGTTTTTCAACAATATTTCTATATATATATATATATATATATATAGAATCTTACCGCAACTCATATTTTCAAAAACCACTGCTTTTTGGCCATTTTGAAGTGAAATTATTAACTATGAATTAAAATAAATGGACGGAAACACGTATTTGGTAAAAATATATGCAAATTAGGCAATAATATGCACTTATTTCATATTAAATACTTAAACATTGAATAATAACATGTTACTCCTCTTAAACTTAAGATTTACAATGCAAACAATGTTTCCGTAACTCGTACGTCACTAATGCACATTGAAATACTGTTTTTGACGCGCACGTGGTAGCACTTTTATTTATATTTGTTGTTTGGTCGGTTATTTTAACATAAATGCTTAATAACGACATTCACAAACTTCAAATTAGAATAAATAATACTTAATTTTATTAACTAACAATTATTTATATTTCTCATTGACATACAATATTAATATAATATAGTAGATGCCACTCTGTGTAAGGTACACAACACACTAAATACACTTCAAATCATCAAATGAATTGAAGATTTATCACACAAAAACTTTTTTGACATTTCATTCTGATGTTTGATTCGTTTTTGTCTATTTCAAAGCAGACTGAACTTCAGAATCGTAGTGATTGTTTTATTTCAGTATAAACTATTTGATTATTTTTTATTACTTTATTAGCCGTCGCGATGGCATGGTGGCTAAGACTCTCGCCTCTTACCCTGGAGGTCGTGAGTTCGATCCCCGTCTATGCCAATTTGTATTTTTACACACACTTACATACATACAAACATTATATTAATATTATCGAACATAATACATGATACGTGTAATTAATGATACTAAAATATGTCTCCATTAAAGAACTACAGCTGTTTCAAAATCTTACTGATTTTCCGTATAGACCTATAGACTGGCTCAGAATCGCACCATAAGGTTAGCTTAGGATTTAAAGTGGGAGTGGTACAAACGCTCATAATAGTGTTAGAGCTAAATGCATTGTACTGATTCATGTTATAGAAATACAACTTTACATGATAGTTTCTAATTTTTAATGCGTTAATTAAAGTTATATAAAGTATTAAATAAATATATACAGCGCGTGCGTATATTTATATCCATGTGAAAAGTGGTAATAGTCGTTGTTAGTGAGGGCGCCACCGCCACCGCCATGAAAAGCTCAATATTCAGCGTGCGGGTGCGGAGACATGCGCACACTATCAAAGTGGCCCCAGCCCGAACAGCGAACGGCAATCTACACACAAGGATGCATCTTTTTGGCCATTCATTGCGGCGCATTCACCAATAGATGACATCCGTACACCGTATTAGGGTAACCATAGGCACGTTTCGTGTCGTGTCGTGTCGCTTGTGCCATGCAAACTTTGCAAAATGAATATGGATGACTGTTCCACTGTTTTATGTAAATAATAAACACTAAACTTGTGTACACTGTGTTAAATACTAGCAGCTAGCACCAGGCCCGTATTTACCCGCTTTGAGCCCTTAGGCCAATATACAACCCTCAGTATAAATACACTACTTAAAAAAAGAAAAGAAACCGTGCATACAATTTAGCATTTATTGATTACTGTTTTACAAAATTCAAGCAGCATACGCAAAAAAAAAAGAAAAATAGAGTGGCCTTCATTCAACTTCCTTGTTCTTTTATTATTTACTAGGGTCACCCGTGGGCACCATGTGCCCATATGGTATACAGAATATAGGTCAGTTTTGACTGATGGCGAATTTTCATGTAATTTAATAATAATAACACGGTATCGTTTGACTATAATAGTAATACAAATTTCCACATCGCAAATAATAATAAAGAAAAAATCGAGTTCTTTCTTTGAACGCTATTTTGTTCTTAGATCACTATGCTGAGATTAACTAATCGATCGCTTATCATGCACTGTGTAACATCCGATAAATTTAAACAAAATTTTGTTTAACTTTGATTTTAACCTTGTATGGTGCATATGTGTTGTATCATTTAGACAGTTTCCATGATTGTATATAAAAAACAGGATTACAAATTTACTTACGATTGCTGTTTATTATTTGAATTGATTATTCAAATAATTACAAATCCTTTTTACACAACATTTGACATTTGATTCACTATTGTTTTCGAATTAAATAATCAGGCTAGATTCTGAATTTTGCAGTATTAAACTGATGCAGTGTCACAACGGCAGTTTTAAAAGTGATGATAATTAGTTATCTGCTAAAATACAATGGATTGTGCCATCAAAAATAAAAGAATAAAATTGCCAACCAAACATGTTTCTAAATATGTTTGAATTATCTCTTCAAGATTTTATTTCTCTAATAATCAGAATTATAAATATACTTACTTGCAGTTATTATAATTTGACAAACTATAAAATCTTACCGCAACTCATATTTTCAAAAATCACTGCATCTTGGCCATTTTGAAGTGAAAAATATTAACTATGAATTAAAATAAATGTACAGAAACACGTATTTGCTAAAAATATATGATAATTAGGCAATAATATGCACTTATTTCATATTATATACTTAAAAATTGAAATTATAACATGCTACTCCCCTTAAACTTAAGATTAAACTTTGAATTGAAGATTTATCACACAAATACCAATTTTGACTGATTTCATTCTGACGTTTGATTCGTTTTTGTCTATTTCAAAGCAGACTGAACTTCAGTAGAGTAGTGATTGTTTTATTTCAGTATAAACTATTTGATTATTTTTTATAATATTATTAACAGTCGCCATGGTGCAGTGGCTAAGTGTCATACCTTTCACCCTGGAGGTCGTGAGTTCGATCCCCGTCTATGCCAATCTGCATTTTTACAAAAAAAAAGCGTTCTACACATACACACTCACATACACACTCATTCACATACAAACATTTCTGGGTTATTATATTAATGATACAAGTTCTAAGTTTTAAGTTTCATAATTTTCCATCAACAGTTTCGGTTTTAGAGCGTTCACACACAGACGCCAATCCAAAAATAGACAAATTCGATCCAGTGTTGGTCAATTTGTCCAGTTTTAAAAATTTCATGGTTACAATACGTCCTCTTAGACTTTGTCCAAGATAGTAAAAATATATTTTGAACTTTAAATATTATTTCCTCAACAACTAATAAAGATTAAAAGTTCTCCTTCTCAGGGGTTGATAACAATAACTGAACAATTATTATCGCAAAATTAATTTCGACCAACAATCAATACATGTTAAGAATAATACCAATTGGAATATATATGTCATCTAAATACTGAAGTATATTATTTATTAGTAATGATTAGCACTTTGGGTGGTATAATATAAATATAACGAGCCCTTGCTACATTTAGTTTCAATATTAATTTGGTTCACTGTTCAATGGCCTCTGTGATATATCTAACCATGCATTACGTATATATTTACACTTGCGCAGGATATTAATATTTTATTCCTTCCGCATCTGAGCGGAAATCAAAATTATATCGCTAAAATTAATGGTATGGATGTTTTTACTTTCTTGGGCGAAGTCTAAAAGGAACTCTTATACTCGAGATTTCAATCAAATGTTTCTATTTTCGAAATGACGTCTGTATGTGTTTGTGAACGTTCTAAAGTCAAAACTGTCGAACGTAAGATTGTGAAACTTCAAACTTAAGACTTTTATATGCCCTAGATGTGCACCTTTTATTTTTGAAAGGCATATTCAAACCGGAAGTGCATGTTTACTATACGCATTTTTGTTCTATCTCCAATAACACTAGAACGGCTACACTTATAGCAAAAGTAGTTATGTACATAATGAAAGATATTAATATTATGCACAACTTTTATTTAAAAAGTTTCTTTAAAAAATGTACCAGTTACGAGAAAACTGCTACGAAAATCATAAATATCTTTTTCTTTTGTTTCCATGATTAAAGTTTCTTCAAAAATCGGTTGTGGCTAACACAGAACTTTCTTTTATGTAATTTCATTAGGAATATATATTCCAAACAAACTATCAAAAAACACCAATACATCACCAAACTCAACAGCAAAATTAGCTTATTATTTAATTATGTTAGAAAATATTTAATATAGATTGATTCTATAATAATTTACCTTGTCAAGTATACAAATATTAAATCAATATTTAAATGAGAAATTTATCTAATTAATCGTTTGTTTTCCAATTATATAAATATTTATATATATATATATACGATTTAAAATTAAAATTTCTCACAAATGCATTTCCATGACAGTACTAATAAGAATATTAAGATTTTCCATAGCGGTTTTCTCGTAACTGGTACATATTTTAAAGAAACTTTTCAAACAAAAGTTGTGTAAAATATTAATATCTTTCTTTATGAACATAACCATTTTTGCCATAAGTGCAGCCGTTCTAGTGTTATTGGAGATAGAACAAAAATGCGTAAAATAAACATGCACTTCCGGCTTGAATATTCCTTTCAAAAATAAGAGGTGCACATCTAGGGTATATACAAGTCTTAAGTTTGTTGTTTCATTATTATACATTCGACAGTTTCGGCTCTAGAGCGTTCATAGACACACAGACATACAGACGTCAATCCAAAAATAGTCACATTTAATTCAGAGAAGGTGAAAACGTTTTTGGTGATACCTATACTTACTTGTTACTTCGTAGGGATTATATTTAATTAATTTCGACAGAGAAATAAAATAGATTAAAATAATTTGACAATTGATTTCTTAGACGATTGTCGTACGCTCGAGTTAATATGGTCTGAATACAGATTACGGCTTATAATAAGAAATACTTTTTTAACAAGCCCTTTCACCAATCTCTTATACCAATAAGAGTAATTGCGCTTTTGTAATATTTTATATATAGTATAACCGTAAATTACGCAATACAAAATATTATAACGAGCAGTCAAATATTTATTCTTGAGAATCTATTTAAAAGAATTCTTTTGACACACCCACCCACTTCAATACACACATATTATTTCTCTTTCTGTTTATTTTTCAACTATTTATATTCAACTTGTTGATATGTAAACCATAGCAGTTAAACTCGTCGTATTCATTGACTGAGAAGCTTAAGGGGGTATTACTCTTTCGACGGCCTATTTCAGACGGTTTTCAGGATTTTTTTTTGTGGGTAAACTAAAACACTTGGGACCATGAGCTTTTTTGCATCTTGTTTATTAATTCTTGGAGTACAAAATGTATTTTTTTTATGTATGTGGTCCATGTCGATCCGTCTCAAAATGGCGACCATGTCCGGCGCCTCAGTCTGTGCGGCCGGAAAGGTTTTGCCACTTTCTCCGCTATTTGAAACATAAAATCGAGTAGGTATTATTAATCTGCATTAAATTCTACGGAAATTGACCCTCGGGCGAAATATTTTATCGAAAAATGAGAAAATTGCAGCCGTCTGAACAAAAATGTCAATTTTCGCCTGTTTTTTTCAACTTTGAGACGCTCTGAAAAATCCAATTTTCAATATTTTGCAACGACAGAGGTTCAATTTCCGTAGAATTTAATGCAGATTAATAATACCTACTCGATTTTAAGTTTCAAATAGCGGAGAAAGTGCCAAAACCTTTCCGGCCGCACAGAATGAGGCGCCGGACATGGTCGCCATTTTGAGACGGATAGACATGGACCACATACATAAAAAAAATACATTTTGTACTCCAAGAATTAATAAACAAGATGCAAAAAAGCTCAAGGACCCAAGTGTTTTAGTTTACCCACAAAAAAAAATCCTGAAAACCGTCTGAAATAGGCCGTCGAAAGAGTAATACCCCCTTAAGTATTTGGTCTCAATATTAATATTACATTTGGTTTAGAAACTTTGTTTGTTTGTCCTGCACTGACTGTAATTTGATGAAATAGGACAGATTATGAACTGAATAAGAAATGCATCCAATTTGTGCCGCTCGCTATTTAAATCCGATAAGCCGTATACTACCCGCGAGCTACAAAATAAAACCCCTAGTTTATTTAAATTGGACGAGTGGTATATCGGAATTGTTGAACATTTATTTTATAAATACAAGTTTAAATTGTATAATATTTCATTAAATTACTCATACATTTGTTTATTTATTTAGTTTTAATGGATATCGTAGGTTTAGAGGTAATGTGGAATATTTACTTTGTCATCAAGTAATGAATTGGATCGATATTGATACGCCTAGATAACGATATCAAATATTTGCTATATTTAATCAAGATACAGACAGAAAATTCCGAACTTTTAAAAATAAACGTTAATCAATTTAATTCGCAGTTCAAAGGAAACAATTTAGTTTCGTAATTGCAATATTTAAAAATGCGATACTTGTGTGTAGAAAATGTAGACAGAGAAACAAAATAGAATAAAATAAAACGATAATTGTCATTTACCACCGGTAATCACAAATAGATCGACAAAACGTATTGGTTTTTGCAGATAAATATTGAAAAACAGCGCATATTAAATATATTTGAATATATTGACAGATATTAAAGAAACAATTTATATTTTATATTGAAGAAACAGTATTTGATAACGTAATACAAAGATGAGAAGTGGCCTGCACTTTATTTTCTTTAGACAAACTCCCCATTATTTAGCTCGCCGAAGTACCGAAGAAGCTAAAGTAATCGGTCGTGTGTCTGTAACATGTTCGGATCCAAAAATTTCCTTAACAAAAAGTGTTTGTCTCATCGCCCTGAATCCAAAAATATATATAACTTATATACTTGGACGTTAGTCGTCGTTCGCTCGTAAGACCAAATTTGTGCCCTTTACTCCTCTGAAGGTACTGGAGCGATTTACACCAAATTTGCTACACATATTATTTGGCATCCCATTTGAATCCGCTTGCAGTTTAAATCCAATTGCCTGTATATTTCCCGAGTTATAGGGCCCCAAAATTTAGAGCCCCCCTTAATACTACCCTTATGAAAATAATTAAAACACTCAAAAATTCTAATATTAATTCTAAGATATTTTATATCTACAAGATTTTTTCATATTGTTAACACAAAGGCCGCAAAAAATTATTAAATATTATAATTTTGAATTTCAAAATAAGAAGCTAAAGCAATCGGTTGTGTGTCTGTAGCATTCTCGGATCAAAAATTTCCTTAACAAAAAGTGTTAGTCTCGTCGCCCTGAATCCAAAAATGTATATAACTTATATACTTGGATGTTAGTCGTCGCTCGCTCGTTAGATCAAATGTGTGCCCTCTACTTCTCTGAAGGTACCAGAGTGATTTACACCAAATGTACTACACATGTCATTTGACATCCTATTTGAATCCGTTCGCAGTTTAAATACAATCGCGCGTATACTTCCCGAGTAATAGGGCCCCAAAATTTGGAGCCCCCCTTAATACTACACTTATGAAAATAATTAAAACACTCAAAAATTCTACTATTAATTCTAAGATATTTTATATCTACAAGAATTTTTCATATTATTAACCCAAAGGCCGCAAAAAATTATTAAATATTATAATTTTGAATTTTACAATAAGAAGCTAAAGCAATCGGTTGTGTGTCTGTAGCATTCTCGGATCAAAAAATTTCATTAAGAAAAAGTGTTAGTCTCGTCGCCCTGAATCCAAAAATGTATATAACTTATATACTTGGATGTTAGTCGTCGTTCGCTCGTAAGACCAAATGTGTGCCCTCTACTTCTCTGAAGGTACCAGAGTGATTTACACCAAATGTACTACACAAGTCATTTGGCATCCTATTTGAATCTGTTCGCAGTTTAAATCCAATCGCTCGTATACTTCCCGAGTTATAGGGCCCCAAAATTTGGAGCCCCCCTTAATACTGCCCTTATAAAAATAATTAAAACACTTAAAAATTCTACTAGTAATTCTAAGATATTTTATATCTACAAGATTTTTTCATATTGTTAACCCAAAGGCTATAAAAAATTATTAAACATAATTTTGAATATTAAAATATGCACTAAAATTTTTAAACTTTTTATAACTATAACAATTTTTCAAATTGTTAACTAAAAGGCTATAATAATTAAAAACCGATGTTTGCAACGCATTACCTATAGGCAAACTGAACGCATCGGTGCGTTGTATGTACCGATATTGTTTATTTTAACAAGGGAATTAATTTTAATGGTATTTTAAATTATTTATAAAACCGGCAAACAAGTTTTAAATGTTATTAAAGCCGGACAAGTTTTACGGTTATTTTAAATTTTGTAAAAACTAATATATATTGAGCGCCTATGTTAGCAGCTAGCCACATTTTGATATCCACTGGCTGTAGGCTGGTCGGGGGGACCATCTGTCCCAGTATCAAACTCACACAACGAGTTGCTCATTGAGTTCTTAGCCAAGGCAAGTAGCGGCTTGTTATAGGCGTGTTTCGTACATGAAAACGTCTATTTGTGTGTTGTGCGACCGGTACAGTGGCAATTGTTGACGTTTCAACCCATATTTTGTAAATAATTCAGTAAATAAGCACGCGATATGTAGTTATGGTTCGTGTATAAACAAACTCAGTTCAGTGGCATTCAAAACTATCAAATGTTGTATTTGTTTCGTTTGTGTGCGTCCTCGCCAGGGATACGGTGTTTCGTGAAACTCTAGTGCATTTCCAGTGGTGTTTCATAGCGGAGGATTTAAGTGCAAGTGCGAGTAAAACACAGTTACAATCACGTTTTGGTTTAAGCGCGGCGTCATGGGTTGCGCCATGTCTGCAGAGGAACGGGCCGCGTTGGCCCGCACGAAAAAGATCGACCAGAATTTAAAAGAGGACGGCATCAAAGCCAGAAAGGATATTAAACTTCTGCTGCTAGGTACGATATGAGTTTCATTCACTGCCAACTTATTCAATTAGTCAAAACGTGTGTTTTAACCCTCTACGCGCATGTGCCACGAATATGTGACACATACATTGCTGTAGTACAACTATCAAATTTTGTAATGTTGATTAGGTTATAGAGTGTAATACATAAATTAAAATTAAATGCATTATTCAATGGATGCAAGCATCAATGCGTCCAGCTTGCTTTAAGTAGTCACGTTGACCAAATCTTTTTTTTTTTTTTGCATTTTTCGATAATCAAGGCGGTTTAGTAATAATCCAGTAAATTATTAAACTCGTTTTTCTCAAAACTACTTTTTTTAAACTAAAAGTACAATTTTCTCTGGAACTACTCGATTGATTTGCTTATACTTTAATTTAAATGAAAGTAAATATTTGCTGGAGCTTATACCAACAATATGCATTTTTAACTCGCCGTACGAAGTACCAAAGCAGCTAAAGCGTTCGGTCGTGTATCTGTAGCATTCTCGGATCAAAACATATTTCCTTAACAACAAGCTTAGGTACAAGGCACCTATGCGTCCAGCTCGCCTTATAAGTAATATATGCGATACGCGAAGCGGTTTTCTAATTATTATGGCCTTTTGGTTAACAATTTGAAAATATGTTATAGGTGTAAAAAGTCTTACATTTAATTTTAGATTATATTGATAAAAAAAAATTTAGTTCATACTTTAAAATTCTAAATTATAATATTTAATAATTTTTTTCGGGCTTTGGATTAACAAAATGAAAAAATCTTATAGATATAAAATATCTTAGAATTTTTAGTAGAATTTTTAAGTGTATTAATTATTATATTATAACGGCAGTATTAAGGGGGGCTCTAAATTTTGGGGCCCTATAACTCGGAAAGTATACGGCCGATTGGATTTAAACTGCGAGCGGATTCAAATGGGATGCCAAATAATATGTGTACCAAATTTAGATTATATTGATTAAAGAATAATTTAGTGCATATTTTAAAATTCAAAATTATAATATTTAATAATTTTTTTCGGGCTTTGGGTTAACAAAATGTAAAAATCTTGTAGACAAAAAATATCTTAGAATTTTTAGTAGAATTTTTAAGTGTTTCAATTATTTTTATAAGGGCAGTATTAAGGGGGGCTCCAAATTTTGGGGCCCTATAACTCGGGAAGTATACGGGCGATTGGATTTAAACTGCGAGCGGATTCAAATGGGATGCCAAATAATATGTGTACCAAATTTGGAGTGAATCGCTCCGGTACCTTTAGAGGAGTAGAGGGCACAAATTTGGTCTTACGAGCGAGCGACGACTAACATCCAAGTATATAAGTTATATACATTTTCGGAATCAGGGCGACGAGACGAACACTTTTTCTTAATGAAATTTTTTGATCCGAGAATGCTACAGACACACGACCGAATGCTTTAGCCTCTTCGGTACTACGTACGGCGAGCTAAAAAGTGTTTGTCTCGTCACCTTGAATCCAAAAATATATATATCTAGATGTTTAGTCATCCCTTTGAAGGTACCAGAGCGATTCACACCAAATTTACTACACATGTTATTTGGTGCCCCATTTGAATCCGTTCGCAGTTTAAATCCAATCGCCCGTATACTTCCCGAGTTTTAGGGCCCCAAAATTTGGAGCCTTCCTTAATACTGCCCTTATAAAAATAATTAAAACACCTAAAAATTCTACTAAAAATTCTAAGATATTTTATATCTACAAGATTTTTTCATATTGTTAACCCAAAGCCGGAAAAAAATTATTTAATATTATAATTTTGAATTTTAAAATAATTTTTATCAAAATTGTAAGACTTTTTAAATTTATAACATATTTTCAAATTGTTAACTAAATAGTCATAATAATTAAAAAGCACTGCTAGCAACGCATATTTTACCTAAAGGCGAGCTCTACGCACTGGTGCGTTTTACGCGTATCAAATCTTGTTTTAATTGTAATTGTATTCAGAAACAATTTATAATTTAGCTTAGTAATAATTCCAGTTTGTTGTATGATATATAATGCTACCGTTCACAGAAACACGTTAATAGTGTTAATTTTGTTACTGTGAATGCTAACATTGCTTGTTATATAACAAACTAGATTATTATTGGTAATTTTCTAATCTTAATAATTGTTTGGTTCGCTGTGAATATAGCTTAAAACAATTTTGAGTAAGCTTATAATAAATAAATGATCTTTTATTTAGAATTGACAAATAATAGGAATGCTTATGCAATTGTGTCATAGACATGACGTAAGACTAAACAATATAAGTAGCATTTAAAAGATAAGAAACGTTTAATTTTCAACATAACATACGAATATTGAAAATAAATCAGACAATATTTAAAATAAACGAATGGCTATAACAAGTTAACAAGTATGACGAATTTTAAACAGAATTCTAAAATTAACACGCCCGCCTGCCCCGCCTAGTCAAACATTTCAAATTACCATTATTAAAGTGTATCAAAACACATTCATTATACCTGCATCCTAATTATATTTACAGCCAGATATCTATGTGTTTGTTTTATGTTTATTTATGTGCACAACGGTTTGTTTATAATAATTCAACACTGAGAAAAATATAAATTGAATATAAAAATATCTAATATATATTAGAAAAGAGGACAAATTAAAACGACTATTTAAAGTTAATACGTTTTATTTTTGCCCTAACTATTTACGTTTCAAGTATAAATATAAATTTATTTAGCTTAAATATTTAAATTTTAAATATATTTTCCCAAATATCAATTTTTCTCAGTGAAACTGGTATGTTCCGGGTTTGAACAATTTTACATTCGACAGTTTCGATTCTAGAGCGTTCATAGACATACATATACACACACACACACGCACAGACGTCACTCTAAAAGTAGACACATTCGATTCAGGGAAGGTCAAAACGTATATATTCGTGAAATCTCGTTTTCAATTTTTATTACTTTGCAAAAGAAAGTAAAAAAGAAAAACTGTCCTACAATCTCGAAACAAAATAATTTTGAACCATTGTGAAAATCGTCTAAAGCGAACCAAATAGTAATTGAGATTAGAAAATAACAAATAATAATCCAGTTTGTATTATGGACAAACAATACTAGCATTCACAGCAGCAAAATGAAGGGGGTATTACTCTTTCGACGGCCTATTTCAGACGGTTTTCAGGATATTTTTTTGTGGGTAAACTAAAAGACTTGGGACCTTGAGCTTTTTTGCATCTTGTTTATTAATTCTTGGAGTACAAAATGTATTTTTTTTATGTATGTGGTCCATGTCGATCCGTCTCAAAATGGCGACCATGTCCGGGGCCTCAGTCTGTGCGGCCGGAAAGGTTTTGGCACTTTCCGCTATTTGAAACATAAAATCGTGTAGGTATTATTAATCTGCATTAAATTCTACGGAAATTGGCCCTCGGGCGAAACATTTTATCGAAAAATGAGAAAATTGCAGCCGTCTGAACAAAAATGTCAATTTTCGCCTGTTTTTTTCAACTTTGAGGCGCTTTGAAAAATCCAATTTTCAATATTTTGCAACGACAGAGGTTCAATTTCCGTAGAATTTAATGCAGATTAATAATACCTACTCGATTTTATGTTTTAAATAGCGGAGAAAGTGCCAAAACCTTTCCGGCCGCACAGACCGAGGCGCCGGACATGGTCGCCATTTTGAGACGGATCGACATGGACCACATACAAAAAAAAAATACATTTTGTACTCCAAGAATTAATAAACAAGATGCAAAAAAGCTCAAAGTCCCAAGTGTTTTAGTTTACCCACAAAAAAAAAAAATCCTGAAAACCGTCTGAAATAGGCCGTCGAAAGAGTAATACCCCCTTAACACAATTAATTATAAATTGTGTTACTGTGAATGTTAGCATTGTTTGTCATAACACAAATTGGCATTATTACTTGTAATTTCTAAGCTTAATTACTAATTGTTTTGATGTAAAAAATTTAAATATTGTAAAGATACAAAAGTTACTTTCTTAAAAAACGATTAAATGTAAAAGAAAGCAAAAATGCAACGTTTACTACAATAAATGCGAAAACTTAATACAAACACAAATGGATCAGTGAGTGGTGGACTGTATTCTGTATATGATACGGGCAAGTGGTAGACACGGGATAGGATATATTGGCACAAACGACTACGATAAGATCGTATTATTTATAGAATTTCTAAATCCGTGAAAATAAACTATTTTATATTTTATTAGAACATGTAGACGTTAGTTCATTTAGATTTATTTTTTAAACTAACTGATTTGGTCATGTTATTGTTGAAATCTAAAGATTACTGTATACGAGCGATTACATAAGTGTTTGAAAAGTGAATAATGAATGTAATCGCTGTAGTAATAGGCTTTTTAAATATATATATATAGATACTCGTATGGACTTTCTCTCCTAAAGTGAAAATGACTGATGATCTGCTGACATAAAACATATATTATATAAATAATGATTTATTCTTAATATTCACGCATCAGTAACCGATATTTAAAACATGGCTATGGCTTTTTTACTCGCCGTGATCCAGATTTATATAAGCACAAATTCGAAGCTACCTACATACAATATTAGTGACATATTTTACTAGGGTTAACTGAAAGAGGTTAAACGATGAGGCATTTATTTCTTCAATATGACGAAGCCGAATTAAGTAATTCATTTACACATACATACATGCACACAATTAACAATTACACCCGTATTAGCACAAACATTACCCTACATTAAAACACTGATTCATAAATAATTATGTAGACTCCAGAAACGATATTATTTAGTTTTTACTTTCGTTTACGAAGTAATAAGTAAGTCTTGTAATCATGAAAAATGGATATACACGTTTTCATCTTCCCTGAATCGAATGTGATTATTTTTGGAATGACGTCCGTTTGTGTGTGTGTGTGTGTGTTTGTCTGTCTGTGAACGCTCTAGAGCCAAAACTGTCGAATCTAAAATTGTTAAACGCAAACTTAAGACTTGTATATGGTCTAGATGTGCACATCCTGTTTTTGTAAATAATATTGAAACCGGAAGTGCTTACTCTATGCATTTTTTGTTCTATCTCCAATATCACTAAAACGGCTGCACTTATGGCTAAAATAGTCACGTTCATAATGAAAGATATTCATATTTTGCACAACTTTTGTTTGAATAGTTTCTTTAAAAAATGGGTTGTGGCCAACGCGGGACTTTCTTTTACGTAGTTTTCATCAATATTTATTGATTATAAAAATATAATATTAAGAAATAATAATCCAACAGAAACAATATAAAAAACTTAGCTTACCTTATATAAATGAATGGGTTGAAAATTATACCAATACCAATTTGTAATGGTTTCGAAGTACTAACTATCAAAACTAACCAATTCTCTCCAGAAATATTTTGAAATGTCATTTATCTAATTCAGACCATTTTGTTTTCTTGTCGAATTATTGACAGGCGCAGATCATCCGATTAATTAAGCTACATTCAAATCCATGACAACTTAAACAAGATTCTTAAAATTTTCGGTAGCGGTTTTCTCGTAACTGGTACATTTATTGAAGAAACTTTTCAAACAAAAGTTGTGGGAAATATTAATATCATTCATTATGAACATAACTGTTTTTGTCGTAAGTACAGCCGTTCTAGTGATATTGGAGATAGAACAAAAAATGCATAGAGTAAACATGCACTTCTTAATATTCTTTTCAAAAATAGGAGGTGCACAACTAGACCATATACAAGTCTTAAGTTTGAAGTCTCATAATTTTACGTTGGACAGTTTCGGCTCTACAGCGTTCACATACACACACACATACACTCACACACACACAGACGTCACTCCGAAAATAGTCACATTCGATTCAGGGAAGCTCAAAACGTGTATATCCATTGAAATCTCGAGTTCGATTTCTTTGGTGATCCCTATACTTACTTATTACTCTGTAAAAGAAAGTAAAAATGTACCAGTTGCGAGAAAACTGCTACGAAACATTATTAATATCTTGTTTACGTCGCCATGGATTCGCATGTAGCTTAATAAATCGGATCATCTGCGCCTGTCAATATTAGGACAGTGCGAGAAAACCGCTATGGGAAATGCAGGCCACTCCTCATTTTTATTATTTTGAAATATTAATTAATTAATTAAACTAATGCATGCTCTAAAATCTACGATTTTGTAATTAGTGTAGTACGATTTAGGAGATTGGTTTCGTAAAAGATACCTTTTACATTATCTTATAAAGTAATTATCACATGTGTTCTTTAAATAATAAAACTGTTCACTCAAAGAATATATCATAAAACCATATATTTAAAAGAAAGTAGTACGATTATGGCAACTCTTCCTTATATATTGTATAGCGTAGTTTTCAATCAACTTACAATAAATATTAACTTGTTACAGTAATAATTTATTTACTCCAGATTTTATCAACGTATATTAAAACATATTTTCTTTATTTTGTAACATTAATTACAATTAGTGTGAACACAAATTGCACAGTAAATAAACAATAAAATATAAAAAGTGAAATTTTAATTTCACCATATCGTAAATCTAATTAATTAATTAGTGCAACCGATAATTAGAAAAAAGGTAAAAATTAGCATGTTAAGTGGTGCGGTTAAGTTAATGTTAAGTGGAGCAGGAGAAAGGTTAATTATGATGATATGCTTAATTGCATTACTTGAAGAAAGATAGAATGCCCTAATGAGATTTCGTCCCACGACTTTTCCAAAACTATTTACTAATTGTTCGAGATGCGCCGAATTGAATAGACCAAATAAATGCTGCCTCTTCAGTCTTCACGCGCGTTCATTGCTAAATAAAAACAATTTTATAGGACAGATGAATATTTATTTAAGGATATTTTTTTATCCGAGAATGTTACAGACACACGACCACTATAGCT
The DNA here is from genome assembly GCA_933228885.1 of Leistus spinibarbis. NCBI lineage: Eukaryota > Metazoa > Arthropoda > Insecta > Coleoptera > Carabidae > Leistus > Leistus spinibarbis. Next base: position 4,010,295 of record OW121810.1, on the reverse strand, counting down.
CTTTTGTACATACTATACGACGTGCTAATAACAGATAATTCGAAAACACACTTAGATTAGCATCTTGAAACACACAAATTCAAACTCATAACCAAAAATAGTTTTAATTTTCGTTTGGTTAATGTAGTCATTTCGCGTTTATTTAATTACGAGATGTCTGTCTGCCTCGTGTTTGGAAACTTGATTGGACTAGGATGTTTTCCAGACATGGCATATGCCATGTTGCGAGAATTACGACTGGTAAATATCTTCCTTGTTCGTTATAAACTTGAGAGCTCATTCATTGATCCTTCAAATCTATTTATATATTATACATTATGGTTTGACAACATCGCTTTTTCCTGTGTTACCATAAATTTCACTTTTTATGTCGCTGTTATTGAACAAGGTGCGTGTTATACTCGTTTTGCATGCAACGTATTTCTTTTTTGTAGATGAACACAATCGTTTTACACTTTGTCCACTGCGCATATATGAACTGCGCATAACCCTTATTAAATTCGTTTAAATTCAAATATATACAAACTAGGGTTACCCGTGGGCACAATGTGCCCATATGGTATACAGAGCATAGGTCAGTTTTGACTGATGGTGAATTTTCAAGTAATTTAATAATAATAACACGGTTTTTCTTCATTTTGTATCGTTTGACTATAATAGTAATACAAATTTCCACATCGAAAATAATAATAAAGATAAAATCGAGTACTTTTCTTGAACGCTATTTTGTTCTTAGATCACTATGCTGAGATTAACTAATCGATCGCTTATCATGCACTGTGTAACATCCGATAAATTTAAACTAAATTTTGTTTAACTTTGATTTTAACTTTGTATGGTGCATATGTGTTGTATCTTTTAGACAGTTTCAATGATTGTATATAAAAAACAGGATTATAAATTTACTTACGATTGCTGTTTATTATTTGAATCGATTATTCAAAAAATATGTATTACAAACCGTATTTACGCAGTATTTCTAATGATTTGACATTTGATTCACTATTGTTTTCGAATTAAATAATCAGGCTAGATTCTGAATTTTGCAGTATTAAACTGATGCAGTGTCACAACGGCAGTTTTAAAAGTGATGATAATTAATTATATGCTAAAATACAATGGATTGTGCCATCAAAAATAAAAGAATAAAATTGCCAACCAAACATGTTTCTAAATATGTTTGAATTATCTCTTCAACATTTTATTTCTCTAATAATCAGAATTATAAATTTACTTCCTTGCAGTTGTTATAATTTGACGAACTATAGAATCTTACCGCAACTCATATTTATAAAAATCACTGTTTTTTTGGCCATTTTGAAGTGAAAATATTAATTATGAATTGCAATAAATGTACGGAAACACGTATTTTCTAAAAATATATGCTAATTAGGCAATAATATGCACATATTTCATATTATATACTTGAAAATTGAAATTATTACATGCTACTCCCCTTAAACTTAAGATTAAACTTCAAACAATGTTTCCGTAATTCGTACGTTGAAATACTGTTCTTGACACTCACGTGGTAGCACTTTTATTTATATTTGTTCTTTGGTCGGTCATTTAAACATAAATGCTTAATAGTGACTCACAAACTTCAAATTAGTATAAATAAAACTTAATATTATTAACTAACAATTATTTATATTGCGCATTGACATACAATATCAATATAATATAGAAGATGTCACTCTGTGTAAAGAACACAACACACTAAATAAACTTCAAATCTATTTAATTGAAGATTCACAAACACTTTTTTGACTGATTTCATTCTGACGTTTGATTCGTTTTTGTCTATTTCAAAGCAGACTGAGCCTTCAGTAGAGTAGTGATTGTTTTATTTCAGTATAAACTATTTGATTATTTTTTATAACATTATTAACAGTCGCCATGGTGCAGTGGCTAAGTGTCATGCCTTTCACCCTGGAGGTCGTGAGTTCGATCCGCGTCTATGCCAATCTGCATTTTTACAAAAAAAGCGTTCTACACAAACTCACTCATATACACACTCACATACACACATTTCTGGGTTATTATATTAATGATACACAAAACTGTATATATTTATGTTTGTACAGGCCACTCCTCATTTTTAATTTTCTACACACTGTTGGAAGGCTGACGAAGAATTTATGTAATATTTATGAATGTCGACATTTTTAACATATTTTAGGTACAACACCAAGTGAAAGATTTTGTACAAAAGGTTATGGCGTAATATTTTTTAATGATGAGAAAGTTTTAGTCATTATTTCCCTGTAGGTCAAACTTTTAAAATATCAATTTTTGTTTAAAAACTTTTTTAATGGGCTCAGTTTATTAACGCTGAATTTCGCATATGTCAATTTGTTAAAAAATTGAATTACTCATGTTTTTAGCGAGCTTTCGGTGGTATATCTGTAACATTCTCTGATAAAAATACCGTAATAGTTGCTGGCATCGCATATATTTTAGCTCGCCGTACGAAGTACCGAAGAAGCTATAGCATTCAGTCGTGTGTCTGTAGCATTCTCGGATCAAACAATTACATTAACAAAAAGTGTTGGTCTTGTCGCCCTGAATCCAAAAATGTATATAACTTATATACTTGGATGTTAGTCGTCGCTCGCTCGTAAGACCAAATTTGTGCCCTCTACTCCTCTGAAGGTACCGGAGCGATTTGAACCAAATTTGGTACATATATTATTTGGCATCCTATTTGAATCCGTTCGCAATTTAAATCCAATCGTCCGTAAACTTCCCGAGTTATAGGGCCCCAAAATTTGGAGCCCCACTTAATACTGCCCTTATAAAAATAATTAAAACACTCAAAAATTCTACTAAATATTCTAAGATATTTTATGTCTACAAGATTTTTTCATATTGTTAACCCAAAGCCCGAAAAAAATTATTAAATATTATAATTTTGAATTTTAAAATATGCACTAAATTTGTTTTTTTTTATCAATTTAATCCAAATTTGGTACACATATTATTTGGCATCCCATTTGAATCCGCTCGCAGTATAAATCCAATCGCCCGTATACTTCCAGAGTTATAGGGCCCCAAAATTTGGAGCCACCCTTAATACTGCCCTTATAAAAAGAATTAATACACTTAAAAATTCTACTAAAAATTCTAAGATATTTTATGTCTACAAGATTTTTTCATTTTGTTAATCCAAAGCCCGAAAAAAAAAAATTAAATATTATAATTTTGAATTTTAAAGTATGAACTAAATTATTTTTTTATCAATATAATCTTAATTTGGTACACATATTATTTGGCATCCCATTTGAATCCGCACGCAGTTTAAATCCAATCGCCTGTATACTTCCCGAGTTATAGGGCCACAAAATTTGGAGCTCCCCTTAATACTGCCCTTATAAAAATAATTGAAACACTTAAAAATTCTACTAAAAATTCTAAGATATTTTATGTCTACAAGATTTTTTCATATTGTTAACCCAAAGCTCGAAAAAAAATGATTAAATATTATAATTTTGAATTTTACTACCTAAATTTGTAGGACTTTTTATATTTATAACATTTTTTTCAAATTATTAATCAAAAGGCCACTGCTCGCAACGCATATATTACCTAAAGGCGAGCTCTACGCATTGGTGCGTTATACGCGTAACAAATCTTGTTTATAAGGCAAGCTGGTAATTGAGAGCTATAGTATTCGGTCGTGTATCTGAAAAATTCTAATAATTACTTTAGGACTACTGTCAGCACTAGTTTTTTTTTATAAATAAAAAAAAGTAGATCTGAATTTTGGTAATTTCTTCCGATTGAATCTGCCAAAACAATGGCACCCACGCCGTTACCTAAATACAACTTATAAATAGCGAATTGTATAGCCGTAAGGTGTAAAAAGCGAACGAATCATTTCTTTTCCTTGGCATTGTGTTCGTTCCCCATCATTTCTTATTGAATTTATTTGCTTATATTCACTTTTAGACGTCCTACTTACGTCACAATTTCGTTTTGTTGCTAACTTCACAAGTTTAAGAAAGTTGTTCTGAACAGAATGCTAAGTTTATCGCGTACATACATAGATAATATGTATTTTTGACATTATCAGATCTATGCAAATAAGCTAATAACGTTAAAAGGGTGTGTCTGTTGCTTATTTTCGTAAATATCGGCAACACGACTTTCTCTTTCATGAATTATTTCACTAGTTCTGACAATTGATAAATGAATTGTCATTCTTATTTATTAGCGCTTTTGAAAACAACATTTGCCTGGAGTTTGTTGACAACTGTGTAAGTTATGGACACTACTTTGATTATAGCTATTTTGTTTACGAAAATAACCAGTCATTGAACAAACTTCAGCACTGATATTATATTTAAATATTTCTTTTAAATTGTATTCATAAAACTCTTGGAACTCATGAATTAACCAAAACGTTTTGTTTTTAATAACAATAATTTTTACGCTTAGAAATGTGGATTTTAACGGATAAACACGTTTTAACCTTCACACCGTGCTTGTTTACTCTATGCATTTTTAGTTCTCCAATATCACTAAAACGGCTGCACTTACGGCAAAAATAGTTATGTTCATAATGAAAGATATTTCTATTTCGCACAACTTTTGTTTAAAAAGTTTCTTTATAAAATGTACCAGTTACGAGAAAACCGCTTTTTTTTTTTTGAAAAGTTACGTTGCTATAGATACGCATGCACAATATGTTTAACAAATCGAATAAACTATACCTGAAAATATTTTAACAGAGAGACATAATATACACAATATATATGTCATTTTTCGCCTGTTAACATAAATAGAAATAGAAGGGTTCATTTATAATAGAATTTCTCCACGGCAACTTGAATAGCTATCTTTATCTAGCGCACACGAATGACAACCATCCTGCTTGCACACTAAACTTGGTGGAAGTAGGATAGGCTGTCCATATTAGTGCGTTAGAGAAAGATAACCCATTTTTACTCGGAAACTTGACGTGAAACAAGGCAATTATAAACAGTCCGTAATGGTTATTACAGATAAATATTGATTAGGTTGAATATTAAAGAAACTATCTATATTTTATATTGAAGAAACAGTATTTAATAACGTAATAAAATGATAAGCTAAATGGTACAATTCCAGGGTATATATTTCTAATGAAAACTACGTAAAAGGAAATCGTGTGCAGGCCACTCCTCATTTTTAGCTCGCCGTACGTAGTACCGAAGAGGCTTAAGCATTCGGTCGTGTGTCTGTAGCATTCTCGGATCAAAAAATTTCATTAAGAAAAAGTGTTCGTCTCGTCGCCCTGATTCCGAAAATGTATATAACTTATATACTTGGATGTTAGTCGTCGCTCGTAAGACCAAATTTTGTGCCCTCTACTCCTCTGAAGGTACCGGAGCGATTCACTCCAAATTTGGTACACATATTATTTGGCATCCCATTTTAATCCGCTCGCAGTTTAAATCCAATCGTCTGTATACTTCCCGAGTTATAGGGCCCCAAAATTTGGAGCCCCCCTTAATACTACCCTTATAAAAATAATTGAAGCACTTAAAATTTTTACTAAAAATTTTAAGATATTTTATGTTTACAAGATTTTTTCATTTTGTTAACCCAAAGCCCGAAAAAAATTATTAAATATTATTTGAATTTTAAAATTTGCACAATTTTTTTTTATCAATTTAATCTAAATTTGGTACACATATTATTTGGCATCCCATTTGAATCCGCTCGCAGTATAAATTCAATCGCCTGTATACTTCCCGAGTTATTGGGCCCCAAAATTTAGAGCCCCCATAATACTGCCGTTATAAAAATAATTGAATCACTTAAAAATACTACTACAAATTCTAAGATATTTTATATCTACAAGATTTTTTCATTTTGTTAATCCAAAGCCCGAAAAAAATTATTAAATATTATAATTTTGAATTTTAAAGTATGAACTAAAATTTCTTTTTATCAATATAATCTAATATTAAATGTAAGACTTTTTACACCTATAACATATTTTCAAATTGTTAACCAAAAGGCCATAATTATTAAAAACCACTGCTCGCAACGCATATTTTACCTAAGGGCGAGCTCTACGCGTTGGTGCGTTTTACGCGTACCAAATCTTGTTTTATTAAAAAAAGTTCTTGCCTGGCATGCTCGAACTCAGTGGTACGATCCCGTTACTTACGAGTTTTTGTATTTGTAAACAAAGCGTTCTACACATATATACAAACACATACATTATATATACTTTATATATATGTATATGCATAATATAAATAATGAAAGGACAAGAAAGTCTAGTGAATGCCACTCCAGCTCTTTATGGAAGGTTTTACATTCCCTAATGCATATTTTCGAGTACGCTAATATGGTATTTAATATATAGTATTATCTCAAGTATTTCAAATACGTATTTGAAACAAATCCAATTCTAGAACATTCTGCGAATCTCAATTCTCAATTTGAATTCCCTTCTTTTCATGCGTGTATATCTCGTTCGAAATGCTTCAATTTCACCAACTATTTTCCCCGCTATTTGCAATTATATAACTAAAACCGCTCGAGACTTGTACAAAATCATACAACTTTCTCAATTACTAAGTTAAGAGTACAAATGATCCATACACAGCACATGTGCAAAACACAGCGATTCACTCTACTGTGATTGTTGATTGTCTCGGCGAATGTGTGTTAGTAAACAGGCATACATGCATAGACTTGATATACATAAACACCTATATCGTATGTGTTGTAGCCAACGTGCGAGTGCGATGGTTTCCCCGGGCTTCGGTGCGGTCGCCGGATGTGGCGTTATCGCCTCAATTACTCAGCTTGCCTGTTCGTGTTCACTCACTTTTACTAATGTTTTGATATATTGTTTCAATGTTCACGTGTAAAACCAATCATATATAAAAATGGGACGGGTTTTTCTAGAAACTAGAGAAAAATTCCAGTAGAACAAGATTAGGTACAGGCACCTGTGCCTTCAGCTCGCAGCGGTTTTTAGCTCGTCGTACGATAGTGTTCTGGTCTCGGATCAAAAAAATGTATTAAGAGAAAATGTTTATCTCGTCACCCTGATTACGAAAATATATGTAACTTATAACATTGGATTATGTCGTTCGCTAGCTCGTAAGACCAACTTTGTGGACCTATCTCCTCTGAAGTTACCGAGCCGATTTTAATGAAATTTGATATACATATAATTTTTGTGCCCGTGAAGTTTCGCTCGTATTTTAAATCCAATCGTCTGTACAGGTCCGGAGTTATAGGGCCCCAAAATTTGGAGCCTTATTAAATACAGGCCTTAGTCAACTTTTAGAAAATTCAGAATTTTCTACTCACAATTCTAAGATATTTTATGTCGATAAGGTTTTTCCAAATTGTGAGCCCAAGGGCTATAAAAAAATAAATACATATATTTTTTTTATTATATTAAAAAAATCTTCTAACAATTATAAAATATTTTATATTTACAATGATTTCGCAGATTGTGAACCTGAAGGTCATAAAAAATTATTAATAATAATGATATTGAAATTTAAAATGTTGTTGATTGATTGCAACAATAAATTTTGTACTCTAACAATTGCTATCGCTTTTAGTATTTTTAGCTCGCCGTACGTAGTACCGAAGAGGCTAAAGCATTCGGTCGTGTGTCTGTAGCATTTTCGGATCAAAAAATTTCATTAAGAAAAAGTGTTCGTCTCGTCGCCCTGATTCCGAAAATGTATATAACTTATATACTTGGATGTTAGTCGTCGCTCGCTCGTAAGACCAAATTTGTGCCCTCTACTCCTCTGAAGGTACCGGAGCGATTCACTCCAAATTCGGTACACATATTATTTGGCATCTCATTTGAATCCGTTGGCAGTTTAAATCCAATCGCCCGTATATTTCCCGAGTTATAGGGCCCCAAAATTTGGAGCCCCCCTTAATACTGCCCTTATAAAAATAATTGAAACACTTAAAAATTTTACTAAAAATTCTAAGATATTTTTTGTCAACAAGATTTTTTCATTTTGTTAACCCAAAGCCCGAAAAAAAAAATTAAATATTATAATTTTGAATTTCAAATTTTGAACAATTTTTTACTTTCTTTTACAGAGTAATAAGTAAGTATTGTAATCATGAAAAATTTCGAACTCGAGATTTCAACGGATATACATGTTTTGACCTTCCCTGAATTGAATGTGACTATTTTCGGCATGACGTCTGTGTGTGTGTGTGTGTGTGTGTGTGTGTGTGTGTGTGTGTGTGTGTGTGTGTGTGTGTGTGTGTGTGTGTGTGTGTGTGTGTGTGTGTGTGTGTGTGTGTGTGTGTGTGTGTGTGTGTGTGTGTGTGTGTGTGTGTGTGTGTGTGTGTGTGTGTGTGTGTGTGTGTGTGTGTGTGTGTGTGTGTGTGTGTGTGTGTGTGTGTGTGTGTGTGTGTGTGTGTGTGTGTGTGTGTGTGTGTGTGTGTGTGTGTCTGTGAACGCTCTAGGGCCAAAACTGTCGAACGAAAAATTATGAAACTTCAAACTTAAGACTTGTATATACCTTAGATGTGCACCTCCTATTTTTGAAAAGAATATTCAAACCGGTAGTTCATGTTTACTCTATACATTTTTTGTTCTATCTCCAATATCACTAGAACGGCTACACTTACGGCAAAAATAGCAATATTCATAATGAAAGATATTAATATTTCGCACAACTTTTGTTTGAAAAGTTTCTTCATAAATTGTACCAGTTATGAGAAAACTGCTACGAAAAAACTCAAATATCTTATTTACGTTGCCATGGTGATACCTACAATTGTGACTAATTTTATTATTTTTAAAACGAATCAACCATGAGTTACATCATTTGTTTCTTGTTTATTGAGAACAAACAAGCATTCCTTTGACAGTTATCTGTATGAATTAATATTTAAAATATTGATTTCTTATTAGAATACATTGTATCAGGTAAATTATTATAGAATCAATTTATATTATATATTTGCTGACATAATTAATTAACAATTTCAGAGTTTAACTGTGAAATTTGACTGTTTAAGAGTGAATACGATAAGTACTTCAAATTCAGATCCATTATAAATTAGTATAATTATCCAGTTATTTTCATTATATATTAATATCTATCTATTGAAAACTACGTAAAAGAAAGTTGAGTGCAGGCCACTCCAGATATTTTTTAAATATAATCTTTTATTAAATGTAAGACTTTTTATATCTATAACATTTTTTCAATTAGGTAACCAAAAGGCCATAATTATTAAAAACTGCTCGCATCGCATATATTACTTATAAGGCGAGCTGGACGCATAGGTGCGTTGTACCTAAGCTTGTTCTTATTGCGATTGGGCCGGTACGACGAGCTGAAAGCACTTGTTATTATTATGGCTTTTTGGTTCACAATTTGAAAAAAATGTAGATATAAAAAGTCTTACAATTTTTTTAGATTATTTTAATATAAATAAAATAATTATTAGTTGGATATTTTAAAATTCAAAATTCTAATATTTAATAATTTTTTCGGGCTTTGGGTTAACAATATAAAAAAATCTTGTAAATATAAAATATCTTAGAATTATCAGTAGAATTTTTGAGTGTTTTAATTATTTTTATAAGGGCATGATTAAGGGGACTCCAAATTTTGGGGTCCTATAACTCAGGAAGTAGATTATTTTAATATAAATAAAATAATTATTAGTGCATATTTTAAAATGCAAAATTATAATATTTAATAAATTTTTTATAGCTTTTGGGTTAACAATATGAAAAAATCTTGTAAATATAAAATATCTTAGAATTCTTAGTACAACTTTTGGGATATTTAATAATTTTTATAAGAGCAGTATTAAGGGGCGCTCCAAATTTTGGGGTCCTATAACTCGGGAAGTAGATTATTTTAATATAAATAAAATAATTATTAGTGCATATTTTAAAATTCAAAATTCTAATATTTAATCATTTTTTTATAGCCTTTGGGTTAACAATATGAAAAAACCTTGTAAATATAAAATATCTTAGAATTTTTAGTAGAATTTTTAGGTGTTTTAATTATATTTATAAGGGCAGTATTAAGGGGGGCTCCAAATTTTGGGGCCCTATTACTCGAAAAGTATACGGGCGATTGGATTTAAACTGCGAGCGGATTCAAATAGGATACCAAATAATATGTTGAGCAAATTTGGTTCAAATCGCTTCCGTACCTTCAGAGGAGTAGAGGGAACAAATTTGGTCTTACGAGCGAGCGACAACTAACATTCAACATATATATTTAGATTCAGGGCGACGAGATAAACACTTGTTGTTCCGATAATGCTACAGACACACGCCCGATTGCTTTAGCTTCTGCGGTACTTCGTACGGCGAACTAAAAATGTTTACCTAGTACATGAATACAATTGGGAAGAATATAAAATAGCTTGTGCCTTTATAGTAAAATCGTGCAAAATATATAAATTCCGCAAATATCGACACAAGCACTCTTACATAAATAAAGAAATTCATCAGCGAAAGAACGAGTCAAGAATTTTAATAAGCCTCCCACATACACAATGCGGCACTATACACATGTCGGTCAGTTACTGCATAAAGTGTCGCATTCTCATTTAGTTCCATATAAACAGGCACTTGGCACTGAGAACAGAACAGAGTTTTAGTGGCAGGGGCGCATGCGCCAACACAATGTATTCACTTGAAACATATTACAAGCATAATATAAGTTACGAAATTCAATCATTTTAAAAATAAAAGTTCAACCATCAGTGTAAACGAGAGAAAAAGATAAAAATGCCGAAAGTAATGGAGGGAAAGGGGCGGCGATCAATTTCCCATCAGCAGCAGCGTCGCTTTCACATATTACACCGAATCTTATCTAAAATTAAATCACAACACAGCATTCTTATGCCTTATATATCAATATTGGAGCCAAAGAGTAGTTTGTACCCTGGAGTATAAATACTGTTTATTCGTTTGGTGATACGATAGGTTAACAAACCACGATAAACCTGCATTCGTTTACTATTATATAAAATAATCATTGTTTACGTCGCCTTAAAAAATCATATTTTTAGCTCGTCGTACAGAATGTACAAAAGAGATCAAAAATAATTCTTCTTTTCTCGTCGCCCTGTACCCAAAAATGTATATAACTTATATACTTGAATGTTAGTCGTTGCTCGTAAGACCAAATTTGTGCCCTCTACTCCTCTGAAGGTACCGAAGCGATTTAAACCAAATTTGCTACACGTTCGCAGTTTAAATACAATCGCCCGTATACTTCCCGAGTTATAGGCCCACAAAATTTAGAGCCCCCTTAGTGCTACTCTTACATAAATAACTAAAACACTTAAAATGTCTACATAATATTCTAAGATATTTTATGTCTATAAGTTTTCTTCATATTAAAAGCCAAAAAGCATAAATTAATAATTATAATTTTGTATTATTAAATTTGCACAATTTTTTTTGAGTATATCAAGAACAAGATTTGGTACGCGTAAAACGCACCAACGCGTAGAGCTCGCCCTTAGGTAAAATATGCGTTGCGAGCAGTGCTTTTTAATTATTATGGCCTTTTGGTTAACAATTTAAAAATATGTTATAGGTGTAAAAAGTCTTAGATTTAATTTTAGATTATATTGATAAAAAAAAAATGTAGTTCATACTTTAAAATTCAAAATTATAATATTTAATAATTTTTTTCGGGCTTTGGATTAACAAAATGAAAAAATCATGTAGATATAAAATATCTTAGAATTTTTAGTAGAATTTATAAGTGTATTAATTATTTTTATAAGGGCAGTATTAAGGGGGGCTCTAAATATTGGGGCCCTATAACTCGGGAAGTATACGGACGATTGGATTTATACTGCGAGCGGATTCAAATGGGATGCCAAATAATATGTGTACCAAATTTAGATTATATTGATAAAAAAATAATTTAGTGCATACTTTAAAATTCAAAATTATAATATTTAATAATTTTTTTCGGGCTTTGGATTAACAAAATGAAAAAATCTTGTAGATATAAAATATCTTAGAATTTTTAGTAGAATTTATAAGTGTTTTAATTATTTTTATAAGGGCAGTATTAAGGGGGGCTCTAAATATTGGGGCCCTATAACTCGGGAAGTATACGGGCGATTGGATTTATACTGCGAGCGGATTCAAATTGGATGCCAAATAATATGTGTACCAAATTTAGATTATATTGATAAAAAAATTATTTAGTGCATATTTTAAAATTCAAAAGACCAAGACCAAATTTGTGCTCTCTACTCCTCTAAAGGTACCAGAGCGATTTACACCAAATTTGGTCCACATATTATTTGGCAACCCGTTTGAATCCGCACTCAGTTTAAATCCAATCGCCCGTATACTTCCCGAGTTATAGGGCCCCAAAATTTAGAGCCCATCTTAATACTGCCCTTATAAAAATAATTAATACACTTAAATATTCTACTAAAAATTCTAAGATATTTTATATCTATAAGATTTTTTCATTTTGTTAATCCAAAGCCCGAAAAAAATTATTAAATATTATAATTTTGAATTTTAAAGTATGAACTAAAATTTTCTTTTATCAATATAATCTAAAATTAAATGTAAGACTTTTTACACCTATAACATATTTTCAAATTGTTAACCAAAAGGCCATAATAATTAAAAAGCACTGCTCGCAACGCATATTTTACCTAAGGGCGAGCTCTGCGCGTTGGTGCGTTTTACGCGTACCAAATCTTGTTCTAATTATGTTAAAACAACGACTTTATATAAATAACAATTTTTCAAATTGAGAACCCAAAGGCCATAATAATTTTCAAATTTAATATATATACGTGGAGCTGAACAAAAAGTGTTTCTTTCATCGTCCTGAATCCAAAAATATATATAACTTATATACTTGGATGTTAGTCGTCGCTCGCTCGTAAGACCAAATTTGTGCTCTCTACGCCTCTAAAGGTACCAGAGCGATTTACACCAAATTTGGTCCACATATTATTTGGCAACCCGTTTGAATCCGATCGCAGTTTAAATCCAATCGCCCGTATACTTCCCGTGTTATAGGGCCCCAAAATTTGGAGCCCCCCTTAAAACCCCCCTTATAAAAATAATTAAAACACTCAAAAATTCTACTAGAAATTCTAAGATATTTTATGTCTACAAGATTTTTCATATTGTTAACCCAAACCCCGATAAAAATTATTAAATATTATTATTTTGAACTTCAAAATATACACTTAATTTTTTTTGTATGAAATTAATCTACAAAAATTGTAAGATTATTTCAAATTGTTAACGAAAAGAGCATAATAATTAAAAACCGCTGCTCGCATCGCATTTATTACTCATGAGGCGAGCTGGACGCATACGTACCGTATCTTGTTATACAAGCAATAAAGTACTGCACTCTGCGCTTATTGCGAGCTGAAGGCATAGGTGCCTGTACCTGAACTTGTTTTCAATTAGAATTTAAAATATGTAATATCGATAAACAATTGTTGTTTTTAATAATATTTTCTTTCACGCAAATAAATGTAGATAACAGAATCATTCTGGTTTACTTATTGCAAAGTGGAGGTCAAACAGTATTATATTTCCTGTATTATCGACAGTTCTAATTCCTGTTTGAAAACCACAATAAGTCATGTGACTATAAGTGTTAGGTTACTTAGGTGATATCAGTTTGCATTTATTTATTTCAAATCAACAAAATAAATAAGTTATATAACTAATACTGATGCACTGATAGACTATCTTAGCGTACAGTTCTGTATATATAAAAAAATCTAATTCTATTTATACGTAAAATGTTAGCTGCAACTATATTCCAAGCTAAAATAAGTATTCTATTTAGCTGCAATAAGAAAATTTGGAGTATTAAACCGAGTTAACTTGCAGTAATCATAAATAGTCTTAGGGTGGGTGCATTTATAATAGAATTTCTCCACGCCAAGGGTGCATTTATAATAGAATTTCTCTTCTCAATCTTTATCTGGCGCACACGAATGACAACCATCCTGCTTGCACACTTAACTTGGTGGAAGTAGGACAGGTTGTCCATATTGGTGCGTTAGATAAAGATAACTAATTTTTACTCGGAAACTTGACGTGCAACAAAGCAATTATAAACAGTCCTTTAAGGTTATTTTACGCTTGCTTGCATACTTAAGGCTATAGTAACCGTTTTCTACTAGTATGTTCTCTTTATTTGTTTCGTAAAATCAACAGTTCACGTGGAACGTAAGGCGGTAGTTATGTGTGGCTTGTTTATTTAACAAAGACGGTGTTTATTAACTTTTTTGTAGGTTTTTATGTTATTTACATTTGTATAATCAGTTATATTTTAGATGTGTCCTACAAGCAATAACTTTACTTCGTATTTATATAAAGATAAATTATAATAATTTTCATCTAAAATATGTATACATACACGTGCAATCATTATTATTTTAAAATTAGAATTCTTGTTACAATTTCTGGCATTCAAAGCAATTATCTCACGCAATGTGATCATGTAATGATGTAAATTACATGTCCTAATTGTAATCACATGTCATTCATTGTGATTGGCGTGTGTGTGTGTGTGTGTGTGTGTGTGTGTGTGTTATGAACGAAAACTTAAATGAATGATTATTCACATATGCTTCTTAGTTACGTCACTTTAGGCGTTACTCGTTCCTTTATTACCACAAACATTTATGGTTATGTTACATTACGTCAAACTCTGCTTATTTTTTTTTTTTTGTTTTTATTGTTTTTAGTTTATTTTGATTTATTAACGCCACATGAAACAGCGGAGAATTGGGTTTTAGTATCACAAATGTTGAACACATGTGGAAGTTTTTGTGGTAGATTATGTTTTAAAATTGTTGGTTAATTTAAATATTAAATTCATTAATGAAATTAAAAAGATAAAAAAAAAAAACATGGATTATAGAAAGTTGGAATTTGTTACGAGGATTAGAAAGATTTAATTGAAACATAAAATAGAATTCATTAAAAAGATTATAAATATAAAAAATGTAATTATATAAGAAATTGAAAAATAAAATAGTATTTATTATGAAGAAAAAGATTGATAATAATGAGTAGAAAAATGAAATTGAAAAAGTAATAGGAATCGTAATGATGAAAATAAACAAAATGAAAATAGAAACGAAATAGGATTATAGACGAGATTTAAAAATAAAATAGGATTCATTACTAAGAAAAGAAAATTATTGAGGAATAGAAAAATGAAATATAGTTTGAGACGAAATTGAAATTCATTACAGTAAATAACAAGCTTAATAGCTCGCCTTATAAGTAATATATGCGATGCGAGCAGCGGTTTTTAGCTCGCCGTACGAAGTACCAAAGAAGCTAAAGCTTTCGGTCGTGTGTCTGTAGCATTCTCGGAACAAAAACTGTTTGTCTCGTCCCCCTGAATCCAAAAATATATATAACTTATATCGTCGGCGCTCGTAAGACCAAATTTGGGCCCTCTACTCCTCTGAAGATACCAGACTGATTTACACCAAATTTAGTACACGTATTACTTGGCATCCCATTTGAATCCGCTCGCAATTTAGATGCAATCGCCTGTATACTTCCCGAGTTATAGGGCCTCAAAATTTGGAGCCCCCCTTAATACTGCCTTTATAAAAATAATTTAAACACCTAAAAATGCTACTAAATATTCTAAGATATTTTACGTCTACCAGATTTTTTCATATTGTTAACCCAAAGGCCATAAATAATTATTAAATATTATAATTTTAAAATTTAAAATATGCACTAAAAAATTTTTTTTTAATCAAAATAACTTTATTTATATATATAATTTTTTCAAATTGTTAACCAAAAAGCCATTATAATTAAAAATCGCTGCTCGCATCGCATACCTTATAAGGCGAGCTGGACGCATCGGTGCGTTGTACGTACCAAATCTTGTTAATTATTATGGCCTATGGGTTCACAATTCGAAAAAATATAAATATATATATAAAAAGTCTGACAATTTTTAGTAGATTATTTTGATATAGTCAATAAAAATTTAGAACAATTTTAAAATTCAGAATTATGATCTTTAATAATTTTTTATGGCCGTTGGGTTACTAATATGAGGAAATCTTGTAGATATAAAATATCTTAGAATTTCGTGTAGAATATTTCGATATTGTAATTACTTTTCGAAGGGTGGTATTAAGGGGGCTCTAATTTTTGGGGCCCTATAACTCGGGAAGTATACGGACGATTGGATTTAAACTGCGAGCGGATTCAAATGGGATGCTAAATAATATGTGTAGTGAATTTGGTGTAAATCGCTTCGGTACCTTCAGAGGAGTAGAGGGTAGAAATTTGGTCTTACGAGCGTATGAGTTATATGTATTTTTGGATTCAGGGCGACGAGACAAACACACGACCAAATGCCTAGCTCTTTTGTACTTCGTACAGCGAGCTATTAAGATAAATAGTATTATATTATTATATGAAACTAGGGTCACCCGTGGGCACCATGTGCCCATATGGTATACAGAACATAGGTCAGTTTTGACTGATGCCGAATTTTCATGTAATTTAATAATAATAACACGGTTTTTCTTCATTTTGTATCGTTTGACTATAATAGTAATACAAATTTCCACATCGCAAATAATAATAAAGAAAAAATCGAGTTCTTTCTTTGAACGCTATTTTGTTCTTAGATCACTATGCTGAGATTAACTAATCGATCGCTTATCATGCACTGTGTAACATCCGATAAATTAAAACTAAATTTTGTTTAACTTTGATTTTAACCTTGTATGGTGCATATGTGTTGTATCATTTAGACAGTTTCTATGATTGTATATAAAAAACAGGATTATAAATTTACATACGATTGCTGTTTATTATTTGAATCGATTATTCAAATAATATGTATTACAAATCCTTTTTACACAACATTTTTAATGATTTGACATTTGATTCATTGTTGTTTTTGAATTAAATAATCAGGCTAGATTCTGAATTTTGCAGTATTAATCTGATGCAGTGTCACAACGGCAGTTTTAAAAGTGATGATAATTAGTTGTATGCTAAAATACAATGGATTGTGCCATCAAAAATAAAAGAATAAAATTGCCAACCAAACATGTTTCTAAATATGTTTGAATTATCTCTTCAAGATTTTATTTCTCTAATAATCAGAATTATAAATTTACTTACTTGCAGTTATTATAATTTGACGAACTATAAAATCTTACCGCAACTCATATTTTCAAAAATCACTGCATCTTGGCCATTTTGAAGTGAAAAATATTAACTATGAATTAAAATAAATGTACAGAAACACGTATTTGCTAAAAATATATGCTAATTAGGCAATAATTTGCACTTATGTCATATTATATACTTAAAAATTGAAATTATAGCATGCTACTCCCCTTAAACTTAAGATTAAACTTTGAATTGAAGATTTATCACACAAAAACCAATTTTGACTGATTTCATTCTGACGTTTGATTCGTTTTTGTCTATTTCAAAGCAGACTGAACTTCAGAATCGTAGTGATTGTTTTATTTCAGTATAAACTATTTGATTATTTTTTATAACATTAATAATAGTCGCCATGGTGCAGTGGCTAAGTGTCATGCCTTTCACCCTGGAGGTCGTGAGTTCGATCCCCGTCTATGCCAATCGGCATTTTTACAAAAAAAAGCGTTCTACACAAACTCACTCACATACACACTCACATACACACATTTCTGGGTTATTATATTAATGATTAGTTTGAAACGAAATTGAAACACAAAATTGGATTAATTCTGAGGAAAGTAAATATAAAATGGGAATCTTTATGAAAACAAGAATGATAAATTGTGGAATTTTAGCATATAAAAACGGATATTATTGTCGATGTCTGTGTACACAGGACAATAAAATTCCATATATATATATATATATATATATATATATATATATATATATATATATATATATATATAT
This sequence comes from Leistus spinibarbis, assembly GCA_933228885.1. Lineage (NCBI taxonomy): Eukaryota > Metazoa > Arthropoda > Insecta > Coleoptera > Carabidae > Leistus > Leistus spinibarbis. The sequence goes on along the minus strand of OW121810.1, from coordinate 3,992,354 downwards.
ATATATATATATATATATATATATATATGTATATATGGCATAGAAATTTCATTAGACGTGAATACCCAGGAACACATAAGCATTATAACCTTAACTAAATCAACATCACCCAAGGGTATAGCTAATACATGAATAATTCAAACCTATGGCGGCTTGATCCAATTTATTTACATTTCTACATTTAGAATTCGCGGAGCTCTGGAGCTGGAGCCTTTTGCACGTCTGACCGAAACCTGTGGCGAACAAAATCGATTCTAACGTACATAAAATATTATGCTAGATTCCACTTTTCTACGACTTTCGCTCGTTACACAAAATACAACATTTCCTAACTGGTTACATAACTAGCAATTAATCAAAATTGCTACGCTAAAGTTAATACGTTTAGTTTTAAGTACAATTGACGATCCTAGTAAAAAGTAACGATCAAAACGATAATGTTCGTAATTTCAATACTTCCTTATATACATTCGTATAAGAAAGTAATATTTACACCGTAGTAATTTCTCTTCCTCAATTAAAAATAATTAATTCCATTAAAACAATTATAAAGAGAAAAACGATAAAGTACAAAGAATACTTCAATTAGACATTAACAATCTCACCATTTTCTATATGTAATGGATATTTATATCAAATAGACTCCATAAAATTAATAGTCGATCGAAATTGCCAATTCACGCAGTCGTTCAACGTTTCTTCTATATTTAATTACTGCTGAAAGTAACGCACTTGTGAGCCGCCATTTGTAATATTTCGACACGAAATGAGATCAGAGAATAAATGCTACTTCCGGCCAAACCAGTCAAGTGATATGCGGTCCCCATCAAAGCATTATATACAGTTATAGAGGGATACATATTAATCATACATACAGGAATTTCTATTGTGTGACGCGCATATTAATAAAATCAACAGTAATTACCGTTATTACCTTCATACTACACGCATACGCGATTCTTAGTTACATCTAATTTCAATATCCTCATTCTAGACAAATTAAGCATTTTTTTAGATCGTATTCATTGTTTTTCGTTTTTCACGATTCTTTGGAGAATTAATTCTAATGAAACACTACGAAAATTTGTTTATTTAAAACACTTATACTATACAATTATGTTTATTTTAACAAACTATATTTATTTCTACTATAAAGTATTTATTTTATAACACCATTCACATATATTCACTTGGTTATTGATTTCTCACATACTATATCCAACTCTCTCACGCTATCGATTTATGACTCACATTCAAACAATGACTATTCACATATTTATTTCTTAAGACGCAGGACCGCTATTAATTTCTATCTATCTGTCTGTCTGTGTCGGCGAGGCATACTTATGTATGGAACACAATTGTTTCAATAATTGTTACATTATTATGTTTCAGTTGCTAGAAATTTAAATATCTTCAACTTTTATATAAAACAATTTTCTGTAACTCGTACCATTTCTGAGATATTGAAAAGTAACAGGAGTAAGTTGTTACTTCCGGTTAAGATATTGTAATAATAGGTGAACACTCGGACTAATATACCAGTTTTAATTTTAATATTTCATAAATTAGCCATCAACCGTTTTGCCTAAGTACTGTTTATAATTGCCTTGTTTCACGTTAAGTTTCTGAGTAAAAATTGGTTATCTTTCTCTAACGCACCAATATGGACAACCTGTTTAGTGTGCAAGCAGGATGGTTGTCATTCGTGTGCGCTAGATAAAGATAGGTATTAAACTTGCCGTGGAGAAATTCTATTATAAATGCACCCTTAGAGCGTTGACACACGTCATTCCGAAAATAGTTAGATTCAATTCAGGGATGGGCAATACGTATATTTCCGTTATAATATCAGAAAATGAACAATTTTAAACAATAGATCTGTTCTGAAGTTTGTACAATGACTGGTTATTTCAGTAAATATTTATTTAGACAAACGCACTTTTTCAAATAATTCTGTTATTTATTTAACAGATTGTTTAGAAACCATTGTGTTATAAATACACGGTTTATTTTGTTCTTTATCGTTGATTGGACCAGAACAGCTGGCCACAAGTTTATCTAATATTTGAATTCTTTCTTCGTCACACTTTGAACGGGAAGTGTTACTGTATTTTTGATATATATTTATATATTTTATAAGACTTCTTAGTGTATAATAAAATTCTTAAACATTCTCTCTGATGTATACATGTATTTATGTATGTATGTATGTATATTTGTTTGTTGTTACAAAGTTCGATTTGCATAAAGAGATAATAATGATTGTTGGTCGTTGTTCGACAGATTGTGTGACATATGTCTATGTATTGATTTGCAATTCATGTTTGAACCTCTATTGTCATTACACATGAAAGATAAAATATTCACTTACTCTCAATATATGAATAATGCAGCAAATATGGTCTGTTTATATGTGTATCGTGGGACTACCCTTGAAAGATAACAAATACATTTACCACACATTACATATACAAACATATGTGTGTGTAGAACGCCTTGTCATACCAGGCTTAACCGCATAACCATCGTCGCTATGGCAATTGTTTTTTTAATAATAAAAAATTGGCCTAGAATCTTGAAGAGATATTCCAAATGTTTATAAACATTTGATTGGCGCGAATAAATATAATCGTCATTGTAAAATATTATAATAGAAAGCATAAGCTACGTTCTTAAACGTCAAGATAATTATTAAATGTCAAAATAAATATATTGTGTGAATACAAAAATTGATGCAGTACCTAAGTTTAATATTGTGACAAGTAGTAAGTTAATTAATAATCACAGTCAGTGTTCACACCATAGATAACTTACGTGTCTTTCATGTGTGTGTTGCATATTGTAAATAATAAAGTAGATTATAATATAGATGAAAAGGTATCTTTTTGTAGACTTAAATAGGTTGAATAATTTATATCTGAGTATATCTATAACGTTATAGAGAATTCTATAAAATATTGGCAACGCTGTAAGTATACATAATTAGCTCGCCGTACGTAGTACCGAAGAGGCTAAAGCATTCGGTCGTGTGTCTGTAGCATTCTCGGATCAAAAAATGTCATTACGAAAAAGTGTTCGTCGTGTACCAAATTTGTGCCCTCTACTCCTCTGAAGGTACCGAAGCGATTCACTCCAAATTTGGTACACATATTAATTGGCATCCCATTTGAATCCGCTCGCAGTTTAAATCCAATCGCCTGTATACCTCCCGAGTTATAGGGCCCCAAAATTTGGAGCCCCCCTTAATACTGCCCTTATAAAAATAATTTAAACACTTAAAAATTCTACTAAAAATTCTAAGATATTTTTTGTCTACAAGATTTTTTCATTTTGTTAACCCAAAGCCCGAAAGAAATTATTAAATATTATAATTTTGAATTTTAAAATATGCACTAAATTATTTTTTTATCAATATAATCTAAATTTGGTACACATATTATTTGGCATCCCATTTGAATCCGCTCGTAGTATTAATCCAATCGCCCGTATACTTCCCGAGTTATAGGGCCCCAAAATTTAGAGCCCCCCTTAATACTGCCCTTATAAAAATAATTAATACACTTAAAAATTCTACTAAAAATTCTAAGATATTTTATATCTATAAGATTTTTTCATTTTGTTAATCCAAAGCCCGAAAAAAATTATTAAATATTATAATTTTGAATTTTAAAGTATGAACTAAAATTTTGTTTTATCAATATAATCTAAAATTAAATGTAAGACTTTTTACACCTATAACATATTTTCAAATTGTTAACCAAAAGGCCATTATAATTAAAAGCCATTGCTCGCAACGCATATTTTACCTAAGGGCGAGCTCTACGCGTTGGTGCGTTTTACGCGTACCAAATCTTGTTTTATTATTGAATTTACTTAACAAACATTATCTGATTTATCAACAAATTTTGCTGCAAAACATAATCATTTTTAAATTATAAGCGTTTATATATTTATAGATCTACAAATTAGCTCAGAATTCCACCATAAGTCACAACGGTTATGAAAAGAATTCTGTTTTAATATACTGAATTCTGTGTCATCAAATGTTCAAAATTTGATATAAAATTTGGAAAAAATGAAACGTTTGCTTACAATAAATGCGATTATTTCATAGGTTGTGTATGTTAGTTCGTAAGATTTATATAGCGTTCCGGATTGAAAGGTAGATACATACACTATATACACGAATCGGCGTGGAGTGAATTGTATTTTCCATATGCCTATTTTACGTAAATTGAGTCGACACTCAGTGCAGACGAAGTAGATTTATTTATAAATAATGACATTGTCATTAATAGATATCATCAGTTTCAGTTTTCTGTTGGTGATTTAGCAATGCAAATCAAAATGAAATATGAAACGATAATTATACTTTTGATAGCAGTATTTGATTTGTATAAATGATTGACATCTAATTATAAAGTTCGGGTTTAAATCTATACAGTGAAATATGATTTTAAAATGCCTCCAATATCAAAATGATTGTAAAATAACGCTTTAGAACGTTGTTAACTTTCCTCGCGAGTAATACAACTATTGGCGCGGTGTTTATTAGACACTTTTTATTAATTGTCATTATTATTTTTATTTAGACTTCTTCTATGGTTTACGTTAATTATTAGGTATACATAAAGTAGCATCAGCAACAGATTTTATTGTCGTATTGTGAAGCGTTCTATCATACTTATTCGAAGAAAAGAAATCAATGCATCAATGTTAAGTTGAGACCTTTTACTGCATTTCTTTTTATATTTTGAAACAAAAACTCAAACATATGTACTGTACTTAACGGGATCTTATTGTGACAGCTGTTTTGGTTCTTTTTTTTTGACGAACTATAGATATAATTTCTCTTGAAATTTTTACAACATGTTAATTGATATTTAAACATACATTTAGAATTTTTTGAAGCCAAAATAACTATAAAAATACACTTTATAGCGTCCGAAAAGCATATTAGTGATAAAAAAATGGTTGACGATGGCTGTTCTGCTCACCTGAAATCAAAAAATCGGTTGTGGCCAACACAGAACTTTATTTTACGTAGTTTTCATTAGGAATATATATATTCCAAATAAACTGTAAAATAATAGCAATATTCCGCAGTAAAACCCTGAAATTGTGCCAATTAGCTAATCATTTTATTTTTATCAAATACTGTTTCTTCAATATGAAACATAGATTCTATAAAATTCACCTTCTCAGTCGGAAAATGAGATACATTATTTATATTTTGTTTATTGTCAATATGATAAAAAAAAAATTGAGTGGCCTGCACTCGACTTTCATTTATGCAGTTTTCACTATCTATATATATATATATATATATATATATATATATATATATATATATATATATATATATATATATATAACTAAAACAAGCAGTCAAACTAACCAATACTCTATAGAAATATTCTGAAATGTCATTTATCTAATTGAGTCTATTTTGTTTTCCTAACAAAGGCGCAGATGATCAATTTTAAGCTACATGCGAATCCATGGCAACGTAAACAAGATATTTATAATGTTTCGTAGCATTTTTCTCGCAACTGGCACATTTTTTTAAGATACTTTTCAAACAAAAGTTGAGGGAAATATTAATATCTTTCATTATGAACATAACTATTTTTGCCGTAAGTGTAGCCGTTCCAGTGATATAAATATATATATATATATATTCCAAACAAACTGTCAAAAAACACCAATACATCATCAAACCCAACAGTAAAATCGTACGAATTAGCTTATTATTTAATTATGTTAAAAAATATTTAATATAGATTGATTCTATAATAATTTACCTTGTCAAGTATACAAATATAAAAGCAATATTTCAATGAGAAATTTATCTATTTAATCGTTTGTTTTCCAATTATATATATATATATATATATATATATATATATATATATATATATATATATATATACGATTTAAAATAAAAATTTCTCACAAATGCATTTCCATGACAATATAAATAAGAATATTAAGATTTTCCATAGCGGTTTTCTCGTAACTGGTACATATTTTAAAGAAACTTTTCAAACAAAAGTTGTGCGAAATATTAATATCTTTCTTTATGAATATAACCATTTTTGCCATAACTGCAGCCGTTCTAGTGTTATTGGAGATAGAACAAAAAAAAAATGTATAAAGGAAACATGCACTTTCGGTTTGAATTTTCTTTTCAAAAATAGTAGGTGCACATCTAGACCATATACAAGGCTTAAGTTTGTAGTCAATCACAATTTTACGTTCGACAAATTCGGCTCTAGAGCGTTCACACACAGACAGACAGACGTCATTCCGTAAATAGTCACATTTAATTCAGGGTTTATCCGTTTTTGTGATCCCTATACTTACTTATTACTTTGTAAAATAAATTAAAAATCAAACGGCAGTATAATCTGGAAATCTGTGATAATAGCCGGAACTAATATCAAGTAAAAATATTAAAAATTCAATTCTTTGCACGGTTTTAAAAATTAAGACACTTGCAAATTAAAAAAAAAAATGCTATTACTGATATCACAATTATTCTAGTTCAGGTGAGAACTATAGATGTACTGAACATACCATAAATATTTTAGCAAAATTGATACAGCAGTTTTTGAGTTCTTTAGATTTGAAAAATTAAGTTTTAAACGTGTTTAAAAGTTCAAGTACATATTCCACAAGGAAAATTTTAATTCCCCATTAATCTGGTATAACTGATTTGTTCGCCTTTGACACCGTTCTACGTCTGTAATTTTACAATGACTTCCAATATCTAAAATCCTTTTAGCGCATTCTACACATATAGAAGCAATTTATGAAAAAACGATTTTTTTTTTATCTGTGTGCTGAAAGGTTAATAAATTATCCTATACGATGTATACAGCTATGAAATTTCAAGAATATGAATTACGGGTGTCATTCCATAAAGATAATTTACAGTTTGAAATAATGGAAACTTTGTATAGAAAAGCATGTTTGGAATGCAGCCAGTATACATTTTGTGCATTCCACAAAAACACAATGAAATCTTCATAAGATAAATTTGATTAGTCAGCGCTCCAATCCAGTTATTATACACTTCTATTATTCTAGCAACGCATACCGTTATTTCTAGTACCCATAATTGCAAATGGATATAAAATATTATTGTGTGAATATGAAATTACATACTTAGTGTCAAGTTGAACGACTTCCATTGAAATGGGAGTTATAATAATATTTGAATCGAGTTCTAGGAAATTGCATGTTGTTAAACACATTTTATAATATACTCGGAAAACTTGTACACTCGCACACTTATAAGCCTTCATATCTACAATCTTTCCAATTCTACAACTCACTGATAAACATATTAAAATATGTTAATCATAACCCCAAAAATGTGGGGTCGCCCACGAAATAAATACGAATATATATATATATATATATATATATATATATATATATATATATATATATATATATATATATATAACTTTAATATACTGTCGTTCGTTCGCCAATTCCACGTTATTCACTTTAGAAACGTGGCCAACGTTGTTGTGATTGGTCTATGAACCAGTGTCCTTGAGAACGCAGCCAATCCAAACACCTTACGTCTATAACGGCGCCTGTTATTACGTTAGCAGCTAGAGTTTATTTCCGTTGCTCTTCCAAATGCAACTAAATTATTTACATATCTATTACTGTTAAAATTGCCCTATTACACTTACGTCTAATTGTGTTCAACTTCCATTGTCCGATTATATGGTTCAGTGCCATTTCATACAATACCAGGGAAAGCCACGGACGTAACTGAAGCCTGAAGGACGTGTATATTACATTTGGGTCGTTCATTTATTTTATTTAGTAAAATTAGTGTGTGCCCCAAATTAACTGTATTCTTAGCTCGTCCTACGATAATATAGACAGCTCTATAGCTGTTTGGGTGTGCGTCTGTAACATTCTTGTTATCGTGATTATGAAAATGTATATAATTTACGAGTATATATTTGGATTATGTCGAACGCTCGTAAGACCAACTTTGTGGACGTATCTCTGAAGGTACCAGTCCGAGTTTAACGGAATTTAGTGCACATATAATGTTTATACCCAAGAAGTTGCCGTCGCATTTTATCTCTAAGTTATATGGCTCCAAAATTTGGAGCACTTAGACAATTTTTGAAAGTTTCAGAAAATATTTTGTGTTAGCTCTAGGGCTATAAAAAATATTTAAGAATAATAATTTAAATATTTAGTATTCATAGTTTTTATTTTCGTTTACGAAGTAATAAGTAATCATGAAAACAGATATACACGTTTTGACCTTCCCTGAAGCGTCTGTGTGTGCGTCTGTCTGTATCTGTGTGATTGTGAACGCTCTAGAGCCAAAACTATCGAACCTAAAGTTGTGAAACTTCAAACTTAAGACTTGTATATAGTCTAGATGTGCAGTTCCAATTTGAAAATAATATTCAAACCGGAAGTTTACTCTGCATTTTTGTCCTTTCTCCAATATCACTAGAACGGCTGCACTTATGGCAAAAATAGTTATGTACATAATGAAAGATATTAATATTTCGCACAACTTTTGTTTGAAAAGTTTCTTTAATAAATGTACCAGTTACGAGAAAATCGCTATGGAAAATCTTAAAATTTGTATTTATATTGTCATGGAAATACATTTGTAAGATTTTCTTTTATAATTAACAAATTAACTTTGTCTGAACAGATAAACATAATATAAAGAATGTATGTCATTTTGCACTGTTTAACCCAAATAGATCAACTGAGAAGGTGAATTTTAATGAATTAATGTTATACAAGTTTGAGTATAAACTCAGTGAGGAGCCAGTTTCTCTCTCTCTCACAAAGACTCATACCAAAACCCTATATATTTAACCCTCAAACGTCTTACTGCAGTCAAGTAGTCAAACCTCATACGTAAGCGTTAAGGTTAGGTATGAGGGGTCTTCCGTGTAATATTTCATATTGAAGAAACAATATGGTGCAATTTCAGTGTATTACTGTGGAGTAAAAGAAAGTTCTGTGTTGGCCACAATCGATTTTATCTCTTCAAAAATAAGTGGCTAATAAAATATTATCTACATTAAAAACAAATAAAAAAGCATTGGTGGCCTGTACCTATGCTTGTTATTTATGTGAGCTTGTAATCCCTGGTGGGTTTTGAACTACTTTCCATATTAGGATTTTTGTAGCACAATTTCATAATATATTTACTTACTAATACAGATTCTGTAACCATATTACATTGAGAAAATTAATTCGTTAACCTCATTGAACTTGCTGACTCATGGGATTCAGAAATAGGAATGGTCGATATAAAAGAACCGGGAAAATTTGCTTCATATAAGATATTTATAAAAGCGGCAGTTCTTTACTCTCTGAAATGCAAGCGCTCCAACTAAATGTATCCCTTAGGGATATCCCATGCTTGAGTGGAGTTTCAGTAAATGCTGAATTATTAGACACTAGTGAATAGCAAATTTGCAAAATGGCTGCGTATAGTTTTAGATTAGACAAAATGTATGTTATATTTGCAGCAGTTGCTTCCGGCTTCAGCCTAGTCGTAATATGCTTTTTAGCAAACTATAAAGAAGCAATTCAGGCGACCACTAATGAAATATTGGATGTTCAATATTTGACAAGACAATATTTCAGAAACAAAAGCGTAAACATCCAGCACAGTAGCAAACAAATGTCTATATATGCGAAGACCTTGGATGCTCTGAAACAGACGAACTTTTCTCATTTTCACGCTGAAAGAGTGTGCGAACCCCCATCCATTTACCAATGGAGTCACTCCATTGAAGTGAAGGTTACAGACACGTGCAGGGGTGGGGGGGTAAAAGGAAAAGGGTAGTTGAAGTGGGGCAATCTCCCGTCTTAGTGTAGGCGTTTAAGATTTTTATTTGTCACTGGAATATATGTTTTCGGCACGTTGCCAAGAGGGATTCCTCGACTTAAGTAGCGTGCTTGATCTATGGAAGTGGAAACAGTTTGCGTATGGACCTTGTAGATTCTTATAGGCTCGTTTAGTTGCTATTGTTCCCGTTTTTTAAGCGCTCATTCAAGTATTTTTACGCACTACTTGATCATGAATTTTAGAATGGTTGTTGCTTTTTAAGAGAATAATGATTTGTTTCAGAAGATAATACACTATTTTGTTAAATTAATATTTCTAATTATATTTTTTTGGCTTGAAAAATCTAATGTTTCAGAAACACATAGATATCATATTATAAAGACAGTAAGACTGTAAGAGTTTTTACTGTAAAATATAATGTTGGTTAATAGTTTTCTTTTGTTTTTTGCCGTTTGTGAGCACGAACCTTGTGAGATAGAACAATTTGTCATAGCTGGATGCCCTGGAGCGAGAAATGTCACTACAGGAAAGCGTCGTATAGTTATATTTCGCGTCTAACACAGAACCAAGATAATGCAACGTGCAATGGATTTTATATGTTAGAAACAGGGAAAAGAAGAAGGATTTAGATTCATTATTAATGCCTCAAACGTTCTTCGTTCTTGCAACTTGTTGCAGTTTAGATTTATGGTGGAATTCTGAGCGACTCTGTAAATCTATAAGGGAATTCTATAAATATTTAAACGCTTGTTATTTCAAAATAATTATGTTTTGCAACAAAATTTGTATATAAATCGAATAATATTGTTCCATTTATTTAGTAAATTAAATAATAAAATGTTTTATTAAATTAATGAAACACTTATAGCTTTGCCAATATTTTATAGAAATCCCTATAGAGTTATAGATATACTCAGAATTGCACTATTAGTAATATATTTCTTATACGTTATTTAACGAAATGTCCGGTTTAAATATTTAAACTAATGATACACGTCCGTTGCTTGTTAAGTTTTTTTTTTGGTTGTTGTTGTTTAAATACGAATATTATTCCATGCACACATTTGTGTGTGAAACTGTGTTTACGACACGTTTAATTTATTTAATTGATGATTTCCATTTCAGTTAACTGATTGTTTATTTCTTTTTTCCAGGAGCTGGAGAATCGGGGAAAAGTACGATAGTCAAACAAATGAAGTGAGTACTGTTTTGGTTTTTATTTGCTTTTCAGCTCGTCGTATAGAATGTACAAAAGAACTATAGTGAACGGACGTACGTCTGTAGCATTCTCGGATCAAAAAATTAAAATATTGAAATATTGTTTATGAAATTCTTGTCTTGCAATTTTCTTCAAATTGTTAGTTTGAAAACTATAAGAAATTATGAAAAATAATCATTTTGAAATGAAAATATATTTTATTTACTTTCTATTACGAATATTGTAGTAATTTTTTTTAAATTGTGATCTCAAAGACTAGATAAATATATATATATATAATTTAGGAATTTAAAACATTGTAGCGTTCGCATTAAAAGACTGGATATTGTTGCAATTAATCTTTTACATTTTATCCCTTCATAATTCAGTGGTTGAAAATATATTTGTTTTTACTTTCTTTACGAACATTATAGTCATTTTTTTTTAATTGTGATCTCAAAGGCTAGAAAAAAATATATAATTTAGGAATTTAAAACATTGTAGCGTTCGCATTAAATGAATACCAATGCTATTACTTCTTTTATACATTTTATCTTTTTTTTTTTTATTATTTATATAGGAAACATCTTCTTAACCATTAAAATATGAAGATATTTTAATGGTTAAGAAGATGTTTCCTATATAAATAATAAACTTAATAATTCATTACATATATTATGCAGGTGGAGGCATTGGTGTCTGTACCTATGCTTGTTTTAAGCAGATTGTTCGGTTCTTTAGATTAAATTAAATCTAATGGTGCAATTCTGAGCAAATTTACACATTTATAAGTAAAAACTGTGAAATATTGATAATGTAAAATATATTTTAATTGAATTGCAAACCATTTTTAAACTGATTCTACCAAATATATCGAACATAATACATGATTTGTGTTATTAATAATACTAAAATGTGTATCCATTAAAGAACTACAGCTTTTTCAAAATCTTACAGATTCTCCACCATTAACAATTGTAGTTATTGTTACATATAAACTATTGTATCCCTTTTATTGTGATTTGAAAACTCCTTATTTATATATATATTATATTCTCGGTGTGTCAGTGGAAAGACAGGATTACCCAGAGGATTACTTTTGTTATATCTGCTTCAACGCAATTTATTTTCTGGCGCATTTATGAATGTTTAAACAAAAAATGTAAAAATTTCGCAACGTAGATCGAAAAATCTCTGGCTGAAGTCCCCAGGGTTCCTGTTCGTTATTCTCTTGCAGCTGTTTCAGGATAATATTCATCCTTGGCGGTATTGATTGGTTCATTGCGCACGCGCAAATGCACGTCTACAGACACTAGTTGCGACATACGTCCACCAACAGTTACACCCCTTGCGATATCTTCCATGTCAACATAGGCAAAATTTAATACAATTTATTTATATATATATATACGTAGTATTTGGGCTTTTTAGCTCGCCGTACAAAGTACTGAAGAAGCTAAAGCTTTCGGTCGTGTGTCTGTAGCTTTCTCGGATCAAAAAGTGCTTATCTCGTCGCCCTGAATCTAAAAATATATATAACTTGGATGTTAGTCGTCGCTCGCGCTCGTAAGACCAAATTTGTGCCCTCTACTCCTCTGAAGATACCGGAGAGATTTACACCAAATTTGGTATACATATTATTTAACATCCCATTTGAATCCGCTCGCAGTTTAAATTCAATTGCCCGTATACTTCCCGAGTTATAGGGCCCCAAAATTTAGAGCCCCCCTTAATACTGCCCTTACAAAAATAATTTAAACACTCAAAAATACTACTATAAATTCTAAGATATTTTATGTCTACAAGATTTTTTCATATTGTTAACCTAAAGCCCGAAAAAAATTATTTAATATTATAATTTTGAATTTTAATTTTTTTTATTAATTTAATCTACAAATAAATGTATGACTTTTTATATCTATAACATTTTTTTAAATTATTAACTAAAAGGCCATAATAATTGAAAACGCAGTTTAAATTAAATTGCCCGTATACTTCCCGAGTTATAGGGCCGTAAAATTTGGAGCCCCCCTTAATACTGCCCTTACAAAAATAATTTAAACACTCAAAAATACTACTATAAATTCTAAGATATTTTATGTCTACAAGATTTTTTCATATTGTTAACCTAAAACCCGAAAAAAATTATTTAATATTATAATTTTGAATTTTAATTTTTTTTATTAATTTAATCTACAAATAAATGTATGACTTTTTATATCTATAACATTTTTTTAAATTATTAACTAAAAGGCCATAATAATTGAAAACGCAGTTTAAATTAAATTGCCCGTATACTTCCCGAGTTATAGGGCCGTAAAATTTGGAGCCCCCCTTAATACTGCCCTTACAAAAATAATTTAAACACTCAAAAATACTACTATAAATTCTAAGATATTTTATGTCTACAAGATTTTTTCATATTGTTAACCTAAAACCCGAAAAAAATTATTTAATATTATAATTTTGAATTTTAATTTTTTTTATTAATTTAATCTACAAATAAATGTATGACTTTTTATATCTATAACATTTTTTTAAATTATTAACTAAAAGGCCATAATAATTGAAAACGCAGTTTAAATTAAATTGCCCGTATACTTCCCGAGTTATAGGGCCGTAAAATTTGGAGCCCCCCTTAATACTGCCCTTACAAAAATAATTTAAACACTAAAAAATACTACTAAAAATTCTAAGATATTTTAGATCTACAAGATTTTTTCATATTGTTAACCTAAAGCCCGAAAAAAATTATTTAATATTATAATTTTGAATTTTATTTTTTTTTTATCAATTTAATCTACAAAAAAATGTAAGACTTTTTATATCTATAACATTTTTTTAAATTGTTAACTAAAAGGCCATAATAATTGAAAACGCAGTTTAAATTAAATTGCCCGTATACTTCCCGAGTTATAGGGCCCCAAAATTTGGAGCCCCCCTTAATACTGCCCTTACAAAAATAATTTAAACACTCAAAAATACTACTATAAATTCTAAGATATTTTAGGTCTACAAGATTTTTTCATATTGTTAACCTAAAGCCCGAAAAAAATTATGTAATATTATAATTTTGAATTTTAATTCTTTTTATCAATTTAATCTACAAAAAAATGTAAGACTTTTTATATCTATAACATTTTTTTAAATTATTAACTAAAAGGCCATAATAATTGAAAACGCAGTTTAAATTAAATTGCCCGTATACTTCCCGAGTTATAGGGCCCCAAAATTTGGAGCCCCCATTAATACTGCCCTTATAAAAATAATTAAAACACTAAAAAATACTACTAAAAATTCTAAGATATTTTAGGTCTACAAGATTTTTTCATATTGTTAACCTAAAGGCCGAAAAAAATTATTTAATATTATAATTTTGAATTTAATTTTTTTTTTTATCTATTTAATCTACAAATAAATGTAAGACTTTTTATATCTATAACATTTTTTTAAATTATTAACTAAAAGGCCATAATAATTGAAAACGCAGTTTAAATTAAATTGCCCGTATACTTCCCGAGTTATAGGGCCCCAAAATTTGGAGCCCCCCTTAATACTGCCCTTACAAAAATAATTTAAACACTCAAAAATACTACTATAAATTCTAAGATATTTTAGGTCTACAAGATTTTTTCATATTGTTAACCTAAAGCCCGAAAAAAATTATTTAATATTATAATTTTGAATTTTAATTCTTTTTATCAATTTAATCTACAAAAAAATGTAAGACTTTTTATATCTATAACATTTTTTTAAATTATTAACTCGCAACCTAAAGGTGAGCTCTACGCGTTGGTGCGTTTTACGCGTACCAAATCTAGTATTTGTAAAAAATGTATATTTAATATTACTTTATGAAGACTAGATAATTTACTATAAATTCTGCAAGAAAATGTCATGAATATTTTAAGTATTCAAATTAATTAACATATAAAGCTATTTCTTGTAAGAATTATATGAAAATTGCAAATTATAATCGCCAAGGGTTTTAAAGTTATAATTTTTTTAATATCCATCAACGGATCATAGTTAATTACTTAATAACTTTAAATTATGTGTAGCTAATGTTCATATAAACTTCTAATTAATTAATCATCAACATTTTTTAATGTTATAAACTGTATATGAAATACTGTTCGTCGATTATGTAACACCATATTAATTTATTAAAATTATATACGTATTACCATACAAGATTTATAACGAAATAAATCAAATGTAACTAATTTATAACATGACAATAATGCCACCTTGACACATTTATTTAAGAAAATATTGTGATTTGTTTATCTATAAAAAAAAAGAAAAAAAAAACAAAACATCATTAATCAACTATACACCTTACTCGATAATTTCACAATATTAGGCGTTGACCTTATATTTATTTTTGGATTAGCGAGCCGAGAAACTTTCTTCGATAGAAACTGCGGAAAATTGTACAATAAATAGTGCCAACAGGTTAGCCTAATTTATAATAATACTATTTTTTTTTAATTTCACACACACAGATTTTCTTCAATGCTCGATGAACGGTAAAAATGAAGTTATATAAAAATGTCCTTAGAGAAAAGTAAATACAAATTGGTTTTCTTATTATCACATAAACATGTTAATGCCGGTATTAAAGAGCGTATATAAACTTGTAATGTAAGGTTATAATTACAAGAACATGTGCAAGTTATCGCGGTCATAAAATTGTTTATCACGAACTTAAAACGGAATATCTCCAACTAAAAATATATATATATATTAATTATTACATGTAACATATATAAATAAATAAAAAAATATATCTGTGATTCGGGTTCGACTTACGAAAATATTATGAATTAATGTATACATATATTTTCAGTTCAAATTGACATTGAATAATTAAAATAATAAATTTGACTATTTTCTTTTAAATCATTATACAAAAACTAGGTTAACCCGTTGGCACCATGTACCCATATCATATACAGTCTATTTTTCATTGATACAATTTAAATAAAATTCAATTCATATTTGTTTCTATGTCAGTGGTGTACAGACGTACAATTAGGTTCGATTATTTGATATTAATCGGTTTAAAATATAGCAGTTCTAGGAAATGCTTTGTTAGTTTATATTCTGTTGATTTTTATTATTTATTACCTTTTTTCCACAAATGTATAATTTTTATGTTTTATTACGACAAACAATGTTATATTATCTCTTTAAAAGTCAGGATTATACATTTAGTTACTGCTTCTAATTTATCTAAATAATTACTTTAATTTTATGTTTGACGGGAGGCGATGTTTGTCAATTAACCAATGCCAAAATAATTTTATACCTTCAATAATCAATATTATAAATTCAAAATGTTTGACGGTAGACGATGTTTGTAAATTAACCAATGCCAAAATAATTTCATATCTACAATAATCAATATTATAAATTGACTTACTGCTCCTATTTTGTGTTTAAATAGATTATTCAACGAATATGTTACTAACTACATTCACAATACTTTTAATACGTTTTTGTCTTGGAATCAAATAAATAATCAGTGGCTAGACTTTGAATTTTGCAGTGTCAAAACATTTTTAATTAGAGCAGTGCGCCGAGGCGTCCTAGGGGGTGGGTTACAGGGGCACCGCGAAAAATCCAACTGCGTTAGTTAGATCAATGTTTTGGAAAAATCTGATACATTAACGACGCTGGGAATCGAAAAAGTTTGAGAACCGCTGGGTAGCACAATATTTAAAACAAATTAGATATTTTTGTCCGCCAATCAAATATCTAAATATGTTTGGAATTGCATGATTATTGGACAGTTTTTTCTTGCAGTTTGTCAGTGTGTATTTTTAAAAACAACGCGTTCTACACATACATATATTCATACAAATACATATATCTAGGTGTTTATATTGTTTGGTTACTGTAGAAGCTAATTTAAAGTCGCTGAAACGCAAGTAAAATCATTTTTGTTTGCTTAAGGGGGTATTACTCTTTCGACGGCCTATTTCAGACGGTTTTCAGTAATTTTTTTTGTGGGTAAACTAAAACACTTGGGACCTTGAGCTTTTTTGCATCTTGTTTATTAATTCTTGGAGTACAAAATGTATTTTTTTTATGTATGTGGTCCATGTCGATCCGTCTCAAAATGGCGACCATGTCCGGCCGGAAAGGTTTTGGCACTTTCCGCTATTTGAAACATAAAATCGTGTAGGTATTATTAATCTGCATTAAATTCTACGGAAATTGACCCTCGGGCGAAACATTTTATCGAAAAATGAGAAAATTGCAGCCGTCTGAACAAAAATGTCAATTTTCGCCTGTTTTTTTCAACTTTGAGGCGCTCTGAAAAATCTAATTTTCAATATTTTGCAACGACAGAGGTTCAATTTCGGTAGAATTTAATGCAGATTAATAATACCTACTCGATTTTATGTTTCAAATAGCGGAGAAAGTGCCAAAACCTTTCCGGCCGCACAGACTGAGCTGCCGGACATGGTCGCCATTTTGAGACGGATCGACATGGACCACATACATAAAAAAAATACATTTTGTACTCCAAGAATTAATAAACAAGATGCAAAAAAGCTCAAGGTCCCAAGTGTTTTAGTTTACCCACAAAAAAAAACCTGAAAACCGTCTGAAATAGGCCGTCGAAAGAGTAATACCCCCTTAAGTTTGCTGTATGTTTTAGATCTGATAATCGTTCACTTTTGGTAATATCATCCGTAGTTAGGGTGTCCCTTACAGTGTAGGTCTTTAGGCTTTTATGGTTATTATGTTTACAGAGTAATCGTAAACTTATGTGTCTCCTTCTATTATTTGATTTTCGATATCTAAAAGGAAGTACTGTAATCATGAATGATTAATTCGCTTCGGCATTTTTCGAAACGTGTTATTGAGAAGCAGTGGTGCAGTTCATAGAAACGCCATTGATGGTCGACACTTGAACAGGCACAGATGTGAACATATCCTATCCTATCCTATCAGGGTATTAATATCAAGACTGCTTTGAACATGTTACCTGATAAACACAACATTCATACACTATCACTTTTTAGTGTTATCACCGCACTACGATATCAAATACAAACAAATTTATCATCAGTAAACATATTAAACATTTGTTAGCCATGTTACTTGCGTTCTAGGTCTGCACTCGACTCTATTTTTAAATATTTGGATCGACCCTCTACTCCTCTGAAGGTACCCGAGCAATTCACACCAAATTTGGTACACATATTATTTGGAAACCCATTTAAATCCATACGCAGTTTAAATCCAATCGCCTGTATACTTCCCGAGTTATAGGACCCCAAAATTTAGAGCCCCCCTTAATACTGCCCTTATAAAAATAATCAAAATACCCAAAAATACTACTGGAGATTCTAAGATATTTTATGTCTACAAGATTTTTTCATATTAACAACCCAAAGGCTATAAAAAAATTATGAATAATTATAATTTTGAATTTGCACGATTGTTTTTAGTATATCAAAAATATATACAAACAAGCTTAGGTACAACGCACCTATGCGTCCAGCTCGCCTTATAAGTAATATATGCGATGCGAGCAGTTTTTAATAATTATGGCCTTTTGGTTAACTAATTGAAAAAATGTTATAGATATAAAAAGTCTTACATTTAATTTTAGATTATATTAAAAAAAAAAAAAAATGTTCAAAATTTGAAATTCAAAATTATAATATTTAATAAATTTTTTCGGGCTTTGGGTTAACAAAATGAAAAAATCTTGTTGACAAAAAATATCTTAGAATTTTTAGTAGAATTTTTAAGTGTTTCAATTATTTTTACAAGGGCAGTATTAAGGGGGGCTCCAAATTTTGGGGCCCTATAACTCGGGAAGTATACGGACGATTGGATTTAAACTGCGAGCGGATTCAAATGGGATGCCAAATATTATGTGTACCAAATTTGGTTCAAATCGCTTCGGTACCTTCAGAGGAGTAGAGGGCACAAATTTGGTCTTACGAGCGAGCGACGACTAACATCCAAGTATATAAGTTATATACATTTTCGGAATCAGGGCGACGAGACGAACACTTTTTCTTAATGAAATTTTTTGATCCGAGAATGCTACAGACACACTACCGAATGCTTTAGCCTCTTCGGTACTACGTACGGCGAGCTAAAAATTGCAAGAGTTTTATATCTATAACATTTTTGAAGATCGCAGAAACCATAAACAATGTTAAATCTAGTCAGCAATAGATGGTATTAATCACCGAAATTGTAATGCTCGCTACTTGTATAACACTTCGGCTATGCTGGTTGCATAAATATGAACATTTTGCAAGGATACATGAAAAATACACTTCATTTTATTCATGAAACTATGAATAACTAGTGTTTGTAAATATGTTTTCGTCATTAAAACCCAGTTTTTCGCTTATTCTTTCGAAACAGTGAGCTGAACGCATAAGTGCATTCGCGCTAACTAATTGCCATGAAACAATATTAATATATATGGTAACTTGGGAAACGTAAATGTAAAATGGCTTTTTCTAAATGCGTTTTTTCAGTAAATGGAACATTTTTAAACAAAAGTTGCTACAAATGTTTATATTAGTAAGTTTTATAAGATCACTTTTTAGCTCGCCGTACAGAATGTACAAACGAGTTATAGTGATCGGTAGTGTGTCTGTAACATGCTCGGATTAAAAGAAAAAAATCTTAGTAAAAAGTTTTTGTATTTTCGCCCTAAATCCAAAAATATACTTGGATGAATGTATCTCGCTGGCGCGGTAGTAAGACCTGAGTTTGTGGCCGCAACTCCTCTGAAGGTACCGGGCCGATTTGAATGAAATTTGATATACATATAATTTCTACGCCCGTGAAGTTCCTGTCGCATTTTAAATTCAATCGTTAGTACAGGGCCGGAGTTATAGGGCCCCAAAATTTAGAACCCTCCTAAATACTGCTCTTAGTCAACTTTAATTTTTTTAGAATTTTCTACTAAAAATTCTAAGATATTTTATGTTATTAAAGTTTTTTCAAATTGTGAGCCCATAGGCTTCAAAAATATTTTTAAAGTAAATCAGACACTGAACATCTATAGGTGAAACGAAGAAGTCATGTGACGAATTTGTTTTCATCTACGGTTATTTTATTATAGGAAGTCATTATTTATAATTGGAATATGATTTATTAGACAATTTCCAACAAGGTTTATTGACGCAGAAGAAGAAAAACAATAGCTAACCATTCCGACTATAATTTGATAAATAATAAAATGGCGGGTAATAAGTGGTTGGGCCCTCCACACTCATTAGTGTTCTGTGTTTACGCGCAATTATACACGAAATTTCTACTTCAAAGATCATTAATTTGATGCCGTAGTCTGCGATCGTGGTTTCATCTAAACCGCTGGATTGCCTCAACTTTAATCGCTTTCAATTGAACGCAATCAGCGTATTATTACACTGATCAGGTGTAACTTGCACTACTTTTACGTTATGACCTTGACGCATGTGCACAAACACATTTTCGTTCAAAGGTTCCCCATTACTGCCATTAAAAGAAATTCTAAAATAAATGCAAGATATTTTATGTCTACATGATTTTTACTTTCTTTTACGAAGTAATCACTCGAGATTTCACCGGATATATACGTTTTGACCTTCCTTGAATCGAATGCGACTATTTTCGGAATGATGTCTGTGTGTGTGTGTGAATACTAGAGTCAAAACTGCCGAACGTAAAATGAATGAATATTCAAACTGGAAGTGTATTTTTACTCTATTCATTTTTTGTTCTATCTCCAATAACACTAGAACGGTTGCACTTATGACAAAAATAGTTATGTTCATAATGAAAGATATTAATATTTTGCACAACTTTTGTTTGAAAAGTTTCTTCAAAAAATGTATCAATTACGAGAAAACTGTACTGAAAATCTGATATATCTGATTTACGTTGCCATGGATTTGCATATAGTTCAATAAATCTTAAATGTTCTGAATTTGTCAATATTTTGATAGGGTAACAAAATAGAATCAATTAGATAAATTACATTTCAGAGTATTCCTGTGAAGTATTGATTGGTTTAACAGTTTGTTTGGGATATATATAGGTGCCTGTACTTAATCTTGTTTTAAAGCATTTTATGAATTAAACGGAAATGTTAAATTTTACTGTTCCGTTATCTCTACTTTCCGGAAATTAAAAATATTTATATCACTACTAAATACTGTCCCACTGCACTAGTTTGGGTTTTTAAAGTATTAATGTTAAGAAAAGAGAAAGATATATTTTATTATTTAAAAAAGAAATATACACGACGATGTATTTATTTAAGAGAATGAAAAAAAAAAAAAATTTAAGCATTTTTCTTTAACTGAAGGAATCAAGAAATCGTTTTAAAAAATTTAAGGTATTTTATCCACACTTTAGGAGTACAAAAATATATTTTTTGGATTTTTACATTGGTTTTTTTGGTCACACTAATTTTTTTAAATAAACATGACATGACTTCGGCCGTCTGGAACATCTGAAAAATGAAGGCAAATTATTAATTGTTAAAGTCGCTATAGTTTGAACTAAAAGGAATTTTTTTCATCGAAATATAACAAAATTGCGATCGTTTTTCAAAGAAACCCATTTTTGAGGTCGGCTATTTTGTTATATTTCGATGAAAAAAGTTCTTTTTAGTTCAAACTATAGCGACTTTAACAATTAATAATTTAATTTTTAGCTCGCCGTACGTAGTAGCGAAGAGGCTAAAGCATTCGGTCGTGTGTCTGTAGCATTTTAGGATCAAAAATTAACAAAAAGTGTTTGTCTCGTCGCCCTGAATCCAAAAATATATATATAACTTAAATACTTGGATGTTAGTCGTCGCTCGCTCGTAAGACCAAATTTGTACCCTCTACTTCTCTGAAGGTACCGGATCGATTCACACCAAATTTGCTACACATATTATTTGGAATCCCATTTGAATCCACTCTTAGTTTAAATCCAATCGCCCGTATACTTCCCGAGTTATAGGGCCCCAAAATTTGGAGCCTCCTTTAATACTGCCCTTATAAAAATAATTGAAACACTTAAAAATTGTACTGAATATTCTAAGATATTTTATGTCTACAAGATTTTTTCATTTTGTTAACCCAAAGCCAGAGAAAATTTATTGAATATTATAATTTTGAATTTTAAAATATGCACTAAAAAATTACCCTTAATACTGCCCTTACAAAAATAATTTAAACACCCAAAAATACTACTAAAAATTCTAAGATATTTTAGGTCCACAAGATATTTTCATATTGTTAACCTAAAGCCCGAAAAAAATTATTTAATATTATAATTTTGAATTTTATTTTTTTTTTATCAATTTAATCTAAAATTAAATGTAAGACTTTTTATATCTATAACATTTTTTCAAATTGTTAACCACGCATCTTACCTAAAGGTGAGCTCTACGCGTTGGTGCGTTTTACGCGTACCAAATCTAGTTTTTGTAATAAATGTACATTTAATATTACTTTATGAAGAATAGAATAGATAATTTACTATAGATTTTACCTAAAGGCGAGCTCTGCGCGTTGGTGCGTTTTACGCTTACCAAATCTTGTTTTTAATCTATATAATCTACAAATAATTGTAAGACTTTTTATATCTATAACATGTTTTTCAAATTGTTAACCAAATGGCCATAATTAAAAATCCTGCTCGTTGCTTACCTAAAGGCGAGCTCTACGTATTGGTGCGTTTTATACGTAACAAGTCTTGTTTTGAAAAAAATTGTGTGACCCAATAAGCAAATGTAAAAACTTAAAAAAAGAAAATGTTTGTACTGCTAAAGTGTGTTATTCCTTCTGTAAAAAAAAAAAAAAAAAAACAAGGTAGGTAGGTAGAAGGACCCCTTAAAATAGAATATCTCTATATTCAATACATGATCTATTATCTGTAATAGACTAGGCCAAGACGGATAATGATCTCGCACCTCGGTTGCACATGGACAAGTCTTGCAACTATATAACATGTCACGCGTAACTTAATACAATGTTTGTTTTGATTACAGAATTATTCACGAGAGCGGTTTCACGAGTGAAGACTTCAAACAGTATAGGCCGGTCGTGTATAGTAACACAATTCAGTCGTTGGTCGCCATTTTGCGAGCGATGCCAAACCTCGGTATCGGGTATGGAAACAACGAAAGAGAGGTCAGTGTAAGTTTCTTCAAATCAAATATTATACATACTTATATATTATATTAGACTATAGTCACCCGTGGGCACCATGTGCCCATATGGTATACTGATGGCGAATTTTCATGTAATTTAATAGTAATTACACGGTTTTTCTTCATTTTGTATCGTTTGACTATAATAGTAATACAAATTTCCACATCGCAAATAATAATAAAGAAAAAATCGAGTTCTTTCTTTGAACGCTATTTTGTTCTTAGATCACTATGCTGAGATTAACTAATCGATCACTTATCATGCACTGTGTAATATCCGATAAATTTAAACTAAATTTTGTTTAACTTTGATTTTAACCTTGTATGGTGCATATGTGTTGTATCCATTTAGACAGTTTCTATGATTGTATATAAAAAACAGGATTACAAATTTACTTACGATTGCTGTTTATTATTTGAATCGATTATTCAAATAATATGTATTACAAATCATTTTTACACAACATTTTTAATGATTTGACATTTGATTCATTATTGTTTTTGAATTAAATAATCAGGCTAGATTCTGAATTTTGCAGTATTAAACTGCTGCAGTGTCACAACGGCAGTTTTAAAAGTGATGATAATTAGTTATATGCTAAAATACAATGGATTGTGCCATCAAAAATAAAAGAATAAAATTGCCAACCAAACATATTTCTAAACATGTTTGAATTATCTCTTCAAGATTTTATTTCTCTAATAATCAGAATTATAAATTTACCTACTTGCAGTTATTATAATTTGACGAAATATAAAATCTTACCGCAACTCATATTTTCAAAAATCACTGCTTCTTGGCCATTTTGAAGTGAAAAATATTAACTATGAATTAAAATAAATGTACGGAAACACGTATTTGCTAAAAATATATGCTAATTAGGCAATAATATGCACTTATTTCATATTATATACTTAAAAATTGAAATTATAACATGCTACTCCCCTTAAACTTAAGATTAAACTTTGAATTGAAGATTTATCACACAAAAACCAATTTTGACTGATTTCATTCTGACGTTTGATTCGTTTTTGTCTATTTCAAAGCAGACTGAGCCTTCTGAATCGTAGTGATTGTTTTATTTCAGTATAAACTATTTGATTATTTTTTATAACATTATTAACAGTCGCCATGGTGCAGTGGCTAAGTGTCATGCCTTTCACCCTGGAGGTCGTGAGTTCGATCCCCGTCTATGCCAATCTGCATTTTTACAAAAAAGCGTTCTACACATACACACTCACATACAAACATTTCTGGGTTATTATATTAATGATAATCATTTATTTTTTATTTCTCTTTATGGGATTATATTATTTTTACCATAACTCGTATTTTGTTTACGATATTTTAAACCCTCAGATCAGAAGCGAATGGTTCTGAGAGTATAAATTTACCGGGGAAAAAACAACAAGCAATAAAAGAAGATACGTCGTCACCGTAATCATACCTAAACATAAACCCGTAAAGCTCAAACAAGCTCGAGCTTGTTCATGCCTCTGCCGTATATAGAGGCTTCTGATCACTATACCATATATATATATATAAATATATATATATATATATATATATATATATATATATATATATATATATATATATATATATATATATATATATATATATATATATATATATATATATATATATATATATTCCCCGGGTAGAGAATCGCCGCATCGCCGGCATTGGGGCAGGCGGCAGGGCACACCTAGACCTCATTTCAGTTTTGTTGCTGGCTTCCTTCCTTCCTTCGTACAGACGTCAGGATACATGATCCTGTAGGCGGTGGGGCATGCGATGGGGGGGGGGGGGGGGGGTACGCCTAGTTGCCATAGGGACGTGAATACGAGAAGCTGGTGCACGGTGTACGTTGATAGCGTACAGACGTCACATCACGCTTGTGACTCGCGCGTTTAGGCTTTTGTTGTGAAATGGGCGCGACCATACAATTCAATTGTATTTATATAATCTGTTTTTTTTTTAATATCCATTACTTTGTATTAATTTTACTTCGCTATAAAACGTTTAACAAAGGGAGTCATTTATAAAATCATCAGTTTCTCAATGAGGCATTTATAATATAAATATATAATGGAAAACGTTTTTTTTTTCCTGTATATATGTATTTTATAACCATTAACTGTATTGATGCAACTCCACCAATAAGTACACATGGGTTTTATGATGTTTACATACATTATTTACAGTAAAGAAAGATGGTTCGTCGTTTACTGTGTACATTTTGTACCATAACGTAATAAGTACGTGAATATCTTAATTTTTAGCTCGTTGTACGATAGTACAAAATAGCTATAGTGTTTGGTTGTGTGTGTGTGTGTGTCTGTGTGTGTGTGTGTGTGTGTGTGTGTGTAACATGCTCGGATTAGGAACTTTCCTTAACAAAAAGTTCTTGTCTTGTCTCCCTGAATCCAAATATACATATACTGGGGTCACCCGTGGGCACCATGTGCCCATATGGTATACTGATGGCGAATTTTCATGTAATTTAATAATAATTACACGGTTTTTCTTCAGTTTGTATCGTTTGACTATAATAGTAATACAAATTTCCACATCACAAATAATAATTAAGAAAAAATTGAGTCCTTTTTTGAACATTATTTTGTTTTTAGATCAATATGCTGAGATTAACTAATCGATCGCTTATCATGCACTGTGTAACATCCGATAAATTTAAACTAAGTTTTGTTAAACTTTGATTTTAACCTTGTATGGTGCAACTGGCCATAAGTGTTGTATCATTAAGACAGTTTCCTTAATTGTATTATTACACAAAAAGCAGGATTATACATTTACTTACGATTGTTGTTTATTTTTTGTATCGATTATTCAAAAAATATGTATTACAAACCTTTTTACTTTCTTTTACAGAGTAATAAGTAAGTATAGGGATCACCAAAAAAATCGAACTTGAGATTTCAACGTATATACACGTTTTGAGCTTCCCTGAATCGAATGTGACTATTTTTGGAGTGACGTCTCTGTGTGTGTGTGTGTGTGTGTGCGTGTGTGTGTGTGCGTGTGTATGTGAACGCTCTAGAGCCGAAACTGTCCAACGTAAAATTATGAGACTTCAAACTTAAGACTTGTATATGGTCTAGTTGTGCACCTCTTATTTTTGAAAAGAATATTCTAACCGGCAGTGCATGTTTACTCTATGCATTTTTTGTTCTATCTCCAATATCACTAGAACGGCTGCACTTACGGCAAAAATAGTTATGTTCATAATGAAAGATATTAATATTTCGCACAACTTTTGTTTGAAAAGTTTCTTCAATAAATGTACCAGTTACGAGAAAACCGCTACCGAAAATTTTAAGAATCTTGTTTACGTTGTCATGGATTTGAATGTAGCTTAATTAATCGGATCATCTGCGCCTGTCAATATTTCGACAAGATAACAAAATGGTCTGAATTAGATAAATGACATTTCAGAATATTTCTGTAGAGAATTGTTTAGTTTTGATAGTTAGTACTTCGAAACCATTACAAATTGGTATTGGTATAATTTTCAACCCATTCATTTATATAAGGTAAGCTTGGTTTTTTATATTGTTTCTGTTGGATTATTATTTCCTAATATTATATTTTTATAATCAATAAATATTGATGAAAACTACGTAAAAGAAAGTCCCGCGTTGGCCACAACCCATTTTTGAATCAAATAATCAGGCTAGATTCTGAATTTTGCAGTATTAAACTGGCAGTAAATATGTTTGAATTATTACTTCAAAATTTTATTTCTTTAATAATCAGAATTATAAATGTACTTACTTGCAGTTATTATAATTTGACCAACTATAGAATCTTACCGCAACTCATATTTCCAAAAATCACTGCTTTTTGGCCATTTTGAAGTGAAAATATTAACTATGAATTATAATAAATGGACGGAATTTCACGTATTTGCTAAAAATATATGCTAATTAGGCAATAATATGCACTTACTTCATATTAAATACTTAAAAATTGAATAATAACATGTTACTCTACTTAAACATAAGATTTACAATGCAACCAATGTTTCCGTAACTCGTACGTCACTAATGCACATTGAAATACTGTTTTTGACGCTCACGTGGTAGCACTTTTATTTATATTTGTTTTTTGGTCGATCATTTTAACATAAATGCTTAATAGCGACATTCACAAACTTCAAATTAGAATAAATAAAACTTAATTTTATTAACTAACTAAATTATTTATATTTCTCATTGACATACAATATCCTCTGAAGGAAGATTTGGTTGACCTAAAATTTGGATAGTCATAAAATGCCCGTTTCATTTTAAATCCAATTATTTTTACAGGTCCAGAGTAATAGGGCCGGTTTTTACCGGTTTGGCAACATAAATAAGATACTTAGGATTTTTAGTAGCAATTTTCTCGTAATTGGTACATTTTTTGAAGAAACTTTTTAAACAAAAGTTGTGCAAAATATTCATATCATTCATAATGAACATAACTATTTTTGCAATAAATGCAACCGTTCTAGTGATATTGGAGATAGAACAAAAAATGCATAAACATGTACTTCCGGTTTGAATATTATTTTCAAAAATATTAGTTGAACATTCCGAAAATAGTAACATTCAATTCAGGGAAGGCGAAAACGTGTATATCCGTTTGGTGATCCCTATACTTGCGTATTACTGCGTAAAAGAAAGTAAATAATTATACATCCACTGAATAGATAATACGGCGAGCTAAAGGCATAAGTGCCTGTTTACTTTTTATATTTACGGTTATATTATTCATATTAAAAATAAAAAATATATAAAAAATAGCAGTGAAAGTTATTACAGACATAATTTTTAATATTACGCAGACTATATATAATTTTATGTTCCTTTCCCTGGCCTAGGGTAATTCTTTTTTTTTTTTTAATGTACCTTGAATCTATATTTTAATATTCTATACACATGCTATTTTACATCCAGGGATTAGACATAACTACCCTGGGGATCTAATATATTTTAGAACTACAACGTAACACACACACACATTTTTTGATAATTAAAAAGCCTAATTTAAAAGAAAGCCTACATTATTCATTTTCCACTATAATCGCATTCTTTTTTCGACTCACCCTATTCTTTGGAGAAATTTGATTCAATTTAATTACATTTAAATGCGTTCACAGCGAACTAATTAATATAAAAATATCTGGAATGGCCTGCACTCAACTTTCTTTTACGTAGTTTTCAATAGATAGATATTAATATACATATATATCCCAAACTGTCTACATATATATATATATATATATATATATATATATATATATATATATATATATATATATATATATATATATATATATCTCAAACAAAGGGTCAAACTAACCAATACTCTACAGGAATACTATGAAATGTCTATTTTGTTTTCCTGGCAAGAACGGGCGCAGATAATAATTATTATTATTAAGTGATAACAAAATCTTTGCTAACCAATATAAAATGAAAATGCAAATTAAATTACTATAACTTAATAATTACTGGATAATTATACCAATTTATAATGGATCTGTATTTGAAGTACTTATCGTATTCACTCTTAAACTGTCAAACTCCACACTAAAACTCTGAAATTGTTATTTAATTATATTAGCAAATATATAATATAAATTGATTCTATAATAATTTACCTGATACAATTTATTCTAATAAGAAATCAATATTTTAAATATTAATTCATACAGTTAACTGTCAATGTAATGCTTGTTTGTTTTCAATAAACAAGAAACAAATGATGTAACTCATGGTTGATCCAATTTAAAAATAATAAAATTTGTCACAAGTGTAGGTATAACTATGGCAACGTAAATAAGATATTTGAGTTTTTTCGTAGCAGTTATCTCATAACTGGTACAAATTATGAAGAAACTTTTCAAACAAAAGTTGTGCGAAATATTCATATCTTTCATTATGAACATTACTATTTTTGCCATAAGTGCAGCCGTTCAAGTGTTACTGGAGATAGAACAAAAAATGCATAGAGTAAACATGCACTACCGGTTTGAATAATCTTTTCAAAATAGGAGGTGCACATCTAGGGCATATACAAGTCTTAAGTTTGAAGTTTCATAATTTTAGGTTCGACAGTTTTGGCTCTAGAGCGTTCACAGACACACAGACATACAGACACACAGACAGACAGACGTCATTCCGAAAATAGTCACATTCGATTCAGAAAACATCAAAACGTGTATATCCGTTGAAATCTCGAATTCGAAATTTTTCATGATTACAATACTTACTTATTACTCTGTAAAAGAAAGTAAAAATTAGTTTGTTAATAAACAATATTAACGCTTTTATTGCTGTGAACGCTAGCTATATTTGTTATAATCTTTATATATATATATATATATATATATATATATATATATATATATATATATATATATATATATATATGTATATGTTATAACCTTGAATATATGAATATTTGATGTGAAAGTGTTTTACGAGTAATCGTGTATATTTTCTTGTATTTATACAAATATCCACGTATGTGAAATGTGAAATTTAACATACGAAAAATATGTATAAATGTATGTGTGTGTGTGTCAGAATACACCCACCCATCTGTAGTGTACAGCGGTGAACGTCTGTGTTGTTTAGTTAAAATTGTAAAATAAATAAACGTTTCAAAATAGATTCGGACATTTTTAACATAAACTTTGGTTTTCTGAACTAGTTTTCCTGTTGCTGTATAAATATAGCCTTCTGTTTTATATATATTATAAATCTATAACAATATTACCGTCAGGTACACTGCAAAAAAATCTTTGCTTAAACGGTAGTTAACAATCACACATTACTTGATTTTATTCTATAAACAATACGCTCGAAACAAGTTCTCAGTCGGTTTATTCGTGTTAACCGATGTCAAATATCAAATTATTTGAGTGTATTTTGTTTCTTTGTCAAAATGTTCATAGTAAATATAAAATAAAAAGGCAACATAATAAAGAACATTTAAGATTTTCTGTAACAGTTTCTCGTAACTGGTATACAATTTATGAAATGATATTCGCATGCAGTTTTTTGTATCGTATTTATTCAACTTTTCTCTTTCATAAGGTATTTTTTAAAGTCGGGTACGTTCAGCCACGGCGAAGATGTCCAGGTCCAAAGTGGGCAGCTCAATTTAGGCGCGCGGTAGCATAACTCTGGTCCCAGTTGTTTGAAAAAAAAAAAGAGGAATAAGGGTTTTAAAGTATATTAAATTGTCTAAGAATTGATCCTCGGGTGGTCCATTTGGACCATAATTAGCAAAATGGCGACCATCGTACGAAAAAAGTTATTTTTTGCCACTTTTTTTCTCCTTTGGCGGGCCTTAAAAAATATTAACAATTGTCGGACACATTTCGTCGAGGATCAACTCCTAGAGAATTTTATTACCTTTAAGATACGCTTATCGAGAGTTAAATCGGTGAATTTGTTGTCGAGATATTCTACCGCGCGACTTAAAAAATATGGTTTTGAGAAAAACGCGTTTAAAGTTTCAACTTCAGACTGACGCGCGCGAAAACGCCGTGTTTGAGCAAAAACATTGTTTTGTTTAAATCGCAATTTCACATATTTCCAACTCGAATTTCAAAAAACGATTTTTTGAATCCGCAAAAGGTGAATGCCCACTTAAGAAATGTCATTTTGATTCAATATTGTTTATTTAAACGAAGGAATACATTTTAGTGGTACATTAAATTGTTTATAAAACCGCCTCATATTATTCATATAAATCTAGTTTCTCATAAGCTTCTAAAATTCACAATTTGAAATTGGTGATTTCCTTTGAAAATTACATTTTATATATAATAAAATATATATTAGTTTATGGACAGGAAATGGTAACCGCTTGACATCCGGTTACAAAATTTGCCGAGTTCCACATACACATTTTCCTCGTTGGTTATGCTACATAAAACGGCTTGCCAATAACGCTATAACTCAGTTATCCGATATGGTAATAATTATTAATTGGCAACGACAATACATTCCAATATACGTATTTATATTCTTGCTAGAAATAATACTAGATTTTAGTAAATTATTGCAATTTAAACAAATTCATTATCAAGATTTAAAAACTCAATTGAAATTTAGATTGTTGATAATGGCACTTACCGTTAAGTCTGGCTTAAATAGTTTACATATCCTACAACTTACCTCCATTACTTAAATATATCAAAAAATAAACTTGCCTATTTTAATTCTTAAACTAGATTTTTTGGTTTCTATAGAAAAATATATAATGATTTATTTGACTTAAATGTTTCCTAAATAAAAAATAAATACTATAATAAATGGCTTATTTTGTAGGTTTTTATTTTTTATCTCCGCCATTTAAATTCAATTTTGTTTCCCAGCACAATTTATGCAATTACGGATCGACTAATATTTACTTTCTTTTACAGAGTAATAAGTAAGTATTGTAATCATGAAAAATTTCGAACTCGAGATTTCAACGGATATACACGTTTTGATCTTTTCTGAATCGAATGTGACTATTTTCGGAATGACGTCTGTCTGTCTGTGTGTCTGTATGTCTGTGTGTCTGTGAACGCTCTAGAGCCAAAACTGTCGAACCTAAAATTATGAAACTTCAAACTTAAGACTTATATATGCCCTAGATGTGCACCTCCTATTTTGAAAAGATTATTCAAACTGGTAGTGGATATTTACTCTATGCATTTTTTGTTCTATCTCCAGTAACACTTGAACGGCTGCACTTATGGCAAAAATAGTAATGTTCATAATGAAAGATATTAATATTTCGCACAACTTTTGTTTGAAAAGTTTCTTCATAATTTGTACCAGTTATGAGATAACTGCTACGAAAAAACTCAAATATCTTATTTACGTTGCCATAGTTATACCTACACTTGTGACAAATTTTATTATTTTTAAATTGGATCAACCATGAGTTACATCATTTGTTTCTTGTTTATTGAAAACAAACAAGCATTACATTGACAGTTAACTGTATGAATTAATATTTAAAATATTGATTTCTTATTAGAATAAATTGTATCAGGTAAATTATTATAGAATCAATTTATATTATATATTTGCTAATATAATTAAATAACAATTTCAGAGTTTTAGTGTGGAGTTTGACAGTTTAAGAGTGAATACGATAAGTACTTCAAATACAGATCCATTATAAATTGGTATAATTATCCAGTTATTATTAAGTTATAGTAATTTAATTTGCATTTTCATTTTATATTGGTCAGCAAATGATTTTGTTATCACTTAATAATAATTATTATTATCTGCGTCCGTTTTTGCCAGGAAAACAAAATAGACATTTCATAGTATTCCTGTAGAGTATTGGTTAGTTTGACCCTTTGTTTGAGATTATATATATACTAGGGTCACCCGTGGGCACCATGTGCCCATATGGTATACAGAACATAGGTCAGTTTTGACTGATGGCGAATTTTCATGTAATTTAATAGTAATTACACGGTTTTTCTTCATTTTGTATCGTTTGACTATAATAGTAATACAAATTTCCACTATCGCAAATAATAATAAAGAAAAAATCGAGTTCTTTCTTTGAACGCTATTTTGTTCTTAGATCACTATGCTGAGATTAACTAATCGATGCACTGTGTAACATCCGATAAATTTAAACTAAATTTTGTTTTACTTTGATTTTAACCTTGTATGGTGCATATGTGTTGTATCATTTAGACAGTTTCTATGATTGTATATAAAAATAACAGGATTATAAATTTACTTACGATTGCTGTTTATTATTTGAATCGATTATTCAAATAATATGTATTACAAATCCTTTTTACACAACATTTTTAATGATTTGACATTTGATTCATTATTGTTTTTGAATTAAATAATCAGGCTAGATTCTAAATTTTGCAGTATTAAACTGATGCAGTGTCACAACGGCAGTTTTAAAAGTGATGATAATTAGTTATATGCTAAAATACAATGGATTGTGCCATCAAAAATAAAAGAATAAAATTGCCAACCAAACATGTTTCTAAATATGTTTGAATTATCTCTTCAACATTTTATTTCTCTAATAATCAGAATTATAAATTTACTTACTTGCAGTTATTATAATTTGACGAACTATAAAATCTTACCGCAACTCATATTTTCAAAAATCACTGCTTCTTGGCCATTTTGAAGTGAAAATATTAACTAAGAATTAAAATAAATGTACAGAAACACGTATTTGCTAAAAATATATATGCTAATTAGGCAATAATATGCACTTATTTCATATTATATACTTAAAAATTGAAATTATAACATGCTACTCCCCTTAAACTTAAGATTAAACTATGAATTGAAGATTTATCACACAAAAACCAATTTTGACTGATTTCATTCTGACGTTTGATTCGTTTTTGTCTATTTCAAAGCAGACTGAGCCTTCAGTAGAGTAGTGATTGTTTTATTTCAGTATAAACTATTTGATTATTTTTTATAACATTATTAACAGTCGCCATGGTGCAGTGGCTGAGTGTCATGCCTTTCACCCTGGAGCTCGTGATTTCGATCCCCGTTTATGCCAATCTGCATTTTTACAAAAAAAAAGCGTTCTACACATACACACTCACTCACATACAAACATTTCTGGGTTATTATATTAATGATTTGTGTTTAATAAATAATGAAAATTTTACTAAGTAACGACAGCCTTAAGAAAATATGTATATATTTACTGCAAATTTGAATAATCTAAAATAACCATTTTAAAAATGGATACTGTTTGAACTAATGTGTACGCTGTCAACCGGATGTAAGTACATATAGACAAGTTCTTCGCTCTCTGTATACACAATCCGTTCGTGCAATCAATTTAGTTTG
Source organism: Leistus spinibarbis (assembly GCA_933228885.1). Classification (NCBI taxonomy): domain Eukaryota; kingdom Metazoa; phylum Arthropoda; class Insecta; order Coleoptera; family Carabidae; genus Leistus; species Leistus spinibarbis. The sequence continues at coordinate 3,958,229 of OW121810.1, read as the reverse complement.
CGCTATGACTATCACGCTAAATTATTAATATGCTCGTTAAGGCTTGTTTATCGATTATCATATTTATAATATATATGACGTCATACACACACACACACGCATACACTCATTATACAAACGTACTTTTGTTCATTGCGAATTCATCCAAGGACATTAACTGTATACATGTAACTAGAGACATGGCGTCAATTTACACAAAAAAGGGAATGAAAAACTGTTTCCATATTTCATATTTTTAGATAATTGTTGAATAAAGGCCGTGTGTTAATTCAAGGAATTTCGTTATTAGGAAATATTAGAATTACTTAGATTTAAGTTTAAATTGCCTCCAGAATGAAAACGGAAGAGTCTTTTAAAGTTATGGTTCCGTAATGTTAAATATATTTTATTTTGTTACAGATCGACGGCAAGATGGTATTCGATGTTATCCAGAGGATGGAAGACACGGAGCCGTTCTCCGAGGAGTTGCTGGCTGCGATGAAGAGATTATGGGCGGATAACGGAGTACAAGAATGTTTTGGTCGTTCGAACGAATATCAACTCAACGATTCCGCTAAATAGTACGTGGGCACTATATACCCATATCATATACAGAATGTTGTCCATTCACTGATCCATCTATCTAATTAGTTAATTAGACAATTAATTAGTCAATTGAATAATTTGATAGGTGGCGATTTTGCATGTAATTTGTGTGCAATTGTATTTCCTAATCATGGATACATTATATAAATAAAGCATACACACACGTACGCGTGCAGTGTGATAGTTTAAATTGTATTGTTATCAATCAATCGATAATAATATAATTGTATCTGTTTAATATTCAGGATTATAAATGTACATACTGCTTCTATTTTGTATCTGAATATTCAATGTACATTAATAACCACAATAACTACTATAATTTTTGTATTCTACTAAATAACTAGTGGCGAAGCTAGAATTTTACAGTGCCACAGCATTTTTAGCTCGCCGTAGTACCGAAGAGGCTAAAGCATTCGGTCGTGTGTCTGTAGCATTCTCTGGTCAAAAAATTTCATAAAGAAAAAGTGTTCGTCTCGTCGCCCTGATTCCGAAAATGTATATAACTTATATACTTGGATGTTAGTCGTCGCTCGTAAGAGCAAATTTGTGCCCTCTACTCCTCTGAACGTACCGGAGCGATTCACTCCAAATTTGGTACACATACTATTTGGCATCTAATTTGAATCCGCTCGCAGTTTAAATCCAATCGTCTGTATACTTCCCGAGTTATAGGGCCCCAAAATTTGGAGCCCCCCTTAATACTGCCCTTATAAAAATAATTGAAACACTTAAAAATCCTACTAGAAATTCTAAGATATTTTTTGTCTACAAGATTTTTTCATTTTGTTAACCCAAAGCCCGAAAAAAAATATTAAATTTTATAATTTTGAATTTCAAATTTTGAACAATTTTTTTTTTTTAATATAATCTAAAATTAAATGTAAGACTTTTTATATCTATAACATTTTTTCAAATTGTTAACCAAAAGGCCATAATAATTAACAAGCTTAGGTACAACGCACCTATGCGTAATATATGCGATGCGAGCAGTTTTTAATAATGATGGCCTTTTGGTTAACTAATTAAAAAAATGTTATAGATATAAAAAGTCTTACATTTAATTTTAGATTATATTAAAAAAAAAAAAAAAAAAAAGTTCAAAATTTGAAATTCAAAATTAGAATATTTAATAATTTTTTTCGGGCTTTGGGTTAACAAAATGAAAAAATCTTGAAGACAAAAAATATCTTAGAATTTTTAGTAGAATTTTTAAGTGTTTCAATTATTTTTATAAGGGCAGTATTAAGGGGGGCTCCAAATTTTGGGGCCCTATAACTCGGGAAGTATACGGGCGATTGGATTTAAACTGCGAGCGGATTCAAATGGGATGCCAAATAATATGTGTACCAAATTTGGAGTGAATCGCTCCGGTACCTTCAGAGGAGTAGAGGGCACAAATTTGGTCTTACGAGCGAGCGACGACTAACATCCAAGTATATAAGTTATATACATTTTCGGAATCAGGGCGACGAGACGAACACTTTTTCTTAATGAAATTTTTTGATCCGAGAATGCTACAGACACACGACCGAATGCTTAAGCCTCTTCGGTACTACGTACGGCGAGCTAAAATCCACTGCTCGCAACGTATATTTTACCTAAGGGCGAGCTCTGCGCGTTGGTGCGTTCTACGCGTACCAAATCTTGTTTAAAAAGGATAATTGGCCATCTGTTGATATATAAATAAGTCAGTGGTACATTTTTTTAATGTTTTGGCACATAAAATATTATAGTGGCTGTAAAATAGGTCCCGTAACTGGTAATTACCATAGAAGTATATAAGCGAAGCGTTCTACACATATATTCACACAAATACATACAAATGAGTATTTATATATGTATATATATTATTTTAAAATCCAGATTTTTTAAAAACATCGTGAAACACATTGTAAAAATTTAATTCTAATTTTATCTAAATGTGTATAATTTTTTGGATTTTTTTTTATTTTCTTTTTTAGTTTCTTGGATGACTTAGATAGATTGGGCGCGAAAGACTATCAACCCACAGAACAAGACATCCTCCGAACCCGAGTCAAGACGACAGGAATTGTTGAAGTGCATTTTTCATTTAAAAACCTCAACTTTAAGTAAGTACCTTTGTAAAACATTCGTTGATTCCTTGTATTGCAAGTGTGTGACAATATTTGTAAATGATTACAGATTATTCGATGTCGGTGGTCAGCGGTCCGAAAGAAAAAAATGGATACATTGCTTCGAGGATGTCACAGCAATTATTTTCTGTGTAGCTATGTCTGAATATGATCAAGTATTACACGAAGATGAAACGACGGTACGGCTATTGTTTATTTGTCGTGCTATGATTATTTTCTGTGCTGATATGAATAAAAATTGTTTTTTTCGTTACCAGAATCGAATGCAGGAAAGTTTGAAATTATTCGATTCCATTTGTAACAATAAATGGTTTACGGATACTTCAATCATCCTTTTCCTGAACAAAAAAGATTTATTCGAGGAGAAAATCAGAAAGTCACCGCTCACGATATGTTTCCCGGAATACGCAGGTATTTATCCAACTGGATCAGTTATTTATTTCAACGATCAGTTTTCTTAGGGAAAATAACAATATATATATATATATTCGCAAACTTTAACGATTTGCAGTCATAGCAAATTCATAAAGTTTTGTAAGCTTGCTTGGACTTATATAAAGATTCCATTTTACAATTTTAAAATAAACAAATACAATATATTCAATTACTGTTTGACTACCCCATAAATTTGCAATGAAACTTGGTTAAAATTATTTTGTTGCCTCATGGTGCTTCTTTTCATTGGAGTATATCAAAATAAAGAGAATATTTTATTTTATTATATAGCTACTAGGGTTACCCGTGGGCACCATGTGCCCATATGGTATACAGAGCATAGGTCAGTTTTGACTGATGGCGAATTTTCATGTAATTTAATAATAATAACACGGTTTTTCTTCATTTTGTATCGTTTGACTATAATAGTAATACAAATTTCCACTATCGCAAATAATAATAAAGAAAAAATCGAGTCCTTTTTTTGAACGCTATTTTGTTCTTAGATCACTATGCTGAGATTAACTAATCGATGCACTGTGTAACATCCGATAAATTTAAACTAAATTTTGTTTAACTTTGATTTAAACCTTGTATGGTGCATATGTGTTGTATCATTTAGACAGTTTCTATGATTGTATATAAAAATAACAGGATTATAAATTTACTTACGATTGCTGTTTCTTATTTGAATCGATTATTCAAATAATATGTATTACAAACCGTATTTACGCAGTATTTTTAATGATTTGACATTTGATTCATTATTGTTTTTGAATTAAATAATCAGGCTAGATTCTGAATTTTGCAGTGTTAAACTGATGCAGTGTCACAACGGCAGTTTTAAAAGTGATAATAATGAGTTATATGCTAAAATACAATGGATTGTGCCATCAAAAATAAAAGAATAAAATTGCCAACCAAACATGTTTCTAAATATGTTTGAATTATCTCTTCAACATTTTATTTCTCTAATAATCTGAATTATAAATTTACTTACTTGCAGTTATTATAATTTGACGAACTATAGAATCTTACCGCAACTCATATTTTCAAAAATCACTGCTTCTTGGCCATTTCGAAGTGAAAAATATTAACTATGAATTAAAATAAATGTACGGAAACACGTATTTTCTAAAAATATATGCTAATTAGGCAATAATATGCACATATTTCATATTATATACTTGAAAATTGAAATTATTACATGCTACTCCCCTTAAACAATGTTTCCGTAATTCGTACGTTGAAATACTGTTCTTGACACTCACGTGGTAGCACTTTTATTTATATTTGTTCTTTGGTCGGTCATTTAAACATAAATGCTTAATAGCGACATTCACAAACTTCAAATTAGTATAAATATAACTTAATTTTATTAACTAACAATTATTTATATTTCTCATTGACATACAATATCAATATAATATAGAAGATGTCACTCTGTGTAAAGTACACAACACACTAAATAAACTTCAATTCTATTTAATTGAAGAGTCACAAACACTTTTTTGACTGATTTCATTCTGACGTTTGATTCGTTTTTGTCTATTTCAAAGCAGACTGAGCCTTCTGAATCGTAGTGATTGTTTTATTTCAGTATAAACTATTTGATTATCTTTTATAACATTATTGGTGCAGTGGCTAAGTGTCATGCCTTTCACCCTGGAGGTCGTGAGCTCGATCCCCGTCTATGCCAATCTGCATTTTTACAAAAAAAAGCGTTCTACACAAACTCACTCACATACCACATACAAACATTTCTGGGTTATTATATTAATAATTAGAGTGTCTTAATAATTGAAATCGCTTCATATTTAACATATGTTGCTTGAAATCTCTAAATGATTGATGTATCTAGCAACGGTTAATATCTATTGATTTCAGACTTATTAAGATTTATATAAATAATCTAGAAAAGCAGTATTCTAGAACCATACAATATCTACAATATGGCGTATTTTTTTACAGCGTAATTTTATTATTGTAGTTGTTAATTGGTAAAACCAAAAATGTCGGTGGTCCAGTTATAATAGTAACAGTAATAAAATTTCGTTGCAAAAATATATGCCATATTGTAGGTATTGTATGGTTCTAGGCTTCTGCATTACAAGATTATTTATATATATCTTAATAAGTTTGAAATCAATAGATTTTAACCGTTGCTAGACAGAGATGGTTGAGTCTATTTAGTTTCCTTGTCGAAATATCTACAATACACAATCTTGGGGTAATACCACTTTGTCCCACCGAAATATAATGCTTTTACAAGAATTTTTATTTAAGACTTAAAAAGGTTTTATCAAAATCTAAGTACACTAATTTATTATATGTACAATAAAGTAGTTTTTTTTTTATATTAAGAAATGGCGGCTTAACTGCTGGGTGCACTGAGAAAATAAATGGTTAAACGGCGGGCATGTGATCTAGAGAACAGTGAAACAGAAAAAAAAAAGTTTTCTTATTCCAAAAACTATCGAAATACGTAGCCGTTTCAAAAATATGCATTTTTAATGTAATAGCATCTATTCAAAGTAAAGCACTCATTTTTAGCCAATAATTCGTTACTTAATGTTGCATTGAAAATCGAGATATCAATATTTTAAAAAATCCTACGTATTTCGATAGAAAAATATGTGACGATTATATAAAAAAAATCAAAAAATATAGAGTACTTTGAGATTTAAAAAAAAAAAAAATTAAGAGCCCAAAGTAGTGTTGCGTACGATAATTTTGGCTCTAGATATATATATATATATATATATATTTCGTTCATATAATATATTTTTATTAAGCCTGTTATTGAACATAAATTAAATTAATAACAATAACAAAGTTAATTTAAGGGGGAACAACACGGTGACGGTTTAAAAAAAAACAATTTTTCTTTTTTATATAATTTTAAAGAATGTATCTTTTAGAATATTTCCCTAAAATATTATGCTGAAATTCGTACAAATAACGAAGGTACACCGCATTTTCCTTTGACGCAAACATTTCTGACAATGATCGTTCATAATATTTTTAGTGTTATTAGTTTTAAATTTTGAAGTGAATATGGATCGAAAAGGTAGTAGATTAACCCCCTAAACGACAATGGCAAGACAAAAGAAAACAACATTGTCCTCCAAATCATTTTGAAATCGAACAGGACGGATACGACACCAAACGCTGCGGCACTTTAAACGCGTTTCTCTCGAAACCCTGTTTTTTGATATGGGGCTGGACGCCCACGCTACAATTTACATCGGATATTTTTTTCTATTAATTTAACTTGAAGCTTATAAAATTGGCTTTAGTTGTACGTAGTAGTTTATTTTTATTTTGATATTAAGTATCGTTTTCGGACAAAAAAGTGGAGCAAAAAATATGTAATTTATTTCAAATGTCCACTATTTTGCGAAAAAAATTACATCTATATAGATTAAGATAAATTAAAAAAATGGGTTGTGGCCAACGCGGGACTTTCTTTTACGTAGTTTTCATCAATATTTATTAATTATAAAAATATAATATAAAGAAATAATAATCCAACAGAAACAATATAAAAAACCAAGCTTACCTTATATAAATGAATGGGTTGAAAATTATACCAATACCAATTTGTAATGGTTTCGAAGTACTAACTATCAAAACTAAACAATTCTCTACAGAAATATTCTGAAATGTCATTTATCTAATTCAGACCATTTTGTTTTCTTGTCGAAATATTGACAGGCGCAGATGATCCGATTTTATAAGCTACATTCGAATCCATGACAACGTAAACAAGATTCTCATAATTTTCGGTAGCGGTTTTCTCGTAACTGGTACATTTATTGAAGAAACTTTTCAAACAAAAGTTGTGCGAAATATTAATATCTTTCATTATGAACATAACTATTTTTGCCGTAAGTGCAGCCGTTCTAGTGATATTGGAGATATAACAAAAAAAGCATAGAGTAAACATGCACTGCCGGTTTGAATATTCTTTTCAAAAATAGGAGGTGCACAACTAGACCATATACAAGTCTTAAGTTTGAAGTCTCATAATTTTACGTTGGACAGTTTCGGCTCTAGAGCGTTCACATACACACACGCACACACACACGCACACACACACACACGCACACACACACACACGCACACACAGACGTCACTCCGAAAATAGTCACATTCGATTCAGGGAAGCTCAAAACGTGTATATCCGTTGAAATCTCGAGTTAGATTTTTTTGGTGATCCCTATACTTACTTATTACTCTGTAAAAGAAAGTAAATAAATGTATCGGATGATTACAACCTGCGCTACATCCATAACCAAGACGCTACCTCTTCTTTGAGCTGCCTCTGGAGAACGCAAAGAAAAGCATCAAGCTATTATTATTTTTCAATAAAAAAAATCCTGAATGAACTTCGATATATACCTTATTTAATGCAGCAAATCCCATCAATCTACTATTTCTAAGTTCAGAGAAAAAAATTCGAGAAAATGAGCAATTTTTTCGGCCGTCACCGTGTTGTTCCCCCTTAAATTTTGATTGCAAATGCAATGATAAAAATTTCAATTAACTCATTTTATAATAAATCGCACATTCAAAAAGGATTATTCGCATTAATAGCTAAATAGTCAATAGATTCCTATGAATAAATATTTATTGTAACATAAATAGTAATATTGTTGTAACATGCTAATGATTCTCTAGTGGTAGGAGGTTGTGATTCAGGAAATAATTAAAAAATAAAGTTTTAGAAATTAGTTACTCCTTTTTGCATACATCTATCATCAAATAACTTATTAAAAGTTAGAGTATAGTTAATATTAATTATTATTAACTAAGTATCATTGCATATGCACTAAAAATATGCAAATATTACGAAAAATGCAAAAATATGCACTTACAGGTAAAATATGCACTAACAAAAACGGCCCAAAATGCGTAAAAAACAGATTTATTAAAGAAGAAAAAGAATATGCCCGACTATATTTCTGGTTGCACTAATTATAAGATTTATGTATTACTGCGTATAAGAAAGTAAATATATTTATGTACAGGTATTTTTCTTGGCATGGGGTTTTTTTTAGATTTAAGATTTGTTTAGTTTGAATAAATGAGGTATTATATATGTGTGTTTTGTGTGTGTGCAGGGGCGCAGGAGTATGGGGAAGCCGCCGCGTACATTCAGGCGCAATTTGAAGCGAAGAACAAATCCACAACAAAGGAAATATACTGCCACATGACGTGTGCTACAGACACACATAATATTCAGTTCGTGTTCGACGCTGTAACTGACGTGATCATAGCCAATAATTTACGCAACTGCGGCCTGTATTAGTCTTCGTTCGACTTTATTTTATTAATTAATCAACACATACATACACTAGGCCAACACACATATTACTACCTATCTTTCATGTTATTTATTTTTTACTACTACTACAACAACATTACTACTATATTTTTATGAACATGAATCCTAACATAACAATAAACGCATTTTTACGTTATAATGCGTATACTAGATGTCTCTCAAAATCGAAATGGATTTAATCATTTATTATTGCCGATCGCGGTGCTGCGACCGGTGTCAACATGGCCGATGAATGAAGTCAGGTAGTTATTGTCATTTTACATTTATTACCATTACACATTGCAATTTGCTATTTATACCATGGACCATTCGTGTCTTACATCAACAAATAATTTTACTTGTTTTTACAAATGATTTTAAATAACAGGAAATCCGCTTATATTTAACAGCGCCTGCCTTCATAAATTGGTTGTGTTTTTCGACACTACACTGCGTATCAGATAGATTAAGTTGTCACTACAGTTGTTTGCATTTATATGAAGCAAAAGAATTGCATTTATTTTGAAATGAAGTTATTTTTACTAAGGTGTTTTTCCTGTAGAATCATATAAAGGGAGGCTTTGAAAATGTTAGGAGTTTTTACATGAAACAAATAAAATCAAAACGCTGTATTTTAACATTCGCTCAACGTTATTATAACTAAGTTTACAAACGCATTTAATAGCAACGCACACTATGTTTTTATTAGTTTAATATTTTCAAGCACAATTAATTTATTTCATAATATCCGCTAGTAAAAGGCACGGTCTGAATTCGTTATTAATGATTAGAACCCTTATTCGGCACCCCACGGTTATAATACAAGAATATTGGATACCTAAAGGGGACATAATAATATTTTTACATAAAATTAATAATATATTTATGAAATAATTAAATTTATATAATTCTTTTGCAAATATCATATATTTGCTGAAAATAAGTATCTTTTTTTAAAGGGGCACTTAAACCACTATTATTATCTTGTAGTGCCACATTAGTAGAAGACCTACCTAAATTTTTAGCCCTTAATATGTAAAAATAAAAAAGTTATGCATTTTTACATAAAATCACTTATTTTTTGCTTTTTTTTTCGCTATTTAAATTTTTTAAAGGTACTTAATTAAATTTTTGGCCTATTTAACCTATACTAAATTTAAAAACACCCTTTCAAAAGGCTACAAAAAAAAAAATTAAGTAAAAATATTCAATAGTTAATTTTTTTTGACGCTTTTTGTCACTTCTTTTTTGCTTTTCTTCACTATTTTAATTTTTTAAAGGTGCTTAATTACATTTTTAGCCTATTTAACCTATACTAAATTAAAAAGCACCATTTCAAAAGGCTACAAAAAAAATAATTAAGTAAAAATATTCAATAGTTAATTTTTTTTGACGCTTTTTGTCACTTCTTTTTTGCTTTTCTTCGCTATTTTAATTTTTTAAAGGTGCTTAATTACATTTTTAGCCTATTTAACCTATACTAAATTAAAAAACACCATTTCAAAAGGCTACAAAAAAAATATTAAGTAAAAATATTCAATAGTTAATTTTTTTTGACGCTTTTTGTCACTTCTTTTTTGCTTTTTTTCGCTATTTTAATTTTTTAAAGGTACTTAATTACATTTTTGGCCTATTTAACCTATACTAAATTAAAAAGCACCCTTTCAAAAGGCTACAAAAAAAAAAATTAAGTAAAAATATTCAATATTTAATTTTTTTTTGACGCTTTTTGTCACTGGGGTGCACATGATCCCAGTGTGCCGAATAAGGGTTAAGATTAATAATTTAACTAGTAGCGCTATGGAATGTAGAAAAAAAAGATTTATAGTGTATTCCGAAATTGGAATACTGTAATCGGTAACGTATAAAATATTGAATTTCTTGAACATGCATTTTGATTATAAATTGGTAGTAAAATTGTTTATAATCGCGAATTTTATCGAAATAATGTTATATGGATTATTCAAATTCAATTAGAAATGAAATGGTAACTGTGATTCAAATTCGAAATACATTATTAATAGATCAGTTTTTGACGATTGGATAATTATGATGGAATCAGGCTATCCTGTCCAGCGTTTTTATTCCAAAAATGCAATATCTCGCAAATTCAGATCGGCAGCCTTTTAATAACAAAGAAAATAAGAACAAATTTGCACAAGAGATTAAAATGGTGCCATAACAAAAACTAATTAAATACAAATGAAATAAAACGGGCATTTTTTATGTGATTACAAAAAATAGGTAGTGTTTAATTTTGTTATGAAACTTTTCTGTACAAATTTTTCAATATCTCTCAAGCACACACTAAGTTTGTAACATTTCTTCCTAGTTCATAGAAACGCACCCAATTTTCAAATTGAATTACAAAAAGTGGGTATACTTTTAGGGCCCTCGCTACAATCAGGTTGTGCAGAACGGGTTCAAAGGGTACATGTACCATTTCTCTGGCTTCTCTCTCTTACTAACTATCTATCTATCTCTCTATCTCTCAAAAAGATACAAATTCAATGGAACCAAATGATAAATAATCGTATATAATTTTTCTGGCTCAATTGGCACTACGTTTAAGATAATAATTAAACAAATAGATAAAAAAGAAAGATATATACATACATAAATCTATAATTATATAAATATAATTAATATAAATAAAACAATTCGGTGACAGAACCAAAAAATTAATGAACAAATACCTGTTGTATAAATTTTGCAACATAACTTAAATAACATTTGCTTTGTGTCGTACTTTGTCACATTTGTGTAAGTTTTACATTCCTACATTTAAAATACATTACTAAAACTTACATATTACATGGTATTTAATTGAGAAAATTATAGAAAACTAAGCTTTATCCACAAGGGAAGTGGGATTCGTATCTCACACTTAACTACAGCGTTTATACATGATTTTCAATAGGAAATATGTTATAAGAAGTGGGATAAAATGTAATTTTTTCGATTTAAATACCTAAACATACATTTATAATAGGCATACTGTGAAAACACTCCATTTTTCACAATTATATTTGCTCTAAATCATCATTATTTTCATACACACTTGTAATTCAGCGCGATTTATAATTTTGTTTTTGTTTTTTACATAATGCTATTATAAAAAATATTATATATACATAATAAACTAATTTATTATTCAAATAATGTGTAAAATAATAAACTATTATATATTTTACATTGTTTAGCGTAAATGTGTCATTTGGAGTATTTAAAGGTGAATACTTCCGCAGAAAAAATATAACTATTAAATTATAGATGAAGAAACAAGAAAACATGTATAAAATATATTAATAATTGTCAAAAATATGTAAAGTTTATTATTATTATTATAATAGGTGGATTTCAATAAGAATCGATTGAAAATCATCCAAAAAATAAATCCAACATGTGTGTGTTTCTGCTGCCATTTTTGTAGAGTGCCATCTGTTTTATATAGCGAGAAAAAACTAATAAAAGAATCAACAATCACTTTTCACACAATTTAAAAAAATATCCAAAGATGGGCTCTGTCCAAAGTCATATTATTATAATTAAAACTTGTGAAAATCTAGTCAGTAGTTATATCGGTAAAAAACGTCTTCGAAATGTGGCATTTTAAATATATATATACATTACAAATTTCATCAACATGTTTAATTAATTTTCACTTGATATTGGCTGACGCAAAAATGAGTTAAAGGCTGAATTTGTTTACTAGATTTGGTTGGAATTGGATTGTACACACATATATACACACACACACATACACACAATAAAATAATCTGCGATGTGCGCATAGATGCACTCGTGCTGAAAATTCTAGCCGCTAGGTTGAAAACGTAGTCCAAAATGGACAAACATAAAAAATCTTCGTATTAGCGTATATACATATATTTAAAACATGTGGAAATATCAATTTCTTAACTCATCACACATACAACATAAGTCTATGTTTGGATTCCGCACCGTTACACACATACATATATATATATATATATATATATATATATATATATATATATATATATATATATATATATATATAAATATGTATTGCTAATTGCAGATTTAAGTCATTATTAGCTGCTAAAGTAATTAACGGGCGTATTACATCTCTGCGATGTAGCATATACGTAACAGGTACATGCAACGCTAATGCGATATCGCAAAGATGTCACATGTAATAAAATGTTTAAAAGAACTCGTACAACAAAAATATGAAATCCAAACATGATCTTAAAGTGTCATCGATTCATTAAGTTGTTCATGTATTTAATTTGTATATTCAGTATATTTTGAATTCATCAAAAAATTACCTAGTTAGTGAATAGTACGTCATGAATGTATCATATATAAATGAAATAATCGTTTTTTATTTACTTTTCTTTTAATCGTTAAATAAAAATTATAATATTGTAAAATCTACGCACTTTTGGTAAACACAGCTTAAACTATTGAATTTCATTATAATTACGATCGTATCCCATATTGTGTATTTATTTTAAAACGTCCACTACAAAAAATATTCGCGTAATTTATATGAAGTTCCTTCATTTAGTCATCTAATTCGTTCAATTCAACAAAATGGTGGACGGATTAAGATTTAAGCCATTTTAAAATGCATCTTAAAATTATTATTATTAAAAACAAAAAATGTTGCTTAGTTGTGAAATAATAATGATACGAAGAGTATAATAATATTAATTATAAAATAATAACAGTAAACAAAAGTACTATAGTTACATATGCGCAGTGAATGACATTCATGTTTCAAATCAGTCAGTAAATGTATTACTTGTAACTTGTAACAGAACCTGAGAAAGAATGTTCTCCCTATTGTATGTTTGTTTCTCTGTGATGTGAATATGATAAATAAATTTTACCCATTTCGATGTAATTGCTTATATATTAATTACAAATCCTTCCCTAAATTACTTGATTTTTCCTTAAAGTTTTCATATTTAGATTATACCATATCACATTCTAAATATTTTTCTATTATAACCAATGTAGCTTGCACTCGACTTTTTTATACGCAATTTAAGGGGGTATTACTATTTCGACGGCCTATTTCAGACGGTTTTCAGGATTTTTTTTTGTGGGTAAACTAAAACACTTGGGACCTTGAGCTTTTTTGCATCTTGTTTATTAATTCTTGGAGTACAAAATGTATTTTTTTTATGTATGTGGTCCATGTCGATCCGTCTCAAAATGGCGACCATGTCCGGCGCCTCAGTCTGTGCGGCCGGAAAGGTTTTGGCACTTTCTCCGCTATTTAAAACATAAAATCGAGTAGGTATTATTAATCTGCATTAAATTCTACGGAAATTGAACCTCTGTCGTTGCAAAATATTGAAAATTGGATTTTTCAAAGCGCCTCAAAGTTGAAAAAAACAGGCGAAAATTGACATTTTTGTTCAAACGGCTGCAATTTTCTCATTTTTCGATAAAATGTTTCGCCCGAGGGTCAATTTCCGTAGAATTTAATGCAGATTAATAATACCTACTCGATTTTATGTTTCAAATAGCGGAGAAAGTGCCAAAACCTTTCCGGCCGCACAGACTGAGGCGCCGGACATGGTCGCCATTTTGAGACGGATCGACATGGACCACATACATAAAAAAAAATACATTTTGTACTCCAAGAATTAATAAACAAGATGCAAAAAAGCTCAAGGTCCCAAGTGTTTTAGTTTACCCACAAAAAAAAAATCCTGAAAACCGTCTGAAATAGGCCGTCGAAAGAGTAATACCCCCTTAAAGATATATTCCGAACTGTCACAACCAATACTCCACAGTATTATTCTGAAATTGTACTATTTTATTACGTTATCAAATACTGTTTCTTTAATATATTAATTTATATAGTTACAAATATATTTAATATAAACTGTTTTTGAATATTTATTACAATATTATTATTTTCAATAACTAATTCATCCAAAACACGTTCTCAGTCGATCTATTTGTGATAACCGATGTCAAATGACAAATATCAAATGATTTGGGTCTATTTTGTTTCCTTGTCAAAATATTATCAGGCATAGTTCACACGATATATTAAATATAATTCCCATAAATAAGTACGTAGCAGTTTTCTCGTAATTGATACATTTTTTAAAGAAACTAAACAAAAATTGTGCAAAGTATTAATATTCTTCATTATGAACTATTTCTGCCATAAGTGCAGCCGTTCTATTGATATAGGAGTAAGGACAAAAATGCATAGAGTAAACATGCACTTCTGGTTTGAATATTCTTTTCAAACATAGAAAGTGCACATCTAAACCATATACAATTTTTAAATGTATAGTTTTACAATTTTGCGTTCGAGTGTTTTGGCTCTAGAGTGTTTACAGACACACAGATGTCATTTCGAAAATTGTCACATTTGATTCAGGGAAGGGGAGAACGTGTAAATACGTTGAAATCTCTAGTTTGATATTTTTCATCATTACAAGACTTCTAACTGTGTAAATGAAAGTAAAAATTCTACAGTTTTAGATTCAAAAACATGTTAAGGGTTAAATTTACAAGAAAATTATATTAATAAAAGTTATAAACAATATTGTTTGCTACAAGTTTTATTCTACTAGTTATTTCGATTTGTCAAACCGTTTCTGAAATATACACGACTTAATCAAACATTGTAAATATGTTAGTCCAAGTTAACAAATCAATTTTGTTGATTATTTAAACGGAAGTAGTTAAAATCATTTTGGTTAGAATAAAAAATATTGAGAATCATAATAGCTATAACTTTTATAGGATACCTTTTACTAAATAATCAACCCTTAACGAGTTATGTTACGATTACTAAAACAGACGTCATTACTAGTATAGTTTTTTATAAATTACTAAGTACAACCATTAAAAGAAACATATTCAGGAAAATCAACCTTTTCCAGGAGACTTGAAACATAATTAATTTTAATTATACGTAAGAACTAGAAAACATTAAGGATTAAGGAGGTTTTATTTTCAATAAATAAACGACATTAATAGCAACACAGATTTATTTCAACTGTGTTTATCATCCATATATACATTATTCACAATATTTAGTCATATTTATATTAATATAATAAATACAAATATTTTACACAATACATATTTTGTTTTAGTAGCAAATGTATAAAATATAATATAAATCTATCAGTTATTATAATATTATTATGTATTTTGAACTACATGTAAGGTAGTGGAATATTGGATACATCGTATTAAGATTTGTACCATTACAAGATTCAACAAAAATGCTAAAATTATTCGTTTAAAACAATTGAAAAAAATCGTAAGACAGGAACTTGGTTATTTAGAACGCATAATTAATTGGCAATACATTATTTAAAACCATACCAGGAATAAAATGCATGTGACTTGGCATGGTATTCCTGTGTATACGTCAAATAGTCTTTTTATTAGGGAAAACATTGACATCTTAAATGGCAAGCATACATATTAACACGTAGTAAATAGAGGGGTTATATTTGGGGGAAAAGTCTGTTCTTTTTGGATAGGGTAGCATAGGGGTAGAAGAATGGCAGCTTGGTGTAACTTATGGTCAAATACCCTGAATATAGTTTTGCATGCAATTATATTTTGGAAGATTCGTTCATAATATTCGCAACTGTACTCCTAATTTACAATATTGTCAAGATGGTTTGTTTAGAAAATGCTTAAACCAAAATGTGTATCTGTACAGTTTTGACTATTAAGAACACATGCGTCGATAATCATGAAATAATACAATTCTTATCTTTATCATCTAAATTCTTCTTGACAGGAGATCGCGGACCTGTCGCAGCTTGTTGCCTTCTTCTGGCACACGCAAGCGCATCATTTGGGACATAAGATATTCTAACTCCGCCATAAGCCCTTCTTGGCGGCAGCTCATAAGCTAAATCATCACTACTCGAACTTGACGAACACGTTGAGCAATAACTCGCTGCATCGTCATCGTGATTTTGTCTAGACGAGCCTGCTACATGACTTTCAGATGGTGTCCGCTTCGGTCGTCTCCTTTCCAAGGTGTCTCCATGCCTGGATCGGCCTGCATAACTTTTACTCCTAGGAAATCTTCGGTGGTCAGTGCTTGTACCTTCGTCGCCTTCAAATGCCTCATTATCTCCTTGAAACCGGACACTTAAAGAACCTTTCACTTTACGTTGTGGACTATCAGGTGTTCCGGAACCATTGGGCGTTGTTTCACCACACGAATTAGCGCAAGCATCATTAGGTTGAGATTCTTTCGCCGTGTGACTCGAAGAGCTGCTATCATTAGCTTTGTTATCTAAGTTATTTTCTTTTTTCTCTGAGTCTGAACCAGCGTCATTAGTTTGCCAGTCTTCTAAGCTCAAGCTTAAGTCTGCTAAGTGCAACGGTTCCCTACTTCTGTCTCTCGCGTGAAGTAGTCTTTCAAAGTCTGGACTTGTCTGAGTGGAAGTCCGTTCACAAAGTAAACGTTCAAGATTCCT
This sequence comes from Leistus spinibarbis, assembly GCA_933228885.1. Taxonomy (NCBI): domain Eukaryota; kingdom Metazoa; phylum Arthropoda; class Insecta; order Coleoptera; family Carabidae; genus Leistus; species Leistus spinibarbis. The sequence continues at coordinate 3,941,289 of OW121810.1, read as the reverse complement.
TTCTAGAAGGACTCGATCTAAACCTTTCCCCCCTGGACTTTGTGGAGCAGATCCTGGAACTCCTCTAGACGCCAAATCGTCAGGATGTGGCATCCCACACTCGCTGGCTGTCTCGGATGGAGTTGGGGTAACAGGTATTGACGGTCCAGGTTTTGGAGATCTTTGTAATGCTCGTCTACCCATTTTCGGCGAACGCATTGGAGGTGATCTTGGAAGACTATGGTGTCGAGTGTATTGGCCACATTGTAACAACCCTGGCGGAGACGAAGGAGAACTAGTAGGGGATAACGATGGTAAAGGTCTTCGACTGGGCGAGGGGGGTGGCGTACTCGAGCCAGTCGGTGATGGGGGGCGAGGTGGGCGGTTAATCCTAGGTGTTCTGGGGACTCTTGGTCCTGGACCTGAGCTATCTGATGGTGTAGGTGGTTCCCCTTTACTGCAGGCTATAGAACAATAAATGGCTCCGCGTCTGGGTAGAAATGGGCGTCCTAATAACGAAGTTCGGCATGTGTGACAGCAGAAACAGTGTTCTGTTGCATGCCAGTGTTGTCCTTCATGGCTCATTTGACCTTGGTCAACACCAATTGGTTCGCCGCACGAGTCGCAGTATTCTGCAAACATGGCGTCGAAGCAATGTAAACAAAATGGACGCCCATCGCGCATTATGTAACGTTGGCCACCGAGTTGACGCTCACATTCGGAGCAGGCGAAGTGTTTCATGTGCCAGGCTCGGCCTTCGGCTTCTGTGCATTCGTCTGCTAAGATAATCTGAAAGAGGGAAAATAACAGAATTAGTATATGATTTCCATTGCTTTTGAATATGGGCTGCAAGATGTTTAAATGTATTTACCTCATCACAAGCAGAACATCTAGGTTTGAGCGTTTCGGCGTGGTGTCTTCCGCAGTAAAGTCGTCCTTCGCGCCAAAAGTAGATTAAGTCTACTAGAAGTTCATGGCATACAACACAAGTAAAACAAGCAGGATGCCAACAGGTATTCGGTCCAGCTCTAGCAGCGAACACGCATATATCACTTGTCGATAACGCCTCCTCGCACTGCAATCAGAAAAGCATTCAAACATTATTAGTATTTAAATTTAATTATCAAAATATTACATGAATAAAATATACAAATGAGTTTAAAAATTTCGAAAATAAGTCTTTGATGTTTCACAGTTTTACCTTAAGGGGGCACCTTTTGCGCTGATATATTTTTTTTTGCAGAATAGGACACTTTGAAGTGTTGACTATAAGTCTCTGAAGCCGTTTTTTGAAATTCGAGTTGGAAATATGTGAAATTGCGATTTAAACAAAACAATGTTTTTGCTCAAGCACGGCGTTTTCGCGCGCGTCAGTCTGAAGGTGAAACTTTAAACGCGTTTTTCTCGAAACCATATTTTTTAAGTCGCGCGGTAGAATATCTCGACAACAAATTAACCGATTTAACTCTCGATAAGTGCATCTTAAAGGTAATAAAATTCTCTAGGAGTTGATCTTCGACGAAGTGTGTCCGACAGTTGTTAATATTTTTTAAGGCCCGCCAAAGGAGAAAAAAAGTGGCAAAACATAACTTTTTTCGTACGATGGTCGCCATTTTGCTAATTATGGTCCAAATGGACCACCCGAAGATCAATTCTTAGACAATTTAATATACTTTAAAACCCTTATTTCTTATTTTTTTTCAAACAACTGGGACCAGAGTTATGCTACCGCGCGCTTAAATTGAGCTGCCCACTTTGGACCTGGACATCTTCGCCGGGGCTGAACGTACCCGACTTTAAAAAATACCTTATGAAAGAGAAAAGTTGAATAAATACGATACAAAAAACCGCATGCGAATATCTTAAACGTACCCTGAGAAAATAAATGTTAAAAAACAGCTTTTTTTTTGTGCTCAAAAGGTGAATGCCCCTATAAGGCCAGATTCGATTCAGGGATAGTCATTAAAATCTTGAGATTTAAAGTGTTCATAATTATAATACTTCGTCCAAGTGGGTAAAAATACTCCCTGGAAAATAAGCCTCTAAACTGTAGCAGATGCTATTCTTTAAAGCCCTCCCCCGTATTTCGCTGAAATATGTCCTGAAACTTTTGCCGAAAAAGGCACACAGAAACATATGAATAGAGCTATAGTTTCTTTCACGGTCGCGCGAAATGTCAAAGTTTCCGGAAGTCGGAAGTCACAAATCATGTCGCAAAGATGAAATTCATTTCGATAATAAATCTGTCCAGTGCAAAAGGTGGATAGGGTGTGTGCAGTGTGCGTAAGACAAAGATGAACGGATACAGTGTGTGGGTGCGACGAACAGGGACACCGGATGCAGCCGAGTATAGAAATGAAACGAGCCCCGTCTGACTTATTGCCATATTTATATTGCACGTCATGGATTTCTTTACCCTGCGGGGATATTAAAACTCCAGACGGGCACAATCTGTCTTTTCTTTTTTGACACTGCCTTATTTTTTGTTTTTTCCGAGTTGTTATTCACATGTCATTAAATATTTGCAACTAGGGTCACCCGTGGGCACCATGTGCCCATATCGTATACAGAACATAGGTCAGTTTTGACTGATGGCGAATTTTCATGTAATTTAATAATAATAACACGGTTTTTCTTCATTTTGTATCGTTTGACTATAATAGTAATACAAATTTCCACTATCGCAAATAATAATAAAGAAAAAATCGAGTTCTTTCTTTGAACGCTATTTTGTTCTTAGATCACTATGCTGAGATTAACTAATCGATCGCTTATCATGCACTGTGTAACATCCGATAAATTTAAACAAAATTTTGTTTAACTTTGATTTTAACCTTGTATGGTGCATATGTGTTGTATCATTTAGACAGTTTCCATGATTTTATATAAAAAACAGGATTATAAATTTACTTACGATTGCTGTTTATTATTTGAATCGATTATTCAAATAATATATATTTCAAATCATTTTTACCACAACATTTTTAATGATTTGACATTTGATTCATTGTTTTTGAATTAAATAATCAGGCTAGATTCTGAATTTTGCAGTATTAAACTGATGCAGTGTCACAACGGCAGTTTTAAAAGTGATGATAATTAGTTATATGCTAAAATACAATGGATTGTGCCATCAAAAATAAAAGAATAAAATTGCCAACCAAACATGTTTCTAAATATGTTTGAATTATCTCTTCAAGATTTTATTTCTCTAATAATCAGAATTATAAATTTACTTACTTGCAGTTATTATAATTTGACGAACTATAAAATCTTACCGCAACTCATATTTTCAAAAATCACTGCTTTTTGGCCATTTTGAAGTGAAAATATTAACTATGAATTAAAATAAATGTACAGAAACACGTATTTGCTAAAAATATATGCTAATTAGGCAATAATATGCACTTATTTCATATTATATACTTAAAAATTGAAATTATAGCATGATACTCCCCTTAAACTTAAGATTAAACTTTGAATTGAAGATTTATCACACAAAAACCAATTTTGACTGATTTCATTCTGACGTTTGATTCGTTTTTGTCTATTTCAAAGCAGACTGAGCCTTCTGAATCGTAGTGATTGTTTTATTTCAGTAGAAACTATTTGATTATTTTTTATAACATTATTAACAGACGCCATGGTGCAGTGGCTAAGTGTCATGCCTTTCACCCTGGAGGTCGTGAGTTCGATCCCCGTCTATGCCAATCTGCATTTTTACAAAAAAAAGCGTTCTACACATACACACTCACATACAAACATTTCTGGGTTATTATATTAATGATGAGATCCAGGAAAAATAACGCTTTCAAGTAATTCTTCTTCCTTAACAGTTTTATGTGTAAGTTAGAATAGAATGCGATCCCTTAAACCCAAAGATCAACTCAAGAACCAAAGAACTTCTGTGGTATTATTAAAAGTCCTTCGTTGACTTCATCAGCAATAAACTGTTTAACGACTGCTGGCATTCCCGGCGAGGCAAGTTTAATTAATGGCGTCAATCAGAAATTACTGGCCGCATCGGATGGAAACGTCTTCTGCTCCATCGTCATTATTGCTATGGTGAAGACAACGGTTTTACCCTTAACGTTAAACCTCCCTTAATGCGCGCATAACCTTCAAGATTAAAATTTCTATCTAACTTTATGTGTACCCTCCAGTTTTAATTACAGCTAAGACCGCAATCCGGAAATATACGTTAAGAGAGACATTTGTTTTTAATATTGACAAAAATGCTTCAATTCGTTTTAAAATCAACTAATTGTGAATTATCGTAATAATTTTTAAGTAGAATTGTTAATTATGAATGCAATTCCATAGTTTAGACCAAATCAGAAGTGTCGTTAAAGATTTGGCAAGCATCTGAACAAGCTGCAAGCATTGCTTTAACCGGCAACGCATGCTTGTTTGATGTTTAAAAATATTTTTTCATTTTGTTAATTAAACAATATATTGTGACCATTTATTAAAATGTAATAATTGCTTAAGCTTAAACAAGTCAAAAAATTTGCATCACCCTCGGAAAGAACATATTATGGCACAAGATAATTAATACCAATAACAATTTGAATAAAAACCGTATGATATCTAATCGAACCGGATGTACAATTGCAGTTTTTAATTATTTATAACATAATTACAAATGCACGGAAGAAAAAGAGTTGTATTACAACAGGATAATGGCAAAATTGAACCATGTTATCCGTTGCAGAATGTCAATTATTTATTTGTGTATTTTCTTCGCTAAGGTTACTTGATCGCAATACAAAAACAAAAACTGAATGCATGAAAGTAGTTGCGAGGTACGTAGCACGGGGCAATTCATAAATAAATAAGCGGTTATTAACGTCATGCAATATTAAATGAGCAATCAATGCGGCGACGTTACATTTATAATTATTCGCTGCAATCGCTAAACTTACCATTTATGAAATTATATATTTTCGTTAGTTGCGGAATGTTCATTTGAAACGTTTTTATCTATTTACACACACCTTAATGCATTATTCAAGAGTTATCCGTTTTAATCATGGATCTTTATTTCTAATACAAATAATACTTAATGTTCATTATATCAGATTTTATTATGATTAAACTCAAACAAAAACAAAACCTAAATACAAAATTAGTACATTCTAAAACTGTAAAAAAAAAAAACTCGGACCAGTTCGGACTTACCGCTATTATTAATATAATTACCCAGAAATGTATGTTTGTTTGTATTTGAGCAAGTGTGAGTGTTGGTGTAGAACGCTTTTTTTTGTAAAAATGCAAATTGGTATAGACGGCAAGACTCTTAACCACTGCTTTGAAATAGACAAAAACGAATCAAACATCAGAATGAAATGCCAAAAAAGTTTTTGTAATAAATCTTCAATTAATTTGATGACTTGAAGTGTATTTAGTGTGTTGTGTACTTTACACAAAGTGGTATCTGCTATATTATATTGATATTGTATGTCAATGAGAAATATAAATAATTGTTAGTTAATAAAATTAAGTTTTATTTATTCTAATTTGAAGTTTGTGAAGGTCGATATTTTAAGCAATTATGTTAAAATGAGCGACCAAAGAACAAATATAAATAAATGTGCTACCACGTGAGCATCAAAAACAGTATTTTAATGTGAATTAGTGACGTACGAGTTACAAAAACATTGTTTGAATTGTAAATCTTAAGTTTAAGAGGAGTAACATGTTATTATTCAGTTTTTTAGTAATTAATATGAAAAAAGTGCATATTATTGCCTAATTTGCATATATTTTTAGCAAATACGTGTTTTTGTCCATTTATTTTAATTCATAGTTAATATACATATATATATATATATATATATATATATATATATATATATATATATATATATATATATATATATATAACCAAAACAAGCAGTCAAACTAACCAATACTCTACAGAAATATTTTGAAATGTCATTCATCTAATTGAGTTTATTTTGTTTTCTTGTCAAAATAGCAGATGATCCGATTTATTAAGCTGCTTCCGAATCCATGGCAACGTAAACAAGATATAATGTTTCGTAGCATTTTTCTCGCAACTGGTACATTTTTTGAAGAAATGTTTCAAACAAAAGTTGTGTTAAATATTAATATCTTTCATTATGAACATAACTATTTTTGCCGTAATTGTAGCCGTTCTAGTGATATTGGAGATAGAACAAAAAATGAATGGAGTAAACATGCACTTTCGGTTTGAATATTCTATTCAAAATAAGAGGTGCACATCTAGGGCATATACAAGTCTTAAGATTGAAGTTTCATAATTTTAGGTTCGACAGTTTTGGCTCTAGAGCGTTCACAGACACACACACACAGACACACAGACAGACAGACGTCATTCCGAAAATAGTCACATTCAATTCAGGGAAGGTCAAAACGTGTATATCCGTTGAAATCTCGAGTTCGAAATTTTTCATGATTACAATACTTACTTATTACTCTGTAAAAGAAAGTAACAAGCTTGGGTACAGGCACTAATCCCTTCAGCTGGTGATCCCTTAACTATGATATATTAAAAAAATAACTTTAAAAACATAGAATATTAACTGCAAATTAACTGAACAAATTACTGAAATAAAACGCAAGAAATCGCAACGAAACGCTGTTTAAAAAAATTAAATCAACTGTGAATAATCGTTTTTCTTGATTTTTGTTTCGCATCATCAGTTTTTAACGACTTGCCATTTTTTCTACGCGTCTTATTTTAAAACTTAAAGCACGAACCATACCGAGCGAGAGGTGGAGGACATTAAAAGAGAAGAGAAGCAGGTGGAGGGAAGGGAGAAAAGGGGAGGAATTACAGGAGAAGTTTCCTTAATTGTTCTTCGACTTGAGGGAGCAATTAAACTGAAAGAATCTATGGCTAGATGAGACAAGATGGAGACGAACGAATTTAATGCAAATATTTTTGGGGGGGTTGAGGGGTGGTTAGAGGAATGATAGGGTGACAGAGAAAGCAGTGCAACTAAATAATTATTACGCGGATGCAAAGTTGATTTTAATTTTAACAATTGTGAAATATCTTCTTTTGAGCTTCCACGAATTAATAGAGCAAGAAGTGAATAGAAATGAACTTTTTACTATCCTGGACGAAGTCTATAAGGAAGTATTATGATCATGAACATTTTTAAACTCGAGATTACACCGAAGAAAAAACTTGTCTTTATAGTTAATACTTAATAAATCTTTATTTGTGCATTTCTTTAGATAATTTTCTTATTTCAAGATAAGTAGAATTGAATAGTAGTAAAAATAAATTGATTTAAGTTGTTTCTCAGTGTATAAATACACGTTTTTACTATATCAGAATAGAATCGGACTATTTTCGTAATTACATCTCTGTGTGTGTGAATGCTCTAGACTCTAGACATTGCATTTTGGCCATTTTGAAGAGAAAATATTAATTATGAATTAAAATAAATGGACGGAAACACGTATTTGCAAATTAGGCAATAATATGCACTTATTTCATATTAAATACTTAAAAATTGAATAATAACATGTTACTCCCCGTAAACTTAAGATCTACAATTCAAACAATGTTTCCGTAACTCGTACGTCACTAATGCACATTGAAATACTGTTTTTGACGCGCACGTGGTAGCACTTTTATTTATATTTGTTCTTTGGTCAGTCATTTTGACATAAATGCTTAAAATAGCGACATTCACAAACTTCAAATTATAATAAATAAAACTTAATTTTATTAACTAACAATTATTCATATTTGTCATTGACATACAATATCAATATAATATAGCAGATGCCACTCTGTGTAAAGTACTCAACACACTAAATACACTTCAAATCATCAAATTAATTGAAGATTTATCACACAAAAACTTTTTTGACTGATTTCATTCTGACGTTTGATTCGTTTTTGTCTATTTCAAAGCAGAATTGTTTTATTTCAGTACAGGCTATTTGATTTTTTATATAACATTATTAAGTCACCATGGCGCAGAGGTCGTGAGTTCGATCCCCATCTATGCCAATTTGTATTTTTACAAAAAAGCGTTCTATACACACTTACTCACATACAAACATTTCTGGGTAATTATATTAATGAAACAGATAGGGAAAGGTCAAGAAGGTCGTGTCATGGCCACTGCAGATTTTGAGGGAAGTGTATAATAGCGTTTTTAATTATAATAATATCCGTTTGTTTTTATGAATTTGGGCGAGAATACGTTGCACACCTTGGGATACGTTTAAAAGAATCTCTAGAGAGCCGCTAGTTATAAGCGAAACGGTTTATTTTAGTTTGTAATTAAAACATGAGGCAGGCGCAGGCAAGCAGGCAGCTTTTTGATATCACTGAAGGGAATAGCCGATCCGAATACTGCCGACGCAATACTGCTATAGCAATAAAGCTCCATGTTGTTTCATATGCAAATATTTATTATTGCGTGAAACTCATCTGCATTTAAATGAAGTCTCGCCTGCTATTTACATGTTTTACATTTTTACGTGCACGTTAAACAAAAACACTGTACACACGTATATCGCGAAAAAGGTGCCACAAACCATATACATTTACCGTGCTTTATGTGTGAATCACTAATTTTAATGTTTAAGACAGTCAACTACTGTGTATGTGCTAAGAAACAACTCTAAGGCGACTAAAATACCCAATTAAGAGGAATCCCCATACCCGCTGCAAACATAGCAAAACATAGCTAAACAAGGTTTCGTCGAACCCTTAAAACTCCTTTATTACAACATTAAAATGAATGAAATTTTTATTTTTCAGATAGCCAAAACTTCGCTCTATGCCTCTCTAGTTTTCGATTTTCAATATTTTGCTTAGATTTTTTTTTATATTGTTCTATATTTACCCTATTTTCAAATGTCCATAGTTTTTATTGAGATGACAAATTTAAAAATTCAAAACTAGACAAGCATACATTGACTATTTTTCTACCGGAATATTCTAAAAGTTTTATTCAAAAAAATTTATTAGCAAGTATTTTAAGGGTCAAACGTACGCTTCAAATAGAACGTTTCAAGTAGTAAATAGCATTGGCTCTTATGGCGCTACGATATTCGTGCGCGTCCCCTTTTACACCGACCTGTAAGGACGAGCAACCATGGGGATTCCTCTTAATCGTGACGTTCGTTATAGCGAATGAACGTAAACCGACGGTTGCATGTATTTTAAACAACTGGTGTCGCTCTCACTCGACTTTCTTTATTTCAAACATGTCAGCGGCAATTTTTAGTATAGCATTATGCAACGCGTTTATATCAGTTCTTGTAAGAAATACACAGTAGGGCGACTGGTCAGAGCCGGTCGAAGGGATTACGTAGTACCTATTGGTTATGATATTTCTCTGTCTGTATAGTTTTGCTGTTCAATGAGAATGGTAGTGTTTTTGTGATTTGTGCCCTGTGCATCTTATATGGAGAATATTAGCGGTGAGTCGAGTCTGTCTGATTATATATTTATATTCTTGCAATCATATGTATAGGTAAATATGGTGATTGCCATTTTCCTGAATGTACGTTATGTGTATGTCAAAATGTGTTATTGTCACCTATCCCTAACCTTTGTATCGGTGCTGGCCTGGAAACCGCTTTATGCGGGGGATAGTCGAGAATGCGCCCAGCGATGTAGCATATATATTTACCGGTATGTTGCCAGCGGTGCCTTTACCTGCCAACTTTAATCTCTATCCTCAGGACTGAGGCCAACGTATCGCTTCGTACCTCCGGGGAGATATGGTGGGGATTGAGTTTCACTCGACTTTCAACTCTTTCTCCCGATACCATGCGAATCTCATGGCGGAGGCAAGCTTCTTGTAAATTCACACTAGTTTGTGTGGAGCACAACGATTACCTTCGTACCTTCGAAGGGATATGGTGGAGACTGAGTTGTTTTACTCTTTCTCACGATGCCGTAAGGTCCTGCGGCGGAGGCAAGCTACTCGTTGACGTGCCACAGCTAGTTGTGAGGAGAGATCCCTCTGGCATTTTCCCGTATTTCCCACAGCAAGTCTGTGGAGCGGGGCCAGGTTCAAGCAGACCTAAGCACTAGTTGCTTAGGCTGTGATGTTTCTTGTGCACAGTTAAATACTGTATTCTACCTTCTTATCCTGATACAAATGGCTTAATCATTATTGTTTTATTAGACGGTCGTCAGTCACTGCTAAATGACAGCCTTCTCACTGAGCGTTAGCTCAACTCGCATTCTATTTTCAGACTCAACATAGAGGCTCGTATCGGAGGTTTCCGTGGGCCGTCGCTTACAGTGTGTAATGTGTATATGCCCTTATGATTGGTGTTAATGAAATAAAGTGTCATACAGGAAGGTTCAGTGGTTAAATATCGTCGGTTACCATCCATCTACATACAACTTTAACAACAGGTAAAATAAACCCTTATAAACATTTAATTGGTGGGCTAAAATATTTTGTATTTTATAATAATTATTTTTAATGTCTGGGGCAATTATATTTTAATATATGCCCATTTATCAAAAGTCTACATTAATAGTCAAAGTAATTAATATTATTGTGAAAAATATATTAAAATATTAAATTGAAGATTTGATGTGTATTTAGTGTGTTGTGTAGTTTGTAGATAGTGGCATAGGTATTGTATACCAATGACCAATATAATACCAAATCTTTCATGTGCTTATTTTATACAATATAAATGACTTACGGAGAATATAACGAAAATATAAAACCGTATATTCACAAGGAAAAACCGTGTAAGGGAAATGTCTTATATATATATATATATATATATATATATATATATATATATATATATATATATATATATATATATATATATATATATAGGTATAACCATGATTAGGTCTACATTTACAAAAAAATTACAAGAAAACTCGCCACCCGTCAAAATATTCAATTCGACAGATATGGATCGTTGATTGAACTGTATTCTGTATACAATATGGGCACATGTTACCCACGGGTTAATCTACTTTATTATAATGCTTTATTTTGTTTTAAATTCACCCTACGATAGCTATAAAAATCTATAGGTATTGTAAGCTTCGAAAAATTATTTTAATATAAATAAAATACTAATTAGTACATATTTTAAAATTCAAAATAATAATATTTTATTACGACCTTTGGGTTAACAATATGAAATAATCTTGTAGATATAAAATATTTAGTAGAATATTTGGATGTTTTAATTATTTTTATAAGAGCAGTATTAAGGGGGGTACATCATTTTGGGACCCTATAACTCGGGAAGTATTCGGGCGATTGGATTTAAACTGCAAGTGGATTCAAATGGGATACCAAATAATATGTGTAGCAAATTTGGTGTAAATCGCTATGGTACCTTCAGAGGAGTAGAGGGCACAAATTTGGTCTAACGAGCGAGCGACGACTAACATCAAATCTGAGTTATATATTTTTTTGGAATCAAATCAAACACTTTTTGTAAAGATAATGTTTTGATCCGAGAATGCTACAGACACACGACCGATTGCTTTAGCTCTTTTGTACTTCGTCCAGCGAGATTAAAATAAATGTTGTTACATTACACATTGACATTGTTTTAAAGCAAACATAGATACAATTTAAAACCAAATAAAGCAATATTATATAAAAATGATGACGGTCACTCCAGGTTTATCTCTAACTTATGCCATTTCCGAGATATTGAAAATATTACAAAAGTAAATTGTTATTTCCGGATAAGTTTCAAAAAAAAAGGTGCACATCGGGGTCATAATCTTTCTAGCGTACGCACATACATACACACATTCAGACGTCATTCCGAAGATAATCAAATTTTATTCAGGGATGGTCAAAATGTCTAAATCCGTTAAATTATTGAGTTCGAAATGTTTAAAATACTCCCTTTTAGTCTTTGTTCAGGAAAGTAAAAAAGAATGTTGGAACTGTAAGGGTGGTGTAACGTGGCCCTGCGGTGTAACATAACACCGTACCGGAACGAGAAGTGAACCCGGAGCACTTTTAAACTCTCAAAGAATCTGTCATTAGAGGGGCACTTAGACGGTGCAGCCGTGGTGAACGGTCGCCGAACCATGAACCCTTCGCTCAGCTCGCACCGCGAAACTCACTAACGAACGACCGATTCATATGCATATATACTCTTCCAAATATAAGTGTAACCAATATAATTTCCTTCTAATCTTTCATCTACTATATTAATATACAGTTTGGCAAAATATCCGCATAATTAAACCTAAATTTATATTCGCAAAAGTTTTCGTAAATTATAAAGAAGAAAGCCACCATCGAGTCATCGAGTCTCTGATGAGTTTTTAATGGACCGTAAATATTTTAAATGCGTGACAGTTCAAGCAAAGCAGTGTTTTATTGAGAAATTAGCAGTCGTGGTAATAAATTCGTTTTTAAATCTTATCGGCTAGCCGGAAGGGCGCTGTTCTAATGATATTTTAAGTTTATTGCCTTAGTTCCACTTATATGTATTTCTTATCGCATGAGAAACTTTGCGAAATATTTCGAAACAAAAACGATTTTTTATCACTGAACAAAAATATAAAACAACCATAGGTACAGGCACCTATGTCTTCAGCTTATACGAAAAGAATTGTAACAGCACTGTAAGATAACAAATTTTACTTTCTATTACGAAGTAATAAGTATTGTAATTATGAAAAATTTCGAAATCGAGATTTCAACAGATATACACGTTTTGACCTTCCCTGAATCGATTGTGACTATTTTCGGTATGACGTCTGAGTGCATGTGTGTGTGTGTGTGTGTGTCTGTAAACGCTCTAGGGTCAAAACTGTCGAACGAAAAATTATGAAACTTCAAACTTAATACTTGTATATGCCCTAGATGTGCACATCCTATTTTTGAAAAGAATATTCAAACCGGTAGTGCATTTTTTGTTCTATCTCCAATATCACTAGAACGGCTACACTTACGGCAAAAATAGTTATGTTCACAATAAAAGATATTAATATTTTGCACAACTTTTGTTTGAAACATTTCTTCAAAAAATGTACCAGTTGCGAGAAAAATGCTACGAAACATTATAAATATGCTGTTTACGTTGCCATGGATTCGCATGTAGCTTATAAAATTGGTTCATCTGTTATTTTGACAGGAAAACAAAATAGACTCAATTAAATAAATGACATTTCAGGATATTTCTGTAGAGTATTGGTTAGTTTGATAGCTGGTTTTGGTTATATATATATATATATATATATATATATATATATATATATATATATATATATATATATATATATATATAGTGAAAACTTCGTAAAAGAAAGTCGAGTGCAGGCCGCTCCAGATATTTTTAATATGTAATATTAAAAAATACATATTATTACGTATTATGGCCTATTAGTTGTATATTATTTTAATATATTTAAACACAATAGGCATGTGGCAAGACTTTGTTGTGGAGAAAATGACATATACATCTTAATTTAGAACCCATTTCATTACTATAACCGGTATCAATTTACTAAATAGTTATTCAATGTTGAAATTTATAACTAGAATTTCAAATTTTAGAACCAGATTTTGGAATCCCCTCTACTTTATAGCAACAGAGTTGCATGTAATGCAAAAACAATTTGGAAATACGTAAGGCAAATTGTCTGATTGTGGATTTCCAATAATAAATGTTTAATAATAATGTACACTTGTAACAGTAACCTAACGAAAAATAATTATTAAAAATGCTTGCCAGAAAGAACATAAGACTAAAAGAGGTTAGATAACATTTCTCTGGCAGCTAACAGCGTTGCCGAATCTACTTATGAAAACAACTATAATTTATTACCAACTTAATGGTAATAGCCTTATCCCCAACTCCAAATAAGCCTATAGGCGTAGTACCGTCATAGGCCTATAAGGCACGAAACTTAAATAATTCGTAATATCTTCTATAATATGAAGATTTTAGAAAAACAAAAAAATGTTGTTTCCTTTCGAAGAATAATTAATATAAAGGCTTGCCACATGCGTATTATATTGCATATTTTTTTATTAGCTCGCCGTACGTAGTACCGAAGAAGCTTAAGCATTCGGTCGTGTGTCTGTAGCATTCTCGGATCAAAAAATTTCATTAAGAAAAAGTGTTCGTCTCGTCGCCCTGAATCCGAAAATGTATATAACTTATATACTTGGATGTTAGTCGTCGCTCGCTCGGTATCTCGTAAGACCAAATTTTGTGCCCTCTACTCATCTGAAGGTACCGGAGCGATTTACTCCAAATTTAGTACACATATTATTTGGCATCCCATTTGAATCCGCTCGCAGGCTTAAATCCAATCGCCCGTATACTTCCCGAGTTATAGGGCCCCAAAATTTGGAGCCCCCCTTAATACTGCCCTTATAAAAATAATTGAAGCATTTAAAAATTCTACTAAAAATTCTAAGATATTTTATGTCCACAAGATTTTTTCATTTTGTTAACCCAAAGCCCGAAAAAAATTATTAAATATTATAATTTTGAATTTTAAAATATGCAATAAATTTTTATTTTTTATCAATTTAATCTAAATTTGGTACAAATAATATTTGGCATCCCATTTGAATCCGCTCGCAGTATAAATCCAATCACCCGTATACTTCCCGAGTTATAGGGCCCCAAAATTTAGAGCCCCCCTTAATACTGCCCTTATAAAAATAATTAATACACCTAAAAATTCTACTAAAAATTAGAAGATATTTTATGTCTACAAGATTTTTTCATTTTGTTAATCCAAAGCCCGAAAAAAAAATTAAATATTATAATTTTGAAATTGTTAACCAAAAGGCCATAATAATTAAAAACCACTGCTCGCAACGCATATTTTACCTAAGGGCGAGCTCTACGCGTTGGTGCGTTTTACGCGTACCAAATCTTGTTTTTTTATTATTTTGTTTAATTACTTTCTTTTACGAAGTAATAAGTACAGGGATCATGAAATAATCGAACTCCTTCAGTCGTTTTACAATTTGCCAAAGAAGATATTCATTATTTTTTAAATTCTTTGGGTACGAATGAAAATCTGTGTTGGATTATATTGTTAAATAAATAAATACTGCAAGTTATCAACTTATTCATACATGAAGCAAAGACGTATAATGTATAAATCTGTGAGAATACTTGTCATTGGAATAAAATATCAGCCGTTCGTATCGCATTGTCAAGTTGGAATGTTAAAAATTCAGCAGAATAGTTGAAATGTCCATAAGTCATAAATATCACTGGGTATACATACATACATACACAGACCCGTATGCGAATGCGAAAAACGAATAGCTGCAGCTACTACTACTTCATTGTTCCGTGCTAATCGAACTTCTAGCCGTTTCACCACTCATAAATCCCAACTGTCATAAAAACACAGTGTTCGCGCGACCCTACGCCACGAGCCGCATATAAATTTAACCAGATGCCTTTTTTACCAGCACTGAATCTATACGCATTCTCCGCTTACTCACTATTGGAAGCAAACGTTTTCCTTTTTGTTGCATAAAACAACTATTCGCAGAAGTTGATTATATATATATAGGTATATCTATTCTTAGGCAACCATTATAACTCAAGGGTTTTGACCACTACGTGATTTATCGATTAAAGCACAAATATCGAGATATAAAGTAAAACATATTTACTTTCAAGCTGTTTTCACAGCTAGCCAATTAGTAATCACGAATAGAAATTACACATAATTATCCAGTTTGTTTTATGCCAAACAATGCTAACGTTCACAGTGACAAAATTTTAAGTGAAATATCGCCAAACTTTTCAATCACAAATAATGCAAGAGTTATATAATCTTTTGTAACCATCAGATTAAACTAAGTTGGTGATTTACAATAACAAATTTATTAGAATTTTATTAATAACTTAACAAATTAACGAGATATGTATATATATATATTTCAAATACCAATCATTAAATATATTAAATAAATATGCATTTTGAATTTTTACTTTCATTTACAAAGTAATAAGTACAGGGATCACCAAAAACAATCGAACTCGAGATTTCTACGAATATACACGTTTTTACCTTCCCTGAATCGAATGAGATTATTTTCGGAGTGACGTCTATGTGTGTGTGTGTGTGTGTGAACGCTCTGGAGCCGAAACAGTCAAATGTAAAATTATGAAACTTCAAACTTAAGACATGCATGTCGTCTAGATGTGCACCTCCTATTAGGATACATTTTTTGTTCTATTTTTGAAAAGAATATTTAAACCGGAAGTGTATGTTTACTTCAATATCACTAGAACGGTTGCACTTATGGAAAAAGTAGTTATATTCAAAATGAAAGCTATTAATATTTCGCACAACTTTTGTTTGAAAAGTTTCTTTAAAAAATGTACCAGTTACGAGAAAACCGCTATACAAAATCTGAAAATACTTATTTAAATTGTCATGGAAATGCATTTGTATCCCTATTTTTTAATGTTATCGTATAACTTATGCCTGAAAAATATTGACAAATAAACAAAATATAAATATTGTATGTCATTTTGCACACAAATAGATCGACTGCGAAAGTGAATTTTAAAGAATCTACATCTATATGTTTCATATTGAAGAAAGAATAGTTGATAAAATAATAAGCTAATTAGTACAATTATTTAAGTATTATTGTGGAATATTGGTATTTTAATTTTTTAATTTAATGAAAATTACGTAAAAGAAAGTTCTGTGTTATATTATTCGGTTCTATTGTTACTATTTGCATTTATTTTTTTCGTATTACTAATTAAATCGCTGTGAATACGGTGTTAGTATAAAAAATCATAAAATATGCGTATATTTCCACCAGGAATAGTATTGAACCTTTTTTATTATCGAGAGGCTATGCACCATTCACTTTACATATAATAATTTAATAATGACATTAAATTATAAAAACGAAAAAAGTAAATATATATATGTATATATATATATATATATATATATATATATATATATATATATATATATATATAATGTATATGAATGGGAAAATAAAATAATGTCTGTGCAATTAAAGATGAAAAAGTGTATGTAACGTGAACATAAAACGATAAAACAATAATATATGATGCTGAATTCAAGACAAATATAATTTACGTTCATTGCGTTTGAAGCGTAATGAAGCCATATTTTATAATCAGTATATCGAAGATGAATAAATTATATTTCATTACCATTATTCAGACGCATTTTGTTTAATTTTTTCTTTCAACGGTTTTTAAATGAATTAAAAAAGGAATATTAAGAACTTAAGTTACTGTATTTCACGGAACAACAAGCTGAAACCATTAGTTTTTGCCCAAACAATTTTTCATTTTGTAACTTAAATTATATATATCTTGTTCATTTATTAGAATATTATTGTCAGCGGCAATTTTTAGTATAGCATTATGCAACGCGTTTATATCAGTTCTTGTAAGAAATACACAGTAGGGAGACTGGTCAGAGCCGGTCGAAGGGATTACGTAGTACCTATTGGTTATGATATTTCTCTGTCCGTATAGTTTTGCTGTTTAATGAGAATGGTAGTGTTTTTGTGATTGTGCCCTGTGCATCTGGTATGGAGAATATTAGCGGTGAGTCAAGTCTGTCTGATTATATATTTATATTCTTGCAATCATATGTATAGGTAAATATGGTGATAGCCATTTTCCTGAATGTACGTTATGTGTATGTCAAAATGTGTTATTGTCACCTATCCCTAACCTTGGTATCGGTGCTGGCCTGGAAACCGCTTTATGCGGGGGATAGTCGAGAATGCGCCCAGCGATGTAGCATATATATTTACTGGTATGTTGCCAGCGGTGCCTTTACCTGCCAACTTTAATCTCTATCCTCAGGACTGAGGCCAACGTATCGCTTCGTACCTCCGGGGAGATATGGTGGGGATTGAGTTTCACTCGACTTTCAACTCTTTCTCCCGATACCATGCGAATCTCATGGCGGAGGCAAGCTTCTTGTAGATTCACACTAGTTTGTGTGGAGCACAACGATTACCTTCGTACCTTCGAAGGGATATGGTGGAGTCTGAGTTGTTTTACTCTTTCTCACGATGCCGTAAGGTCCCGCGGCGGAGGCAAGCTACTCGTTGACGCACACAGCTAGTTGTGTAGAGAGATCCCTCTGGCTTTTCCCGTATTTCCCACAGCAAGTCTGTGGAGCGGGGCCAGGTTCTAGCAGACCTAAGCACTAGTTGATGTTTCTTGTGCACAGTTAAATACTGTACTCTACCTCCTTATCCTGATACAAATGGCTTAATCATTATTGTTTTATTAGACGGTCGTCAGTCACTGCTAAATGACAGCCTTCTCACTGACCGTTAGCTCAACTCGCATTCTATTTTCAGACTCAACATAGAGGCTCGTATCGGAGGTTTCCGTGGGCCGTCGCTTACATTGTGTAATGTGTATATACCCTTATGATTGGTGTTAATGAAATAAAGTGTCATACAGGAAGGTTCAGTGGTTAAATATCGTCGGTTACTATCCATCTACATACAACTTTAACAACAGGTAAAATAAACCCTTATAAACATTTAATTGGTGGGCTAAAATATTTTGTATTTTAAAATAATTATTTTTAATGTCTGGGGCAATTATATTTTAATATATGCCCATTTATCGTCGGTTACTATCCATCTACATACAACTTTAACAACAGGTAAAATATACCCTTATATTATAAATGTTTAAAATGAAACTAGTGAAATTTGCCTATCCGCGTAAATATATGGTTTAATTATACAATATGTCACTGTATAAGCTGGAAGCATTTGTTTTTGCGCTAGCGCATGCTTATTTGATATTTATAGATGTAAATTTTAATTTTGTAAATAATATAAAGTGTGTTGTTTATTTATTAAAATGATTATTGAATACTAAATGATGATATGAAAGAAAGAATAGTTCTTCCATTCGTAAAATGGAATTCAACTATAAGTAATTATGTAAATAGAAGATGTATAAGAAAGAGGAATGAATGGTAAAAATAAGAGTGGTATGTACTGACCGCATCGCATGGCATTGGCGAGGGCAATTGTCGGACGGATCCTCTGCCGAGCGCTTCCCGTTTTCGCTGGGCGGAGAACAGTCGTAACTCTTTGCGCTCCTCGTCGGAGAGGGCGTGACAGTAGCGCACTTCGTTGTCGTGCGGCGGCAACTGCTGAAGAAGTTGTCGGACACGATACCGTTCACCCACGGAATTTACATACGGCACCTTGTCTTCAGGCAGTGCGCTAAAGTACAAATGCACCTGGAACAAACACAAACATTCATAAATATAATATGCGTTTAAGCACGATTCTAATATCTGATGCTTAAGAAATACTTAATATTTCTAATAATAATAATCTATATTTAATTACATCTTAACGACTTTTTATAAATTTAGTACACACAGTAAAAAAGATGAAAATCAAACGTTTGTGTTCCTAATTGGGAACCTTCCCCAATTTCGGAATGTCTATATTAAAACTGTTCTACAGCTTCTCAGAATTACACCATTTATTATTTTTAATTTGGTTGTTTTCGAATCACTTTAAAAGTTAAGTATTGTTGTAAGAATTCCTGAAGATTTTGTATAACTTTCCTATACATTGAACTTTTTGTAAGTTCTTTAAAAAAACTTCTAGAGAAACTAACATTTGCGATTTACAGAAATTATATACCGTCAAACGACTCCTATTAAAATGACAATATGGAAATAATATTGTTGTCTTTCTTGTAGCAAATAAAAATATCTGGAGTGGCCTGCACTCAACTTTCTTTTACGTAGTTTTCAATAGATAGATATATATACATATATATATATATATATATATATATATATATATATATATATATATATATATATATATATATATATATATATATATAATATAATATATATAATTTCAAACAAATGGTCAAACTAACCAATACTCTACAGGAATACTCTGAAATGTCTATTTTGTTTTCCTGGCCAAAATAACGGGCGCAGATAATAATAATAATTATTATTATTAAGTGATAACAAAATCTTTTGCTGACCAATATAAAATGAAAATTCAAATTAAATTACTATAACTTAATAAAAACTGGATAATTATACCAATTTATAATGGATCTATATTTGAAGTACTTATCGTATTCACTCTTAAACTGTCAAACTCCACAGTAAAACTCTGAAATTGTTATTTAATTATGTTAGCAAATATATAATATAAATTGATTCTATAATAATGTACCTGATACAATTTATTCTAATAAGAAATCAATATTTTACATATTAATTCATACAGATAACTGTCAATGTAATGCTTGTTTGTTTTCAATAAACAAGAAACAAATGATGTAAGGTGCACAAGTAGACCATATACAAATCTTAAGTTTATAATTTTAAAATTTTACGTCTGGCAATTATGGTACTAGAGCGTTTACAAACACACACACACACATACACAGACGTCATTCCGAAAATTGTCACATTCGATTCAGGGAAGGCCAAAACGTGTATATCCGTTGAAATATTTCATGATTACAAGACTTACTTATTGCTTCGTAAAAGAAAGTAAAAATCAGTGGATTCGTAAATGCATAAATAATACTTGGTAAAAATGTTTTTTTTTTAATTTACGGTTCGCAACTAAAAAATAAAAACTATAATAAGCTACCTATTTTGGAGGCTATTTTTTGTCTCTTAAGCTGTAAAAAAAAAATTAACTAGGCATTATCTATGCAATTACGAATCCACTGATTTATTTATCGAGGTTTATTTCATCATGATTAGTTTTGATTAGTGTTATGTAATCAAAAATCTAAATTGGGCCAGAAGTGTACCAATGTGTCCATAGTACCTTATTATTCAATAAACAGTTATTATTCGATGGAATATCTTTGCTTGTAGCGTAAAAATAGCTAATTTCTAATTCTGGGCGCATGATTTCTATTGCTTGAATATTCGAAGTCGATGGTAGTGCCACCATCTGAAATAGATGAGAGCGGAGCGTACTTCGAGCTAGATACATCTGATGGTTTGTCTAAAAGTATCAAACTACAAAAACGTAAAAAAAGAATCAAGAGAATGTGAGAACCTTTTTAAGGATAAATACGTTCGACATCCGTAAAAATGAAAGCATCGTAAAACCTGTTAAATAAATGCCGGTGGATTTGTGTGAGGAGTCGCCATAAATTCGCGTTTACGTAGACCGTTTGGTCTGAGGTAAAACTCAACTCAACGCGCGGTGTTAAATAAACAAGGTGATTCCAGGTGGCGCCGAGCGAGCAACAGCAACAGGTTCACAATGTACACCCAACCAGTTTGACCGTGCACGGAAATGGAGCACTGAACAAGCGCCAATGTTTAGGTTGGTGGACTGGGAATTCCAACAGGTGCAAATGAAACGGAAAGGTGAGAGAACACACGACTACTGGAAAGATGAGATTACGAGGTTTCTGCAATAAAATTCGCATTGCAGAAAACGATCGTGATTTTGATTATTATACATTTATTCGGGATTAAAAAACCTCTTGGCTCACCATACGCGGACTAGAACAGTCTATTGGTTGAATTATCAAAATATGATTCGTTTATTTATTTCTTTCTTGAAAGAAGTCTAAACATAATACAAGCTTAGGTACAACGCACCTATGTGTCTAGCTCGCCTTATAAGTAATATAGGCGATGCGAGCAGCGTTTGTTATTTATAATAGCCTTTTAGTTAACAATTTACAAAAATCTTGCATTTTTTTGTAGATTATTTTGATATAATAATAAAATTAATTAATTTAAATTTAAAAATTCAAAATTGCAATATTTAATATTTTTTATGGCCCTTGGGGTACAAATATGCAAAAATCTTGTAGATATAAAATATCTTAGATTATTTAGTAGAATTTTTTAGTGCTTCAATTATTTTTATAAGGGTAGTATTAAGGGGGGCTCCAAATTTTGGGGCTCTATTACTCGGGAAGTATACTGGCTATTGGGTTTAAACTGCGATAGGATTCAAATGGGATGTTAAATAATATGTGTAACAAATTTGGTTCAAATCGCTTCGGTACCTTCAGAGGAGCAGAAGGCACAAATTTGGTCTTATGAGCGGGCGACGACTAACATCCAAGTATATAAGTTATATATTTTTTTGGAATCAGGGCGACGAGACAAACACTATTTGTTAAGGAACATTTTTTATCCGAGAATGCTACAGACACACGACCGAATGCCTTAACTTCTTCGGTACTTCGTACGGCGAACTAAAGATTCGAACGAAGATATCAACGTGTTGACCCCCTCTGTGTGTGTGTGTGTGTGTGTATGTATCTGAACTCCCTAGATTCAAATCTGCTGAAGAAAACATTATGACACTTTAAATCTAACACTTGTATATTAATCTCTTCATTTTGAAAACAATATCTTAACTAGAAGTAAAGGTTAATTCATGCTGCTTTTCTCATATTTCGAAAACAACACGAATTAAGGATTCTCATTAAAGTTAAATATATTGAAATTTCAAGCAACTTTTGATTGATTTTTTTTTTTAAATATACAATTTATTAAGAATGTATATTTTATATTTAAGTTTCTCTAGTTAAAATACTTATTAATTTTATTTCATAGCAATCGTGAATTTAATGCAAAATAAAGCATTATTATAGAAGGACAAGAAAGTAGAGTGAAGGCCACTCCAGTTATTTTTATATAAAATAAAAAACCAATAATCATGTTCATAGCAAATAATTTTTTTATGGTTCAATTTTATTTAATTGTTAATTTTAATATTAGAAATACTTTCCTAACTATGTGGTGGAATATTGATATAAGAACTAGAAAACAACATATTTTCAACAGTGTGTATCCTTAGTTACCGTAAAAGTGTATATATACAGACACCTTAATTGTAAAAAAAAAATTTAATACACATACCAACCTGTCAAAAATGTTATAGTTTACAACGTTTGATGGTAAAATTCTAAGCAATAACTATGTAAATCAACTTTTAGTGTTATATTATGCATAAAATGCTCAGGTTGTGCAAATTTATAACAGCAAAATAATAATTACGATGAAAAGCAATCAGTTTAATTACAAATCGATTAACAATTAACGTGTGACATCAATTAACACAATGGGAATGCTATAAATCAGATATCGCTATATTATCACACATGTTGCATCGATATCGACTGATGTCTGGAATGCATACAGTCATTCACGTTTATAACCTACCAAATGTCCAAATGCACACATATATATTATGAAAGTACATTCAGCGACGAATTCAAATACCCGGAAAATAGTTTGCATCACAATACGTATTTGATTATCTATAAATAAATATAATATATATACATATATATATATATATATATATATATATATATATATATATATATATATATATATATATATATATATATATTTATATATATATATATATATATATATATATATATATATATATATATATATATAAATACGTTTTGAATTTCCCTGAATCGAATGACTATTTTCGTAATTACGTCTCTTCATATTAAATATAATATTTGAATATATTGATAAGTTGAATATTAAAGAAGCAATCTATATATTTTAAATTGAAGAAACAGTATTTGATAACTTTATAGTATAATAAGCTAAATTGTACAATTTATGAATATTCCTGTGGAGTATTGGTTGATTAGACAGTATAATATATACGAGGTCTGTTCAGAAAATAACTGAACTTTGTTTTTTAAACTTTATTATTACTTTTACAGATTTATGTGTTACGCAAAACTTCCTCTGTAACCACATGTTCTTGGATTGTTGATATCTCGTTTAGTTTTCGTGATATTGTTATTTGAGTGCAACGTGTTTAAGTGTGAGTGAAGATTTTTGAACAACGATGCATCGTAAAATTTTACGTGAAATTGGGAAAACATTCACAGAAACGTTTCAACTTTTAAAACAAGCTAACGGAGAAAAATACAAATTACGTGATAAAATGCACAAAAAGAGACCAGAGTTGTGGCGAGACAACTCATGGTTCTTGCACCACGACAAAGCGCCCGCACACTCGACAGTTTTGTGCCAAAAATCAGAGTAAGTAATCTGATTTTTGGCCAACCAATAATCTGTAAAAGTAATAATAAAGTTTTAAAAAATTGAGTTCAGTTATTTTCTGAACAGACCTCGTATATATGATTGCAAATCAAACGAAAATTAATACAGCAATAGTCTTAATATTTGACTCACTTCAGTATGTTTTTAAGTGAGTATTAACTGAAATGAGTTTTTTACGCGGTAGTGCGAAACCCAATTATATATATATATATATATATATATATATATATATATATATATATATATATATATATATATATATATATATATATATATATATATATATATCGATGCGATATGGTAGGTGGTAGCACATAATAATAAAATGTTCAGATGGTTTAGTAATCACAAAGCATAAACTCAATAATCTTTAGCTATTGTTTCTTCAGTTGAAAACAACCTATTAAAATTTTAATCACGTTTGCTAACTATCACTAAAACTAATTATTTGTTAAGATAATTACACATCTCTTTAGCTTTTAAAACTAAATTAATATTATTTATATATCTTCTGACAGTAACAGCTATATTTTAATTATTAATTTATAGTTTTACTAAAAAAGACATTGGAATAATCCTCACTACCTATCAGTTATACATGTATTTATTTAGGCCCCTCTGTTCACGTACGTCGCTGAATAGTAAACGCAACAAACGTTCAACACAAAACACACATATAGGTCCGGTGACATACGACTGTACGACTCGCACCCTTGCCAGTCCGATGTTTTCGATAATGTCAGTGGAAATTTATAGTGATGGTGTGAATGTGATTGCCATTACTATATATATATATATATAAAGCGATTGCATTCCATTCAATGTCACATTGCAAGCGGCCATTGTTTTACTTATCAATGCAAAACAACAAATGTTGATTCATTGAAAAATAATACACTATTTACGTAGTGAAAATGATTGATGAACACTAAAAGGAGAACAACAAACACACGGCAGGGACAAGCATAGATATAGCCACCAATGCCTTCAGCTCGACGTATTTAGTAGATAACATGTATTAATCATTGATGTTCCAAATTTTTGGGGCCCTATATCTCGGGAAATATACGGGCGATGAGATTTAAACTGCGACAGGATTCAAAGTAATATGTGTAGTAAATTTGGTGTAAATCGCTCTGGTACCTTCAGAGGAGTAGAGGGCACAAATTTGGTTTTACCAACGAGCGACGACTAACATCCAAGTATATGAATTATATATATATATATATATATTTGGAAACAGGGCGACGAAACAAACACTTTTTGGATCCAAGAATGCTACAGACACACGACCAAATGCTTTAGCTTCTTCGGTAATTTGTAAGGCGAACCCGGTACCTTCCGAGGAGATACCACAACGTTTGTTTTATGGACGAATAAGCGAGCGAGCGACATAATCCAAGTATATAAATTATATACATTTTCATAATCAGGGGACGAGACAAAAATATCTGGAGTGGCCTGCACTCAACTTTCTTTTACGTAGTTTTCAATAGATAGATATTAATATACATATATATATATATATATATATATATATATATATATATATATCTATATATATATATATATATATATATATATATATATATATATATATATATATATATATATATATATATATATATTTGTTGTTTAATAATTATGTCAGCAAATATATATTTGTTGTTAAATAATTATGTCAGCAAATATATAATATAAATTGATTCTATAATAATTTACCTGATACAATTTATTCTAATAAGAAATCAATATTTTAAATAATAATTCATACAGATAACTGTCAACGTAATGCTTGTTTGTTTTCAATAAACAAGAAACAAATGATGTAACTCATGGTTGATACGATTTAAAAATAATAAAATTTGTCACAAGTGTAGGTATCACTATGGCAACGTAAATAAGATATTTGTGTTTTTTCGTAGCAGTTTTCTCATAACTGGTACAAATTGTGAAGAAATGTTTCAAACAAAAGTTGTGCGAACTATTATTATCTTTCATTATGAACCTAATTATTTTTGCCGTAAGTGTAGCAGTTCTAGTGATATTGGAGATAGAAGTTTCATAATTTTTCGTTCGACAGTTTTGGCTCTAGAGCGTTCACAGACACACACACACGTCATTCCGAAAATAGTCACATTCGATTCAGGGAAGGTCAAAACATGTATATCCGTTGAAATCTCGAGTTCGAAATTTTTCATGATTACAATACTTACTTATTACTCTGTAAAAGAAAGTAAAAAGAATTTGATACAATAAGGTTACAGAAATGCGGTTAAACAGTTGTCTTGTACTATCGTGCTAAAAGACAGTTTATTTTACTGGATGAAGTCTAAAAGAAAGTCATTTTGTACTCATTAGAAATCAAAGCAACCCCTAAAATTCAATTCCATTTGTTTTCAATGTTCGTTATAATGCCAATGATGATTTGACTCCGTCCCCATTTGCAAATATCAAATGTATATGTTATTGGTTTAGCAACATAATGAAAGTGCTAATATTCCGGCAATGAAACGAAACTGATGCGTCAATATAAATTCCAATATGGCAGTTTGTACCGATCATAAAAGCTGGTCACAGTGGTATGTCGATAATGGGATGCGTCTAGTTTATTACATCCTATTTATTAGCCCCCCTGTTGTCTGAATATTGATCAGGTTGCCTCATACATTTGAAATTTAGTTCCTTAATTAATCTTTAGATTAGCTATGCAGTGGGCACATATTTACAAAAATACTAGTAAATTAATGGTAGAAAGACCATCATAATGTGCCAACTGATTTACGATCAAAGAAATATATGCATGTATTTTGTTAATAGCCAATGTATTTAGCTTCAAGACGCATTTATTATTTTCCTGTAGAACTCCGTGAGGACAAACGATAAACAAATGGGACTATTAACCCTCTGGACAAGGAAATTACTGAATTACAATTTAGATTCTTTTTGTTTACGATATTTCATCACCCATTTAGTTGATATTTTCTGTTTGCGATGCTGCACTAGTGCACGAACATGTTGCGAAATAAAAACAAAAGACACATATTTCATTCTGTATTTTCAATAAAGATATTTTCATTTGGTCTCAGCACCAACAAACGTTATATACCAATGACACTTTCCGCCAGGATTATAAGTAATTTGGCGGTGGACACGAACGCTGAAAACGACTCGAAGGGTCCATGAACGACATTCTCTTTATTAGCTCATAAATCAGAATTTTATCAATGTCTGTGGCGCTGGGATCAGTACACTGATTATATATATATATATATATATATATATATATATATATATATATATATATATATATATATATATATATATATATATATTTATAAGCGCGAAGATCATTTTTGATTAACCATTGAATGCGCTTTGAAGACTCATTCAAGAAGAAAAATAAAAATCCTTACAAATGTTGTAAAAACAGTTTTCTTAAAAGAAATTTGGAAGTAGCAGTTTATATGTTTAAATGTTAACATTTTAAACAAAAACAAATAATACTATGAGTATTTCTTTTTGAAATAATATAAATGAACGTAAAACATATTTAATTATTCACATAGAGAAACCAGTGTAGGTCATGTTGGAAATGTTTGTTTTTATTTTACGAAATAGTGAGAATTACAGATGGAAATTATTATTTTCCTGCTGAGAAGTTATGTTTTTATACAATCTCAATTGCCATGTATAAATATTGATGTGATTATAATTTAATTAAAACAACATGGCATACATATATATATATAATAAGAATAAGACATCATTGCGAGTTGCAGCAGCGAAAACGAACAAAATTATAGTGACATTCTTCAAGTTCACATCACATCATGAAGAACTGTTAATTGAACGAGAACATAACTGACCACTACATTAAATCAATTAGAGCAATCATTTTTACTTTCTTTTACAAAGTAATAAGTAAGAATTGTAATCATTTTGACCTTCCCAGAATCGATTGTGACTATTTTCGGAATGATGTCTGTCTGTCTGTGTTTATGTGTGTCTGTGTGTGTGAACGCTCTAGGGCAAAAACTGTCGAACGTAAAATTATGAAACTTCAAACGTATATGCCCTAGATGTGCACCTCCTATTTTTGAAAAAAATATTCAAACCGAAAGTGCATGTATACTCCATTCATTTTTTGTTCCATTCCCAATATCACTAGAACGGCTACACTTACGGCAAAAATAGTTATGTTCATAATGAAAGATATTAATATTTCGCACAACTTTTATTTGGAAAGTTTCTTCAAAAAATGTACTAGTTACGAGAAAACGGTTACGAAATATCATAGATATCTTGTTTACGTTGCCATGGATTCACATGTAGCTTAACAAATCGGATCATCTGCGCCTGTCAATATTTAAACTATAAAACAAAATAGACTCAATTAGAGTATTCCTGTAGTATATATAGCTATAGTATTGATCAAATTTATACTGAAAATAAATCATTTTTGCATGCCCAATATTTTCATAAATAGAATTAAGTTTAAAGTAGTCAAAACGGTAAGAATATGTTTTACTAAAACAATCGGATAGATACAAGGCACCTATGCTTTCAGCTCGCCTTATAAGTAATATATGCGATGCGAGCAGGGGACTTCCCCGCCCAACTACAAGCTTGATAAAATATTGAAATTTAAAAATAATTGTCTTTAATTATTATGGTCTATGGTTCACAATTCTACTGTACTTCGTACGACGAACTAAAAACCATTTTACTATAAGATTTCGTAAAATAATACCGAAAATAAAAACATATCAATTGGGTTTTGATTTTGACAAATTAAAAAGGGTATTTCATTAGTCACTGGGCTAGAGGCTTAATGCGGCTTAAGTTTGCGCGAGTAATACTGCTGAATCATGTTGTACTCAGAAAGAAATGCAAAAAGAAAGAACAATGCAATGGAAGTAATTTAAAAGTACTGCAAGTATACTTGCTCTCTGTAGAGTGTTAGTAGTTGTACAGTGCAGTGGTCCGTTGTCGTGATTCTGCGCTTATAAAGATGTCAGCGCGCTCTTGTAGTTCTTGTACAGCAATGTCGCATACGAACTGAACAGCGGGATTTCATAATTGACATTACACGGACATTTCCTGCAAGTAACGTTGTAATTGACACACGACAACCTCTGATGCTTGTCTCAGCGCAATATACAATACGCATTGCGATACGTGTCTCAGAAATGGTGTCCTTTATTGTACCTCCGGAAGATTATAGTTTTAAATAATCACACACCACACAGTACCTCGTTGGCACTCCAAAAATTCAGCGCCAGTATGATATAAATAAACATCCGGATGTATTGTAAGAATGTGAATTTATGTATATATATGTAGAACAATAGATATATACACTGGTGAATCAGTGAAGAGTGGATTGTATTTTGTATATGATATGGGCACATAGTGCACACAAGTTAGCTTAGTTAATTCGGAAAATGTAAGCGCCATGCATCATCTGTGAGAACAATTCTATATGCATGTACCGCAATGTTCACACATATGTTCACATAGAGTGCAAACACGTTCATAAATTCGATAAGGTACACACACACACACACACATACATACAATCATGATTCAAAGTTATGTTATGCTAGTTAGTTTAATACAGAAAACTAGTGACAAAGATTTATCGCCATTATGAACATGGAATTCATAATACGAAATGCGATGCCGCAATTCTGCATATGTTCACTGAACAATACCAGATAAATGAGCGTCATCATCTATCGGTCACACTTCAAACTGTGCATATAAATGATTTTTGCAATTATCTGACGCCTACTATCGTAGTTATTTCACAGCGCACCGTATTATTTGTATGTTTTGTTAGCTAACTGTTGGGGCCAGTTATAAATTATACAGAAGTATGGAATTTTACTATTTTCATACGTTATTTGCATACTTAACCACACATATAGTTGATAACTATCAACATTTATAATCTGTCGTTTGTTATTATTATTTTTACTTTTGTTTCCTTATGTATAGATCGTAAATCATAATTTATTGTATACAAGTTAATAGGAAAATTAATTATTTGCATTGATAATGAAATGAAACAACGGTAGTAATATTAGTATTTATTTCATGTTTTATGGACTTTTGCGTTGAACTTTGGCACCAGAGATGGACATGGTGGGTAAAAATAGTTAGGGAAACGCGATTCTGGTGCACTTCAAGGTCACTGGTCAATTTTACTTCTAGTTTAAGGGGTTACATGGGTTTTAAAAATAAAACACTATTTTTCGGGTTTTTTTTTACACGAAATGAATAAATATGGTTTATTCTAAGTTACGGCATATAAAAGTAAATCATTTGAATAAATTATAAAAAAATATACATAAAAAAAATGAAAATTAAGCCATTAACAGCTAGTTTACGGAAATCGTTTCTTTTTTACTGTAGGCAGAATAACTTGTGATATGTTTATCTGAAATCATTTTTTTCCTGTTAGTAGATGCATATGGCTTGTACTTAAACGAAGGATTTTTATTTTCGTTCATTACATGAAATAGAAAATTACCAAAATATAAATAAAATCACCGAAAATCATTTTTTTTTGTTAAAAACAATGTCAAAAATTGAAATATCAATTTTTTTAAACCCTTCGTTCAAGTACAAGCCATATTCATCTACTAACAGAAAAAAATGTTTTTTGATTTCAGATAAGCATATCACGAGTTATTCTGCTTACCGTAAAAAAACATCGATTTCCGTAAACCAGCTGTTAATGGCTTAATTTTAATAATTTGTTCAAATAATTTACATTTATATGCCATAACTTAGAATAAACCATATTTATTTATTTCGTGAAAAAACAAGATTTGGTACGCGTAAAACGCACCAACGCGCAGAGCTCGCCCTTAGGTAGAATATGCGTTGCGAGCAGTGGTTTTTAATTATTATGGCCTTTTGGTTAACAATTTGAAAATATGTTATAGGTGTAAAAAGTCTTACATTTAATTTTAGATTATATTGATAAAAAAAAAAAAATTAGTTCATACTTTAAAATTCAAAATTATAATATTTAATCATTTTTTTTGGGCTTTGGATTAACAAAATGAAAAATTCTTATAGATATAAAATATCTTAGAATTTTTAGTAGAATTTTTAAGTGTATTAATTGTTTTTATAAGGGCAGTATTAAGGGGGGCTCTAAATTTTGGGGCCCTATAACTCGGGAAGTATACGGGCGATTGGATTTATACTGCGAGCGGATTCAAATGGGATGCCAAATAATATGTGTACCAAATTTAGATTATATTGATAAAAGAATAATTTAGTGCATATTTTAAAATTCAAAATTATAATATTTAATAATTTTTTTCGGGTTTTGGGTTAACAAAATGAAAAAATCTTGTAGATAAAAATTATCTTAGAAATTTTAGTAGAATTTTTAAGTGTTTCAATTATTTTTATAAGGGCAGTATTAAGGGGGGCTCCAAAATTTGGGGCCCTATAACTCGGGAAGTATACGGGCGATTGGATTTAAACTGCGAGCGGATTCAAATGGGATGCCAAATAATATGTGTACCAAATTTGGAGTGAATCGCTCCGGTACCTTCAGAGGAGTAGAGGGCACAAATTTGGTCTTACGAGCGAGCGACGACTAACATCCAAGTATATAAGTTATATACATTTTCGGAATCAGGGCGACGAGACGAACACTTTTTCTTAATGAAATTTTTTGATCCGAGAATGCTACAGACACACGACCGAATGCTTTAGCCTCTTCGGTACTACGTACGGCGAGCTAAAAACCGAAAAATAGTGTTTTATTTTTATAACCCTTAACAAATGTAATATACAGCTGTTCTGATATAGAAATATGAACAGGACTTAAAAAGTTTTGTATAAAAATCATTATTTGGTCAATCTACATATTCAAAACACTATGAAAGTATGACGTCATAAATCCTTGGCGGGAATATTTTTAAAAATGCATATCTTCGAAACTAGAGGCTTAAAAAACAGAAATTTTATAATTTTTCATAAATAATAATTAAAAACGCCCCAATTATATTGATAGGAAGAATTATCGTAAACTAGTTTTCTAATTTAGCCACAAGAAGAATATGATCGTAAAATAAGCGTAGGTGCAGACCGGCAAACACTACGACGAGCCAATGAAGTAGAAATTAAATTTAGCGCTGAATATATATGGTATAGTGTTCGGGAAAACAATTCCTTTAGTAAGAAAAATGCATAAGTTATGTACATATGTGTAGAGCATATAATAAGTGTTGGTATTGAAGCAAGCGCATCTAGCTAGCTAGCGAGAACATGTTATTCGTTCCCCCTTAAATGAATCAAGAATTTACGACAATCGCCACAGCAGGACATTACCACGTCAGGCCACGTAGTGCCCATCTTATGATTTAAGTACACATTGCCGCCGCACCGAGTGCCACTATCGCCGAACATGGCCGTGCTGCGAATTGAAACTTTCACATAAATATATCACCGCGTAATTGAATTGTTACCATAAAACCGAATTTATATTTAATCGACAAACGGACTTTTTCCACGCGTGAATTGCATTTATATTAGAATGGACACACTTTTATTACCGGTATATGAAATAGATCTTGCGCGATATACAGCACATTGTTACGAATTAAAAAGAATTGAATAAAATGAAACAGCGATAAGATTGGGCATAATGTATAGTTTGATGTGACACAGTGAAATTGTAGGTAGTATTGTTGTGTAGAACAGTAGCTGTGTTGTGGTTTCAGCACGCATGTTAGCTGCGTGGGTGTCGGTCGCTGGTCGCCATGACACTTGACAATCTGACATGTGTCGTGTGACAAATGAGCATTAGTACTACAACTGCCCACACACATTCACGACATATTTAAATACTCGCATAATATGCATATAGAAACCTGCAGACATTAAAAATATTCTAACCGCGTTGATCTACGGATTCGACACACGTTATCAGTCATCCTTTATCCACGACACCGGCGATAACGTACCTACATACATCAATTTGCATTTACTTTTCTATAAAGCTAGTATAGACACCACAGCAAAAATTGATTACTTCATATATATATATATATATATATATATATATATATATATATATATATATATATATATATATATATATATATATATTTATATATATATATATATATATATTTATATATATATATATTTATATATATATATATTTATATGTATATATATATATATATATATATATATATATATATATATATATATATAAACGCAAATTTATTTATTTGTAATAATTTTATACTGTAATTATGTTAATCTTAACATACCATATTTATTTCTCCTATAAAGTATGTATTTTACAACCTCATTCAAATATATTCACTTAGCTCTTGATTTCTTATTAACAATATCCTTTTCTCTCTTTCGCACTATTGATTAATGACTCAAATCCAAACAATATCTATTTAAGCTAAAGCATTCGGTCGTGTGTCTGTAGCATTCTCGGATCAAAAAATGTCATTAACAAAAAGTGTTTGTCTTGTCGTCCTGATTCCATATATATATATGTATGTATATATATATATATATATAAGTATATATATATATATATATATATATATATATATATATATATATATATATATATATATATATATACTTATATACTTGGATGTTATTCGTCGCTCGCTCATAAGACCAAATTTGTGCCCTCTACTCCTCTGAAGGTACCAAAGCAATTCACACCAAATTGGATACACATATTATTTGGCATACCATGTGAATACACCTGCAGTTTAAATCCAATCGCCCGTATACTTCCCGAGTTATAGTGCCCTAAATACTGCTCTTATAAATATAATTAAAACAATTAAAAATTCTACTAATAATATTAAGATATTTTATGTCTATAAGATTTGTTCATATTGTTAACCCAAAGGCCATACAAAATTATTAAATATTATAATTTTGAATTTTTAAATAGGCACTAATTATAATTCCTTTTATCAAAATAATCTACAAAAAATTGTACGAGTTTTTATATCAATTCTTTTAAATTGTTAACTAAATGAGTATAATAATTAACAAGCTTAGGTACAACGCACCTATGCGTCCAGCTCGCCTTATAAGTAATATATGCGATGCGAGCAGTTTTTAATAATTTTGGCCTTTTGGTTAACTAATTGAAAAAATGTTATAGATATAAAAAATCTTACATTTAATTTAAGATTATATTTAAAAAAAAAAAAAATCAAATTTTGAAATTCAAAATTATAATATTTAATAATTTTTTTCGGGCTTTGGGTTAACAAAATGAAAAAATCTTGTAAACAAAAAATATCTTAGAATTTTTAGTAGAATTTTTAAGTGTTTCAATTATTTTTATAAGGGCAGTATTAAGGGGGGGTCTAAATTTTGGGGCCCTATAACTCAGGAAGTATACGGGCGATTGGATTTAAACTGCGAACGGATTCAAATGGGATGCCAAATAATATGTGTACCAAATTTGGAGTGAATCGCTTCGGTACCTTCAGAGGAGTAGAGGGCACAAATTTGGTCTTACGAGCGAGCGACGACTAACATCCAAGTATATAAGTTATATACATTTTCGGAATCAGGGCGACGAGACGAACACTTTTTCTTAATGAAATTTTTTGATCCGAGAATGCTACAGACACACGACCGAATGCTTTAGCCTCTTCGGTACTACGTACGGCGAGCTAAAAACCGCTGCTCGCATCGAGTATCTCACCTATAAGGCGAGCTAGACGCATCGGTGCGTTGTACGTACCGAATCTTGTTATTTCTTACTGCATACGACCGCTATTTATTTCTATCTATCGTGTCGGCGAGGCATACTTATATTATATATGAAACACAATTGTTCCAGAACACATTTTTTCAGACTCTCCATAAAACTCTAGAACAATCCACGTTGCAGATCAGATTGTTCTATCGAATTCCGTTACAATATATATATATATATATATATATATATATATATATATATATATATATATATATATATATATATATATACTAATGATATTCATATTTTACAAAAAATACACATATATAATTTCATATAAACACAAAATCAGGGTGTTTACATATATATATATATATATATATATATATATATATATATATATATATATATATATATATATATATATATATGTTTTCTTAAAATTAGAACCAATAAAATAAACGCCAATTCAGTATATTTTAAAGCCAATTCATCGTCGGCCATTTCACGAGACGTTAAAAGCCGTTCCGCTGATGAACGGGCCGTACAATTCAACATCCAACTCAAATAAAGCTTCTCCGGATAATTACGCGGTTGGAAAAACGCGCTGCACACTATCTATATATACATATATATTTATTTTTCCCGGGAAACTTTTTCCATTTTCATTCGTGTCTTTGGTGCGGTTGTCCTCTTTTCCATTAGACACGCCACCGCGAGTTTCCTTCTTGGAGTTGTTCGGTCGACGTGGTCTCTTCTTCATTACTTCCATTGCTGTGTGTGTGTGTGTGTGTGGCTTCTTCTCGTCCGCTCCAGAGCACACGGCTTATTTCTTATTTGGAGGGAAACAAACGCACGGCACGGCACGGCTTGAAACGTGCTCTGTTTCACTGATCAACATTGCCTGTGCTCTTTTTACTTACTTGGGTTCAGTTCAAGTGAACCAACTTATTTGAATTGAGTTATTTAAATTCTTGACGTTGTTTCTACGCTCATCGCCCTGTGACATGCATCACTAAATATGGGCCAATATTTTATTTTTATTATTCATACTACGTCATACGGTCATTTTTAAATCGTCGTACAATAATACAAAACAGCTATTGTTAAATAATAACTTATTAGGGCTTAAAGGAGAACAACACGGTGACGGCCGAAAAAATTGCTCATTTTCTCGAATTTCTTTCTCTGAACTTAGAAGTAATAGATTGATGGGGTTTGCTGCCTTAAATAAGGTATATATCAAAGTTCTTTCAGGATATTTTTTATTGAAAAATAATAATAGCTTGATAACTTTCTTTGCGTTCTCCAGAGGTTTCGAGGGAAACGCGTTTAAAGCGCCGCAGCGTTTGGTGTCCTGTTCGATTCCAAAACGATTTGGAGGACAATGTTGTTTTCTTTTGTCCTGTCATTGTCGTTTAGGGATTAATCTTCTACCTTTTCGATCCATTTTCACTTCAAAATTTCAACTAATCACACTAAAAATATTATTTCTACAAGATTTTTTGTATTGGTAACTCAAATTCCATAAAAAAATATTAAAAATTTCTTTTATATGAATATAATCTACAAAAAAATCTACAACATCATTTCAAATTGTTCACCAAAAGTCCATAATATATTATTTATAAGGCGAGATGGACGCATAGGTGCGTTGTACCTAAGCTTGTTTTAATATAAATAATACAACGTGTCAGCTATACTTGTTTGTAGAACCATCATCAAGTATGTAAAATATATCTATACTTGTTTATAATTTAAATACATTTTAACTGTCAATCACAATACTTGCAGCGGCCATTTAGTGAGGTCACTGGTGACCCCAACGGTAATTTAGTTTGCGAACCATACCAAATTGCATATTATTTCACTGTTCGATGCAAATATTAATATATAAATATATAGTCGTCATGGATATAGACATTCCGAACAAAATTCCTTTTAGTCAACATTAAAATTCTTGAAGTTTTTGTTGAAATTGTTGCATGAGTTCGCTTCATAAATTGTCGTCGGGCTTCGCTAATCAAAACTGTGTACAATAAATAGCAGCTTATGTGAATGTAAGCGCACACGCTGTTATAAATATCGTGGTTGGATTGGAATTCGTTAAAGTAAGAGCCTCCTAAATCCACGATCCCATATAATACCTGAAAGTTATAGGTTTGGTCGACGCAATTTCGATAATGCATCTGCCTGCCACGTCAGCTATTCTATTGTACTACTCGTATGCTTTACTGTTTGTTGGGTGTGGACATTATATTCTCATTCTTTTTTACTTTATTTCGCAGAATTAGTTTAATTTGAAAGCCAAATTAAAGGCCTCGCATGGGGAAACAAACGCATTAGTTAAAAAGATAAACTTAAAAGGAATTTAGTGCATATTTAGCTATAGTCGCATGTATCACATTTTTAGCTCGTCGTACGACAGTACAAAGCAGCTATAGTGTTTGGTCTTGTGTCTGTAACATTCTCGAATCAAATTTTTTTTAACAAAAAGTGTTTAGTCTCGTCATTCTGATTACGAAAATGTATATAACTTATATGTCGCTCGCTCGGTCGCTCGTCCGTAAGACCAACTTTGTGGACGTATCTCCTCTGATGGTATCGAGCTGATTTTAATAAAATTTGATATACATATAATTTCCACGCCCGTGAAGTTCCCGTCGCATTTAAAATGCAATCGTTTGTACACGCCCAGAGTTATAAGCCCCAAAAATTTGGAGCCCTATTAAATACAGGCCTTAGTCAACTTTTAAAAGATATCTTATGTCATTCAAGTTTTTCCAAATTGTGAGCCCATAGGTTTAATATATATATATATATATATATATATATATATATATATATATATATATATATTTTGAAGTATATCAGATATTGTACGCCATCTATTTGTGAAATGAAGAAGTCATTTGACAGTTAACTGTTTGGTTATATTATCCAATATAATTATAAACCATTTGCTTCTGTGATTTAATTAATAAAATTAGGAAATGTTAACGAAAAGAACGATATTAACGTTACCCATGTGTGCAACTATAAATGTGGAGTTATGCAAATTAAAATTATTATGGTACAGGAATAAATAAATCTCGGGATCATAATTGGTTAGATTGGTTCAGTGGGCACTGTGAGTATAATGTCAATGATTTAGAATTATTTACGTAAACTCAGAAATGTATTTATTTTATATTACATGCAGAAGAAATATCATCAAACATTCAAGACAACATAAACCAAATTTTAATGACTCGTCGTATATTAATACATTATTGTATAAAGCAATAATTTGAATATGTTCCAATAATGAATTGCTATCGCTTTTAGTATTGTATTTATTGCGATTGGGTTCGCCGGAACGGTGAGCTGGTAGCACTGGCGCTAGCGCCAGTTCTTGTTTTTATAATTATAGTAAATACATAGTAGGAGTACAATAAAAGAAATATGAAGATCTTCAATAGTATTTGCGGTAAAACGTTCGCACACACAGTAATACGAACAGAATCATACACATAATGTATTCGTGTTTTTTTTTTTTTTTTTTTTGAAATACGCAGGTATGTAATTGTAATTATAAAAATATTGAGCTATTAGCGATGCCGCACTATAGTAATATGCTGTGCGATAGCAGGCAATCGAAATGCGTATCGGCTTCATGTTCAATTAGGTGTTTTTGTGATTGTTGATTGGTTTGAAATAGATGCACGCGCATCGGCTGGATCGCTTATTACGCCATATTTAATGCGCTGCCCACGACCTACCACGATCACTATGGCTGGATCAATCACTAATTTAGATGCAATTTTCTAACACGCAATATTATACCTAAGCACGCTGCCTGTATCGTATAGTACATAGTACATAGTACTTTTATTTGTTTTTTACTGTTTTGATTTCTCTAAGCGAAATTATAGATCAAGTTAGTCGTTCATTCTGTTTATGGCTGATACAGGACTAATTACATTTTTATGTATTTTCAAATAGGCTCTACTACGTTGCATTAAAAAGTGATATTTTCTTGGGTGTGTATTACCAGTTCTTTTACTGAACCATTTCAAGACTTGTATAAAGTTTCTACTACATCAGTCATTGAGAAAAAGGTTTCTTTGCAGTTATTGCTATTATATTAATTATATATATATATATATATATATATATATATATATATATATATATATATATATATATATATATATATATATAAACATTCAGATGGATGTAGTTGCTTTTTCTGACGCTTGCTCGTAAGACCAAATTTGTGCCCTCTTCTCCTCTGAAGGTACCGGAGCAATTTACATCAAATTTGCTATACATATTATTTGGTGTCCGATTTGGATCTGTTCGCAGTTTAAATTCAAACGCCCGTATACTTCCTGAGTTACAGAGCCCCAAAATTTAGAACCCCCCTTAATAATGCCCTTATAAAAATAATTTAAACTATAATAAATTAGAAAAACACACTTGGTAAGTTTCACAAAACCTTTATTATCGCTCTACAATTGTTTCGACCTCTCGGTCATCATCAGGAACTAATCATTAATCCCTGATGATGACCGAGAGGTCGAAACAATTGTAGAGCGATAATAAAGATTTTGTGAAACTTACCAAGTGTGTTTTTCTAATTTATTATAATTGAAAATGTTTCACCAAATGCCCACCAACGAAAGTATCATGTTAATAACACTGAAAAGTTCTACTAATAATTCTAAGATATTTTATATCTATAATATTTTTTCATACTGGTAACCCAAAGGGTATAAAAAATATAATTCTGAATTTTAAAATATGCACTTAACTACTTTTAGCTCGACGTACGATAATACAAGGCAGCTATAGTGTTTGGTCATTTGACTGTAACATTCTCGGATTTTTTAAACAAAAAGTGTTTGTCTCGTCACCCTCATTACGAAAATGTATATGACTCGCTCGCTCGTCCGAAAGACAAACTTTGTGGACGTATCTCCTCTGACGGCACCGGGCCAATTTTATTGAAATTTGATATATATATATATATATATATATATATATATATATATATATATATATATATTCCACGCCCGTGAAGTTCCTGTCGCATTTTAAATCTAATCGTCTGTACAGGTCCGGAGTTATAGTCCAACAAAATTTAAAACCCTCCTAAATACTGCCCATTCCAAGATATTTTATGTCTTTAAAGTTTTTTCAAATTATGATCTCATAAGCTTAAAAAAATATTTTGAAGTAAATCAGACATCGCCATCTATAGGTGAAATGAAGAAGTTATGTGACAGTTATTTCTTTGGTTACAAATTTCGTATTTTCATATATATAATATATAAACTAGTTCTGTGATTTAATTTATAAAATTAGGAAATGTTCATCAAATAATTTTCAATATCCTTGGCTAATCACAAAACGAATGATGTTAACGTTACCCAATTGTGCAATTTTTAATGTGGGCTTATGGAAATTAATACTGTTATGGTCCAGAAATAAATAAATCTCAGAATCAAATTATGATTCTGAGATTTATTTATTTCTGGACCATTTTCTGGACCCAACCAATTGGTTGGATTGGTTCAGCCGGCTCTGTGAGTATATTGTCGATGATTTGGTATTATATACGTAAACTCAAAAATTTATTTATTTCATATTAAATGCAGAAGAAATGTGATCAAACATTCATGACAACATAAACCAAATTTTAATGACTCGTCGTATATTAATACATATTATTGTAAAAAAACAATAATTTGAGTATTAGAAATACTTGACTTTGGATATGTTCGTTAATTTATATTCCAATCTGTTAGTATTGTATTTATTGCGATTGGAAGCACTGGCGCTTACGACAGTTCTTGTTTTTCTTTAATAATTTCAAAATAATCTGCAAAAAATTATAAGACTTTGTATATATATATATTATTTTGTTAAATTGTAAACCAAAGGGCCATAATAATTAAAAACCGCTGCTCGCATCGTACACATATTACTTATAAGGCGAGCTGAAGGCATAGGTGCGTTGTACCTAAACTTGTTTTTAGTGTAATTGTATTTTGTCCGATTAGAGTACAGTATTGTGTGTATCAACACCATGTACATAATAAATGTGAACCCATCATCAAAATGTATTGTAGAAGTAATTCCTGTTGATGTGATGTTTGCCAGTTGGTAAATCGAGCCAACAGAGAAGTCGACATCAATTTTCTGCACTTAGTGCAAATTCTTCTGGTGCTTCTTTTCTGTTTCGCTGCTGATCGAAGCAGGCGAGTACATGGCATGGCGTCTCCGTTGCCCAGCAACCG
Organism: Leistus spinibarbis; assembly: GCA_933228885.1. Taxonomy (NCBI): domain Eukaryota; kingdom Metazoa; phylum Arthropoda; class Insecta; order Coleoptera; family Carabidae; genus Leistus; species Leistus spinibarbis. Next base: position 3,900,218 of record OW121810.1, on the reverse strand, counting down.
CCGCTGCTCATTATATGTTATTTAAACAAGTTATTACATTGGCATTGCTGATGTTTGTACGGACGCAGAATTGCCTATTGAGCGACTATGCCTTCATACATACATATATTGCCGCGCTGATAAAAGAATTACCAACGCTGCTACGTATTATACGTATATATAAACTAATTCAGTTTCCCATGTGGAAGCATATAGAAATAATGATCTATTCGTGAGCAATTTCGTTTATAAACACGAATTATCACGCATTACTTCTACAGATTTCATTATAAGAGCCATTCATGGCTACCATAACAACTGTATCATAAAAGCTTCCATTAAAAGAGCGCTAAATAAAACAAGATTAGGTACAAGGCACCTATGCCTTCAGCACGCCTCATAAGTAATATATGCAATGCGATCAGCGACCATTAAAATTGAATAATAATTGTTACTTTCTTTTACAGAGTAATAAGTAAGTATTGTAATCATGAAAAATTTCGAACTCGAGATTTCAACGGATATACATGTTTTGACCTTCCCTGAATCGAATGTGACTATTTTCGGAATGACGTCTGTGTGTCTGTGTGTGTGTGTGTCTGTGTGTGTGTGTGTCTGTGTGTGTGTGTGTGTGTGTGTCTGTGAACGCTCTAGGGCCAAAACTGTCGAACGAAAAATTATGAAACTTCAAACTTAAGACTTGTATATACCCTAAATGTGCACCTCCTATTTTTGAAAAGAATATTCAAACCGGTAGTTCATGTTTACTCTATACATTTTTTGTTCTATCTCCAATATCACTAGAACGGCTACACTTACGGCAAAAATAGCAATATTCATAATGAAAGATATTAATATTTCGCACAACTTTTGTTTGAAAAGTTTCTTCATAAATTGTACCAGTTATGAGAAAACTGCTACGAAAAAACTCAAATATCTTATTTACGTTGCCATGGTGATACCTACAATTGTGACTAATTTTATTATTTTTAAAACGAATCAACCATGAGTTACATCATTTGTTTCTTGTTTATTGAGAACAAACAAGCATTCCTTTGACAGTTATCTGTATGAATTAATATTTAAAATATTGATTTCTTATTAGAATAAATTGTATCAGGTAAATTATTCAATAGAATCAATTTATATTATATATTTGCTGACATAATTAATTAACAATTTCAGAGTTTAACTGTGAAATTTGACTGTTTAAGAGTGAATACGATAAGTACTTCAAATTCAGATCCATTATAAATTGGTATAATTATCCAGTTATTTTCATTATATATTAATATCTATCTATTGAAAACTACGTAAAAGAAAGTTGAGTGCAGGCCACTCCAGATATTTTTTAATTATTATGGCATATTGGTTCACAAATTGAAAATATACTTGTAAAAAGTCTTACAATTATTTATAGGTTTTTAGCTCGCCGTACGAAGTACCGTAGAAGCTAAAGCTTTCGGTCGTGTGTCTGTAGCATTCTCGGTTTAAAAATTTTCATTATCAAAGAGTGTTTGCCTCGTCGCCCTGAATCCAAAAATATACATAATTTATATACTTGAATGTTAATCGTCGCTCGCTCGTAAGACCCAACTTTTGCCGTGTACTCCTCTGAAGGTACCGGAGCGATTCACACCAAATTTGCTACACATATTATTTGGCATTCTATTTGAATCCGATCGCAGTTTAAATCCGTTCGCCTGTATATTAAACAAGTTACAGAGCCCCAAAATTTAGAGCTCCCTTAACAAAAAATAATAATAATAAAACGTTCAAAAATATATCTACAAGATTTTTTCATATTGTTATCCCAAAGCCCGAAATAAATTATTAAATAATATAATTTTCAATTTTAAAATATGCACTAAAAATAATCTTTTTATCAAAGTAATCGTAGTAAAATTAGAAGGCTTTTTATATTTATAACATTTTTTCAAATTGTTAACAAAAAGGCCATAATAATTAAAAACCGCTGCTCGCATCACACATTTTACCTAAAGGCGAGCTGGACGCATCGGTGCGTTGTACGTATTGAATCTTGTTTTTTATCAAAGTAATCTACAAAAAATTGTAAGACTTTTAATATCTACAACATTTTTTCAAATTGTTAACCAAACGGCCATAATAATTATAATCCGCTGCTCGCATCGCATATATTACTGATAAGGCGAGCTGGACGCATAAGTGCGTTGCTTCAGATTGTAAACCTAAAGGCCGTATAGACTGCTTTCAAATTTGATATATTATACCCGGAAATCTGTAGTTACGCTCGGCGACGGCTGAATTTATTCGGTGAGCAGATAGCATAGGTGCGTGTACCTGTGCTTGTTATTACATGAAATAAATGTCCGTCTTAGGTACGTACCTAAGGATTTAACTAAATGTGTACTGAAATTCGCAAATGCTGCTCAATACCTCTTCAATTACGATGAAGCAACTACACATCTTATATATATATATATATAGAGTCCATATTGGGCTCATTAGCATTCACGCATCGCATCGCATACATCCATCAATCGTTGGTCAGGCCGGCCGGCGGTGTGCAGAATGCGATGCGATGCGATGCGATGCGATGCTCCCATTGCGCGTGCAATAACAAAAACAAGCGCGATTTATTTGTGTGCGCTGTGCGAAACCATTAATTTCATGTGTTTGGATGACGCGTCGAGAGTGCAAGTACAGGACAGGACAGAACAGACCACCAAGATCATCCAATCCCATGTTGTTGGCCATCGGATTCAAATCACGAGCAATTAGTGCGGCGCAGAGTTATGCCCTCCTGTCACGTACGCTACTGACCGTCTGTCTGTCTGTGTGAGTGTGCGGACTGCAACTATAATAATGTATGCTAATAGATGCAGATCGCACGTCATGTTAACAAAGTCACGGACATGTTGAGGGGCACTGACCATATGCACCACCCCTTTCCCTGCCCCTCTTCAATATTTTCTAAAATTTTGTTTTATAAATGAACTTATTTTCATTGGTAAAATTATATCAAGCGCTCTTTGTGTCAATAGTAATTATTTGTATTAAGAAATATATTTTACAAAAATAATTAAAAATACATATGTAGTGGCACTCCACTTATATTGAACATAGAGTATAATAAAATAATAAGCTAAATGGTACAATTTCAGAGTATTACTGTGGAGTATTGGGTGGTGTAACACCACTTTACACCACCCAATACTCCACAGTAATACTCTGAAATTGTACCATTTAGCTTATTATTTTATTATACTCTATGTTCAATATAAAATATAGATTGTTTCTTTAATATTCACCTTATAAATATATAATTTAATATGTACTGTTTTTCAATATTTATTTTCAATATACAATACGCTCGAAACACGATCTCAGCCGATCTATTTAAAATTAGCGATATTACATGGCAAATATCAAATTAATTGAGTTTATTTTGTTTCTATGTCAAAATGTTTTCAGGTCCAGTTGATACGATTCAATTAAATATAATTCACATACATACACATATATATATATATATATATATATATATATATATATATATATATATATATATATATATATATATATATATATATATATATATATGTATGTATGTGAATTATATTTAATTGAATCGTATATATATATATATATATATATATATATATATATATATATATATATATATATATATATATATATATATATTAATGGCAACATAAATAAGAAATTCAAGATTTTCCGTAGCAGTTTTCACGTAACTGGTACATTTTATGAAGAAACTTGTCAAACAAAAGTTGTACGAAATATTAATATCCTTGATTATAAACATTATTATATTTGTCATAAGTGCAGCCGTTATACTGTTATCGGAGATAGAATAAAAATGCATAGAGTAAACATGCACTTCCGGTTTGAATATTATTTGAAAAAATTGCAGGTGCCCATCTAGATCATATACAAGTCTTAAGTTTGAAGTTTCACAATTTTACGTTCGGCAGTTTTAGCTCTAGAGTATTTTCAGACACACACACACACACACACACACATACATATATATATATATATATATATATATATATATATAAATACAGACACACACACACACACACGCACACACGTGCACACACACACACACACATAGACACGCAGATGTCATTCCGAAAATAGTCAAATTCGATTCAGGGAAGGTCAAAGCGTGTATATCCGTTGGAAATTTTATGATTTATATTTATTACTGCGTATAAGAAAAATATGTAAAAATTAATAATTATATTAAAAGTATAACATTTTATATGTTATATATTTCATAATAAAAATATTTAGTTTGGACACACACGGTGTTTAATAAAATCAGAGGTGAGCAGAGAATTAAAATTATAAGGTGAACACCATGTTGTAAATATGTGAATAAAGATTGGCTTAGAGATAAAACGTGAAAGAATTATTTTGTAAAGTTGTCACTGCACTTCTAGACATTTTACAAATTTGACAACAACAAAAAACTACATATGTATACATGTATTGAGCATGTTGCCAACGATTCAAAAGAACTTTCAACATATGAAAAAAACGGTTAAACATGAAATTAAGTCAGCGTCTCGTTCCGAAAATTATTTCTATTAGAATGGACACACATCACACAAAAACATTCCGATATACAAAAACTTGTACGTCATCGTATTCAATGAAGACAAAACGCATACACAACTTAAAAGAAGCAAAAAAGAAAACCGTATTTCGTAGCCGCCATGTTGACTGGTCATTCATCATTATTACCAACTGTCAGAACCCAAATATAACTAACCGGTTTCCCATGGATTCATATGGATTTCTGATCAGATTTCTTCAAGATGAAACACACGATTCATAAATTTCACTAACTTTATTTTATCAAAACCGATTAAAAATATCTAACAAATAGCGTCATAATATTTTAAATACGTAAGGCTGTACGATGAAAACAAAAACCAGGAACTTACTTGATCAGGCCTCAACCCAGGCGGGACCCAGGTGTACTCCTCCAGGGCACAGCCGGAGTCGTCGTCGGACTGCGAGTGTCTTTGCGGGTCGGGAGCAGGTACGAAAGGTGACCCTTTGGCAAGCAGGCGGTCTTGAGTTGGGTCACCAGGAAGCCCCATTAGCAGACTAGCTGGTGGCACGCCGAGTTTGCCAGACGGTGAAGGTAAGGCTGGTGGTGATACACCGCCGCCACTGTTGCCGCCGCCCCCGGGGGTCATTGTGACCCCCGTCTCGGCGGCGGACATTCCGCCCTCTTCACCGCTTGTCCACGGGCAATTACGGCACACTGGCCTGCAACAAAGAACACATACTTTATAATTAGATTCAGATAACATCTTTCATTGGTACATTTAATTATTTATTATGTTTGAACAAATTATGGTTTCTTTAAATAATTTTAGTTAACGGTTTCGGGGTTTGTGTGTGTGTGTGGGCTGAATTGTCTTAAAAGCAGTAAACGAAATATAGAGTCATTTCGTATTTGGGCCTAAGACATATTTGTAAAGAGTTGATTAGATTTTGGGCAAAATTGCACTTTTTTTTCTGTAATTCCAAAATAACTACACTTACAAAAAGAAAAAAATATAGATACATTTAAAGTATTTTGAAGTAAATCAGACATTGAACGCCATCTATAAGTGAAATGAAGAAGTTATGTGACAGTTATTTCTTTGGTTACAAATTTTATATTTTCTAATATATAAACTATTTGCTTCTGTGATTTTATTAATGATATTAGGAAATGTTCATCAAATAAATTTCAATATCCTTGGCTAATCACGAAACGAACGATATTAACGCATGTGTGCAATTTTAAATGTTGGGTTATGGAATTAAATACTGTTATGGTACAAGAATAAATAAATCTCGGGATCATAATTAGTTGGATTGATTCAGCCAGCTCTGTGAGTATAATGTCGATGTTTTAGAATTATATACGTAAACTCAGATAATTATTTGTTCATATTAAAAACCGAAGACATGTCATCAAACATTCAAGACCTCATAAACCAAATTTTAAAGACTCGCCGTATATTAATACATTATTGTCTAAACAATAATTTGAATATTAGAGAAACTTGAATTTGGATATGTTCGTTAAATATATATATTCCAATAATGAATTGCTATCGCTTTTAGTATTGTATTTATTGCGATTGAGCTGGAAGCACTGGCGCTTGCGTTAGTTCTTTTTATAAGATAGTCTTGTGTTGACCAAACATTTAAATTTTAATTTAATAAGACAAATCCTTCAATATGTTTGTCATATCCAGATCAGTATCACATGTAGAACTGGGGACCTTTTTTGTTGCCTGTTCTTTTTTTATGTTGGTACACGTGTTTCCTGTCACATGTCACTTATCAACGAGATAACGGTAATATTGTCGTATGTAATTAACAGGCAGTTAAGCCCACCTCCGATAAAAAGAATTAAGTTTAATAAGCTTATATATATATATATATATATATATATATATATATATATATATATATATACATATATATATATATATATATATATATATATATATATATATATATATATATATATATACAAATATATATATATATATATATATATATATATATATATATATATATATATATATATATATATATATATACATATATATATATATATATATATATATATATATATATATATATATATATATATATAGTTTGTAAGCTTGTAGGTTGATCCAAAACATATAATGCCATAATAACTAGAACCTAATATAGTCCAAAAGCGAAACAACCACATAGAAATGAACAATAATAACTTGGCGAGTAATGAATCAAGCTGTGGTGGACTGGCGATTGAAAAAGCGATATTTCGTAATCACGATGAGCTGATGGCTGATGGCTGATGGCTGATGCTTGTGAGTAACTTGTTCATTTGTCAAAGACACACAAGTTATTTTGCCGATGCCGATGCCGCCCATCACTGCTTCTCCGCCAAGGTTCCGGGTCAGTTATTCAGCTGAATCCCTCGCGGAATCCATGGCCAATTACGATCTGCTGATATGTCAGCAGCAACATGCGTCCATTGTCCAACCATATGCTCGCATATCTCCAGAGCTCGCTGCGATTTTATCAATGCCCGTGATATCTGATCAATCAACTTATTTGCGCGGTCATTCGATTATTTAAATTGATCGCATCTTTGCACAACATAAATCCCATACAGATTACTACAAGTGTTACAAAGAAAAATAGATTATAGAATAAGGCTTTCTTTATAACATTTTAATTAATGTTGTCTGAGAATTGTGTAATTCGATTTTAAAGAATAATTTTGCAGCCCAGTTTTTATAGTATATAATGGCATGGTAGCACAAGCATAGGTACAAGTACCAATGCCTTCAGTTCGCCGTATAATCTAATCTACAAATAATTTTATTATTATTTAGAAAACGTTTTCTTAATCACTGGTGTATAAATGAAGAAAACTCCAAATTTGTATAAACGAGATTTTCATCGGGCATTAAATTAAATGTAGGTATATATAAATCTCGTTAAAAACGGCCTGGTACCTTCAAATGAGCCATAAACTCAAGTCTTGCGACTTATAGAACGAGCGATATACATACATTTAAGTATATGATTTATATATTTTTTTATAATCATGGTGACGAGGCAAGAGCTTTTAGTTAAGGACCATTTTGATCCAAGAATGTTACAGACACACGACCGATCTCAATAGTTCATTTGTATATTTAGTATGACGAGCTAATAATGGTTGTACAGTAATAAAAACAATTAAAAATGATGGTAAGGTCGTTCGATGTTAATCACTTTTTAAAAATCTGAAATGGCATCAAGTCCAGAGGCGTCAAACTATATAAGTAAAGTATAATAAATAAAACTGATAAATTTAAATATTGTAACGAAAATTTACTGCTTTATTATATCGGCGGTCTGTAAGACTGTATTTCCCTACACTGTTATTATGTGAAATAAAATAAGAATATAAATACTCCATGCCACGTAAACTATTGATTCAAATCATATTCATTATAAAACACATTGTAGCTAACCGCTTATTAACAATTTTTATTCAATCAATATGTGTAAACTTACATGTTTTAAACATGCATGTTCATTTGTATCTACTCAAAAAAAAATTCTATGTAATATGTAACGAAATCTTCGCAGTTTTTATAATTTCTTGGGCAAAATCTAAAATATTTTAATATGTTATTGTTGATTGTAATCCTTATAAAATAATTTAGAGATAGCGACAGAAAAATGGTTGGCAACATATTAATATATGTAAAATTATGTAAATCACAATACATATAAGATATTAAATGGTAATTTGTAGATATCAAGATTATTGTAAAATAAATAATGGGCTATTATCTGTTCCTGTTTGGAGTTGGTTCGTTTTTCTCACACCAGAGGAATGTAACTTGTGCCTCCGTTTATTTTACATTTAAAATCATATTAAATTCATATTTGTATATGCGTTCGCTCGAGGACATTGAACAACAAAATGACTATTTATATATAGTTTGTTGTTGTTGTTGTGCTAATCGTCGAGAGACAGAGAAACAGAACCTCTGTGGTCTCATTTCAAATAATTATGAGAGCCATTACATGAGCAAGCTTCATTTTATTATTCACAAACATTTGTAAAAAAGAAATGTATGTTTTTCTCCATAAAATGGTGCATTTTTATGTTTAATACTTGGGGAAACGATGACATTTCGGGAAAAGCAAGCATAAGTGCCTTTAATTCGCCGTATTATCTATTCCTTATTTTAATTGTTATTTATTATAAAAAAATATATTAATGATTAAACAAGAGAGTCTATTTATATCCACTGAAATTTAAGGAGATACATTATAAAAGCCAATAATGGCATTATTATTATTTGACTGTAACAATAGATCTTTTAATGCGATCGCTACAATATTCCAAATTAATTCTAATGCCCTTTTGGTTAAAAATTGAAAAAAATGTCATAGATATAAAAAGTCTTACAATTTGTTATATATATATATATATATAATATAACATTTCTGGGTTATTATATTAATGATATATATATATATATATATATATATATATATATATATATATATATATATATATATATATATATATATATATATATCATTAATATAATAACCCAGAAATGTTTGTATGCGAGTGAGTGTGTATGTGTAGAACGCTTTTTTTTGTAAAAATGCAGATTGGCATAGACGGGTATCGAACTCACGACCTTCAGGGTGATAGGCATGACACTTAGCCAGTGCACCATGGCGACTGTTAATAATGTTATAAAAAATAATCAAATAGTTTATACTGAAATAAAACAATCACTACGATTCTGAAGTTCAGTTTGCTTTGAAATAGACAAAAACGAATCAAACGTCAGAATGAAATGTCAAAATTGGTTTTTGTGTGATAAATCTTCAATTCAAAGTTTAATCTTAAGTTTAAGGGGAGTAGCATGTTATAATTTCAATTTTTAAGTATATAATATGAAATAAGTGCATATTATTGCCTAATTAGCATATATTTTTAGCAAATACGTATTTCTGTACATTTATTTTAATTCATAGTTAATATTTCTCACTTCAAAATGGCCAAGAAGCAGTGATTTTTGAAAATATGAGTTGCGGTAAGATTTTATAGTTCGTCAAATTATAATAACTGCAAGTAAGTAAATTTATAATTCTGATTATTAGAGTAATAAAATCTTGAAGAGATAATTTAAACATATTTAAAAACATGTTTGGTTGGCAATTTTATTCTTTTATTTTTGATGGCACAATCCATTGTATTTTAGCATATAACTAATTATCATCACTTTTAAAACTGCCGTTGTGACACTGCAGCAGTTTAATACTGCAAAATTCAGAATCTAGCCTGATTATTTAATTCAAAAACAATAATGCATCAAATGTCAAATCATTAAAAATGTTGTGTAAAAAGGATTTGTAATTATTTGAATAATCGATTCAAATAATAAACTGTCTAAATGATACAACACATATGCACCATACAAGGTTAAAATTAAAGTTAAACAAAATTTAGTTTAAATTTATCGGATGTTACACAGTGCATGATAAGCGATCGATTAGTTAATCTCAGCATAGTGATCTAAGAACAAAATAGCGTTCAAAGAAAGAACTCGATTTTTTCTTTATTATTTGCGATGTGGAAATTTGTATTACTATTATAGTCAAACGATACAAAATGAAGAAAAACCGTGTTATTATTATTAAATTACATGAACTGACCTATGTTCTGTATACCATATGGGCACATGGTGCCCACGGGTGACCCTAGTATATATATATATATATATATATATATATATATATATATATATATATATATATACATAAGAAATGTTTTTCTCCGAGAATGATACCGATTACTATAGCTCTTTTATATACATCCTGATGTACGATGAGCTAAGCATTAATTTAAGAGTTTGATTAATTTATTTTCAGTTTCGTTTTCCGAGTTGCGACGAATATCTATATCGTTTCAAATTCAATTAGAACCCAAATGGATTCAATTCGAATAGTTCTTGAATCACACCTTATGGTGTAACAAACCAATTTAAGCTCTATTTATATATACAGTATCTTAAATTACAATTACATATATGAAGACAATATATATACAGGCTTGGGAAATGTATGATTATTGTAGCAAGGAGGCGATAAGATGTGAGTGGTTTCGTGGCTGTAGGTCGCCAAGTCGAATGAATGTATCGTATGTAGTTTTGATGGACAATCATCGGCGAAGTGATTTGATTACACTGTCGGCACAATAGGATCGGCGATCACTGTGGATTTCCAAGTGTATTATTTCGCTGGACGCGGACACCTTGACCGCACAACTATTCCGTCGGTTTGAGCACAACCAATCGATTCCGGCATCAATGATAATACATGTATAAGAGCGCCATCATCTGGATGCAGATCATTACAATGCCTGTGATGGTCGACTCAAATAATCTCTATAATTTACGGTCGAACCAATTTGTTTCGATTCTTTATTATTGTATCTCATACGTGCATGCATTGTTGGCAAAAACATATAACAACGATGGAAATTATGTGTTAAAACATTATATCGACACCACTCGATTTTTAACATTTGAATTCGCATTCTAACTACAATCTTACTAACGTTATAATAACGTTCAAAGTTTTATAATTACGATGAGTAATATATTTCCGAAACGTGGAGTGGCCTGCGATCACAGACACACAGACGTCATCGTTATAATTACGTATTATTGGCAAGTCAACCATTTTGTAGACAAAATAATACGTTCATTAAAAGTGCATAAAATTTCAAGACGAAATTCCCAGCTATTAAAATGATTATTCAAATTTGTGAATAATTGAAATATGTAGCATCATGTATTTATAAAATACACCACATAACTAAGGCCGTAACGAGCTACAATTACATGCGACTATCGCCCGTAATATCCATGTTTATAGAGGCTGTAATGAGGTAGCCTCATTGACTATTTCTCCATTACAATATCTCAGACAGTTGCCTCAGCCACAAATGTATCATTAGGAATTAAATGGAATTTAGTTCTGCACACATTCTCATGCAAACAAACCAATCCGAAAATTCCAACAAATAAAAAATATGAACATAATTTGTATAATTCGATTATAGATCAACCATTTGTCAAAATTATAAGCTCATAATCAAATTCCTAGTAATAGCGTGACGAATATAATTCGTTTTTATTCTTAAAATATGTTAATTCGTTAATGGCTATAAAGATTTCGGTTTCAAATATGGATAAAAAATATCTTGAACGATTTCATTTAAATATATTCAACAAACAGTCTACAATAAATATGAATCATGATATTCAAAAACGTATTTCCTGTTTGAAATCTTTGTCGGAACTTATACACGTAGATATGTAATTTATAGAAACCATGATCTACATTTAACAATGGTTAGAATTGAAAATTAAATTAGTTTTATAATTGCATAATTCGAAACAATGGTTGTAAATAACAATTAAATTGTGTTTTCTGTTGGTAATAATGGGATCGTCCAAATAAAAAACAGTTATCTACAAAAAGTGAAAATCACAACAGGAGGTATACACATCCCAGGGGTACCAATATGAAAAACTCGTTCATCAATTAAGCGATACCATTTACAGCAAATCTAGACTAAAACACGTGGTGCATTTTAAATTCGAAACAAATACACTGGATGCATATCAAACAGTCTAGATTGATGCAAACTCATAAATTTACCTTCATCGTAACATATCTCTTCCAATAATTACTTTCTTTTACGAAGCAATAAGTAAATATAGATATCACCTCGAGATTTTACTGGAAATATACATTTTGAGGGTCCTTGAATCCATTTTGACTATTTTCTCAATGATGTCTGTACATCTGTATGTATGTCTATGAACGCTCTTCAGCCTATACAGTGCAACTTAGAAAAACGATGTTTTGAATTTAAGATTTGCGTACCCCAGAATAGAAACCATATGTTGAAAAGGATATTTAAACCGGAAGTACTCGTTTACTCGTGTCATGTTTTAACTATCTTGCCAATGGCTGCATTTATAGAGAAACTTATAGATATAAAAATTCGAGATATTCTAATTCTAAACCACTTTTATTTTAAATCTTTTCTGCTAAACTGTACCAGAAAAGAGATTGTAATCTTTAAAAATGCAATATTATATTATATTTTTAAATCATAGATATCAATTCAATAATTGATATCTATATGTAAAAAAATAATAAAATATGGCAATGGCAATTTTCAGTTACATTTATTTTGACAGAAACAAATCAATTCCAATGAATTTATTTGTTTCTGTCAAATTAAATGTAACTGAAATTTTAATAACAAGATAACATTAAATGTAATTTTAAATTATATCCTTGTATTTCTATAAGGAATACGTATTTATATATTGTAGTTCATTGCTACAAAATAAAGATTTGCAAATTGTTAAAAATAGTCTAACCCATTTAAAACAAGATTCGATACGTACAATGCACCGATGCGTCCAGCTTGCTTCTACAATATATGCGATGCGAGCAGCGGTTTTTAATTATTATGCCCTTTTGGTTAACAATTTATAAAATTGTTACAGATTTTTGTAGATTACTTTGATTAAAAAAATTAGTGCTTAATTTAAAATTCAAAATTATAATGTTTATTAATTTTTTTCGGGGTTAGGGGTAACAATATGAAAAATATTGTAGAGATAAAATATCTTAGAATTTTTAGTAGAATTTTTGGGTGTTATAATTATTTTTATAAGGGCAGTATTAAGGGGGGCTCCACATTTTGGGGCCCTATAACTCGGGAAGTATACGGGCGATTGGATATAAACTGGGAGCGGATTCAAATGGGATTCCAAGTAATATGTGTACCAAATTTGGTGTGAATCGCTTCGGTACCTTCAGAGGTGTAGAAGGTACAAATTTAGTCTTACGAGCGAGCGACGACTAACATCCAAGTATATAAGTTATATATATTTTTGAAATCAGGGCGACGAGACAAATACTTTTGGTTAGGGACATCCGAGAATGCTACAGACACGCGATCGAATGCTTTAGCTTCTTCGAAAATAAAATATCGTTAAAGTTAAAGAGTTATATTTTTCTATGCCATTTAAACAAAATAAGCCTACAACTAAAACGTAAAAGAAAGTTCTGTGTTGTCTATAACCGCTCTTATTTAATTTCTGTAAAATTGTGTATATTTTTCTATAGATACACGCCGTATAGTAAATATGTTGTAAGGAATATGCAAATGTGTCTATGTATGTGCATCAAGTGGGTTCTGCTCTGGTCTGCATCATATACATACGTAATAAGCGGACGCCGGGCCGGGCGCTTTTAACATTCCACCATCCTGAGGGGCCTCTAGCCTAGCTCCATCTCCTTTCACCCTGCACACTTAGACGTCGCTGTTGTCTCGCTCAGCTGGTGTAGCTTCTTAATGACTCTTTGTGTTTACCTCCGGTTATTCAACAAACTGGTGCGTTTGATGCCTCTGCACTGCTTCCACTCAAACTGTTCTTTCAAAATATGCTGACTCCATCATAAAACCAATGAATACATGCATATTCATAACATATGAGGAGTGGCCTGCGCTCGACTAGCATCTAGTGTTCATTAGAAATGTGCAGTTCTATATGTGATACCTTCTGGGATGAAGTCGTTCAAGAACAACATCCTAAATATATGCCTCAAACCAAATTGATAGATTTGGTGTTGCTTATCAATGTTGAAGCATCACTTCATAAATCCCATTTGAAATGACAGTTTAACACACTACAAGTCAAATGGTTTATCATGATAATCCACTAATATCATCTTGTATTCTAATACCGTTTATGATAGAGAGAATCCTAAAATAGTTTTTAGAGGCATGTGGACAGTTAACTTTGTGATATTACCATAACAATCATGTTCAACCACCGACCGGTGTATGTGATTAAGTCGGAACACCGGCAGTTCAAACTTGACCTTTTTCATCGAAAGAATTATTAATTTAAATACGAAATTACACACATCAAACATTATGGAAATTATATTATTGAAATTCGGTGCTTTAATATTAGGCTTCCAAATATCTGGGAATACAATTTTAATGTTGTTTTTACTTTCTTATACGCAGTTATAAATCTTGTAATCATCAATCATTCATTGGAAATACACGTTTTCACCTTCCCTGAATCGAATGTAACTATCGGAATGACGTCTGTGTGTCTGTAAACGCTCTAGGGCCAAAACTGTCGAACGTGAAATTGTGAAACTACAAACTTATAACGTTTATATGGTCTAAATGTGCAAACTTCTATTTTTAAAAAGTAATATTAAAACCGGAAATGCATGTTTACTCTATGCATTTTATGTCTTATTTCTAATATTACTAGAACGACTGTACTTATGGCAAAAATAGTTATGTTCATAATGAGAGATATTCCCAGCAAAGCAAACACTTTCTTTAATATGACTTCCCTGTGATGTCGCCGAGACGTAACATACACATGTAAAGTCACAGGAACATCAAATAGATGTCACAAGATTCAAATTCACACAACTTTTGTTTGAGAAGTTTCTTCAAAAAATGTACTAGTTACAAGAAGTTAAAATTATTAATTATATTGCCATAGATACGCATGTATGAAGAATAAATCGTACGAACTATGCCTGATAACATTGTGACAGGGTAACAAAATAACTTTAATAAATCTGTACTATACGTAACATATATGAAAGTTTTGTGATTGCCACAATTAATTTTTTCGGTAGTAATAGGAAAACATTAAATTTAAATCCTTTAGATCAGGTTTACTCTTATAACAGTATTAGTAAGTGTCAACAGTGTCTGCAATTAAATTATGTTCACCTTGAACGCTATCGATATGAGATTAAAGTTGAAAGTAAAAAGTGAAACGTTCCAGGAACAGTGAATCTGTCGTGTATATTATTATATAGTATATTGTTTCAGTGCGCATCTAACGGTGCCTTAGCTGGATCTGTATCTGTATCCGTATGAAATGGCAAGTTTCTGAGAACATTTAGTTAGCTGTGTAACGATCAAGTCACGTATCAGTGTACCACAGAACAAATGAAGATCTGTTTGCAAAGGCCGAACCAGCTCTGACGGCATGTCATGGCATCGGCACTCAAGTATATACCAGTACATAATGTTACATATCTGTACTAGGTAAACATATTTCCATTAGCGATATTTATTTACTAATTTGCCTTTTGTTTTAGTTGGTAATAACTTAATTTTTACTTTCTTGGACCAAGTCTAAAAGGAAGTATTAATTTTAACCATTCCTGAATCGAATCTTACTATTTTCGGTATAACTTCTGAATGGGTGTGCGTGTCTGTGTGTAAAGGACTGTTTATAATTGCCTTGTTTCACGTCAAGTTTCCGAGTAAAAATTGGTTATCTTTCTCTAACGCACCAATATAGACAACCTGTCCTACTTCCACCAAGTAGGATGGTTGTCATTTGTGATAGTTATTGAACTTGCCGTGGAGAAATTCTATTATAAATGCACCCTAAAAGTGGTGAAGATTATGAAACATTAAATAAACTTGTATAAAATCCGGGTATGCAACTTCTATTTTTGAAAAAATCTATATTTTTACCAGAGTAAATAGTTTACTCATGCTTTTCTCAATATCCCGAAAATGGCATTAGTTAGAGAAAAAGTATATCTTAGAAAAGTTGCAGATATTCAAATTTCTAACAACTTTTGTTATAAAAATATTTTCGAAAAACGTACCATTTACTGAAAAATCACCTTTGAAAAAGATAATTTTCGTTTCATAGCAATTGTAGAGTGAATTTAAAACAAAATAAAGCATACAGATATTGAAGGCCACTCCCTTTTTTTTTTAAATAAATAATTTTTAACTGTAAGTCAAGTAAATTACATTTATTATTTACAATGTAATAACAAATGATTTTTATTAATATCAAATTCAAAGTTTTGCAATTTAAGTTGTGAAAAGTAAGAAATGTATAAAATTCCCGACTATTGGACAACCATAAGGTGTTTCCCTTCGGGACAAAGAGCTTAAAAGAGAAAATAAATAATATAATTTTTGTGGTCACGTATATATATTTTCGTTATTTTCGTAATTGTGGTATCTTCCTGATGGTAACTGTGTTTCTCCAGGCATTGTTCATCGTGCTGTCTATTATTACCGGCCTATTTTCTTTCTTTCTGTTTTTTTTTTTTTTTTTTGTTGGTTCATTTCGGTTCCATTACCGGCGGCAACCAGTCGACCGGTTAACCCCCTGGTTGTGGCGGTAACGTGGGAAGAGGGACCCGGCGAGGAAGCGGGAAAATGTGGGTAATCGAAGAATGCATTCCAACCAATTCCACCACTGAGCACTTATCAAAATGGTCCGAGACCACACCATAGAATGAACACACATACACATACGTATATGGAATAGATCTAAATTGGCTACGTTCATGATTGGAGCGCGTTTTAATGCTTCACATCGTAGAAAAGTGCCTACCAAAATGTTTAGGATACCAACGCACTTTGTACCAACGTAATACAAACATATTTTACTACTTTATAAATATATTTACAAAACTTGGTCAAATCAAGGCGTAAAATATGTAAAATTGAATCATTCAGGATATTTGTGTATTTTATTATTTATAATTTTTGGTGCGTACGTATTTATGATAAAACTAGGTTAACCCGTGGGCACCATGTGCCCATATCTATACAAAATACAGTTCACTCACTGATTCATCTGTCTGCTGCGGCGTTAGGGTAAATGACTGTTTATAATTGCCTTGTTTAACGCCAAGTTTCCGAGTAAATATTGGTTATCTTTATCTAACGCACCAATATGGACAACCAAGTTTAGTGTGCAAGCAGGATGGTTGTCATTCGTGTGCGCTAGATAAAGATAGCTATTCAACTTGCCGTGGAGAAATTCTATTATAAATGCACCCTAAGACTCTCGACTTTCACGGGGACAGTTATTTCCTGCCTATGCCAGTTTGCATTTTTACAATAAAAAATGGGTTGTGGCCAACGCGGAACTTTCTTTTACGTAGTTTTCATCAATATTTATTGATTATAAAAATATAATATTAGGAAATAATAATCCAACAGAATCAATATGAAAACCAAGCTTACCTTATATAAATGAATGCGTTGAAAATTATACCAATACCAATTTGTAATGATTTTGAAGTACTAACTATCAAAACTAAGCAATTCTCTACAGAAATATTCTGAAATGTCATTTATCTAATTCAGACCATTTTGTTTTCTTGTCGAAATATTGACAGGCGAAGATGATCCGATTTATTAAGCTACATTCGAATCCATGACAACGTAAACAAGATTCTCATAATTTTCGGTAGCGGTTTTCTCCTAACTGGTACATTTATTGAAGAAACTTTTCAAACAAAAGTTGTGCGAAATATTAATATCTTTCATTATGAACATAACTATTTTTGCCGTAAGTGCAGCCGTTCTAGTGATATTGGAGATAGAACAAAAAATGCATAGAGTAAACATGCACTGCCGGTTTGAATATTCTTTTCAAAAATAGGAGGTGCACAACTAGACCATATACAAGTCTTAAGTTTGAAATCTCATAATTTTACGTTGGACAGTTTCGGCTCTAGAGCGTTCACATACACACACACTCACACACGCACACACACACACACACACACACACAGGCGTCACTCCGAAAATAGTCACATTCGATTCAGGGAAGCTCAAAACGTGTATATCCGTTGAAATCTCGACTTCGATTTTTTTGGTGATCCCTATACTTACTTATTACTCTGTAAAAGAAAGTAAAAAAGCGTTCTACACATAAATAGAAAGATTTAAACATATAAACAAATACGTCTGAGTGTTTATAGGTATATAATATTTTATTTTAAGCTTGTAAAACATTTGTATTTTATAAGTTTCTTACAGGTCGACACCGTAAATCCGAAACCCCAATAATTCGATTATTTTATGTACTGTAGACTGTAATTATTTTTAGATAACAAATTTTCTTAAAACGTTTTCAATTAGAATAATCACAATTACAATCACAACTGCACCTTGTTTTTCTATAATTGAAATTTCTACTCAAAGTGATAATAACAATAAATACAATCAAGTTCACTGGTTTATTCAATTAAATTAGACGCAACAATTATCCAACACAAATCCAAGATGGCGTCGATAAGTGGGTGGTCACATTCAATAACTTTTAATCGAGATTCAGATAATCTGTTAATTAATGGAAGACATTTAGTTAATCGAATTTTGTAATAGTAATTGAGAGTATATCGTTATTATGTAAATGTATATCGGGGATTTTTTATTGAATCGCTGTAATTCATAGTGTTTACGAGTAGTAAACAAGATTATTTAGTATTATTAGGTTGCACGCGGAGATAGCAATAGATTACAATATAATTATTGTCAATTTATTTGCATAGTGCATTATAAATATTACCAGGCACACTACGTGCCCGTATCATATACTGAAAACAGTTCACTTCTCACCGATTCAAATAAACTTCAAATGTATACATATTCTCAACTTCCCATAATTTATGTACAATACTTGATTGGCTTACAAACTTCTTATATGACCTACTTGCTCGTGTATAGAAGTAAAACAGATTAAAATATGACACACTTATTTTATGACAAGTGAAAGTATATATTGTTTCAAAGGTATAAAACAATTGAGCTGAATCCAAATAAAGAACATTTATGTATATTATTTTATACATTTTATTCGAATTTCATTTTCAAGTGTTAGCTGAACGAGGATAGAGGGGCATAGTTAAACTCTGAATACCAGGTGTCGTTTTGCACCTGTTGTTAATGAGACATCTGTTAGCTACGTGCATAAAGAAAATGGCACTTGACGCCTGAAGAGTTGTAAGATACAAAAATATTATAATTTGGAGTTTTAGTTATATTTGGTTCGAGGATTTTGGCAATTAAATACTTTTCTTTTCGTTGCGCATATGGAAGTAATATACATTATATAAGTTTACTACACATAAACAAACAAACATATAAACAAATAAATCTGGGTGTATATATATATATATATATATATATATATATATATATATATATATATATATATATATATATATATATATATATATATATATACTATCGTACGACGAGCTAGAATTGATCTAGAACTAATCGAATATAAGCTCCATATTTGTAGCTATCCAAGATGTAATAATAAATTCCAACAGGTAGACATATGGAAACGTGTCTTTAGTTAGTTTGGATCACGCGAAGCGCTGCACGAATTTATTTCTTAATTATGCATGAAACAAATTTATGTGAAGTTATAATTCTTGGTTCAATTCACGTTGTGACGCATACTTCACAGCATAGTACTGTTTCTATTTCGATTTCAAACATGTTAAGGTTTTATTTTAGGGAAATAAGTTGTATCGGATATGAACTTTCTCTCTGTAGCTCGTTCGATGAAGCATGATATTAGCATGTTTAAGAGATATATGTATCTGTAAAATGTTTGTTTTTTTGTGGTGAAATGGTGAATGGTGGTGTGGTGCTTTCTACCCACAAGTAATGAATAATAGGTATTTATTTGTTTAGCCGAGAGAAACGAGTAAAATGAGTTCCCATCCCAGAGGTGAGTGGTAGTTATGGGAGTAACTAATCGCCGCTGTCCATCTTATGGATCAAAAGACAAATTACTCATTTTAAATGAATCTTTTGAAAAATCTATATCGATGGGTGGATGAATGAATGGATATTGCTTTTGCAAATTATTGTTTTCACTATCTCATTTCACAAGCAAACATATATTAAAATTATTTCACTAACCCCTTCAACCATTAGCACCCAATTTATTTATTTTGTGAATTTTACTTACCTTTACGAAGTAATAAATAAGTATTTTAATCATGAGAAATTTAGAACTCGGGATTTCAACGGATATACACGTTTTGACCTTCCCTGAATCGAATATAACTTTTTGCGAAATTACGTCTGTGTGTCAGTAAACGCTCTAGAGCTAAAACTGTCGAACGTAAAATTGTGAATCTTCATACTTAAGACTTGTATATGGTCTAGATGTGCATGTTCTATTTCTGAAAATAATATTCAAACCGGATGTGCATGTTTACTCTATGCATTTTTTGTTCTATCTCCAATATCACTAGAACGGCTGAACTTATGGGCAAAAATAGTAAAGTTCATGATAAAAGATATCAATGTTTTGCACAGCATTTTTTTAATAGTATTTTTAAAATATCTGGAGTGGCCTGCACTCAACTTTCTTTTACGTAGTTTTCAATAGATAGATATTAATATATATATATAATATAATATAATGAAAATAACTGGATAATTATACCAATTTATAATGGATCTGAATTTGAAGTACTGATCGTATTCACTCTTAAACAGTCAAATTTCACAGTAAAACACTGAAATTGTTAATTAATTATGTCAGCAAATATATAATATAAATTAATTCTATAATAATTTACCTGATACAATTTATTCTAATAAGAAATCAATATTTTAAATATTAATTCATACAGATAACTGTCAAAGTAATGCTCATTTGTTTTCAATAAACAAGAAACAAATGATGTAACTCATGGTTGATTCGTTTTAAAAATAATAAAATTTGTCACAAGTGTAGGTATCACCATGGCAACGTAAATAAGATATTTGAGTTTTTTCGTAGCAGTTATCTCATAACTGGTACAATTTATGAAGAAACTTTTCAAACAAAAGTTGTTAGAAATATTATTATCTTTCATTATGAACATAACTATTTTTGCCGTAAGTGCAGCCGTTCTAGTGATATTGGAGATAGAACAAAAAATGTATAGAGTAAACATGAACTACCGGTTTGAATATTCTTTTCAAAAATAGGAGGTGCACATCTAGGGTATATACAAGTCTTAAGTTTGAAGTTTCTTAATTTTTCGTTCGACAGTTTTGGCCCTAGAGCGTTCACAGACACACACACACACACACACACACACACACACACACACACACACACACACACACACACAGACGTCATGCCGAAAATAGTCACATTCGATTCAGGGAAGGTCAAAACATGTATATCCGTTGAAATCTCGAGTTCGAAATTTTTCATGATTACAATACTTACTTATTACTCTGTAAAAGAAAGTAAAAATGTACTAATTACGAGAACATCGCTACGGTAAATTTTAAATATCTTATTTATGTTGTCATAGAAATGCATTTTAGAGATTTTATTTTATATTAACTATACAAATATTTTGACAGTGCAACAAAATTGACTAAATTGAATTTATATGTCATTTTACGTCAATATATCGACTGGGACCGTATTTCGAACGCATTGGTTATTGAAAATAAATATTTCAAAACAGTACAAATTAAATATTATATTTGAATAAATTGATAAAGTGTATATTAAAGAAACATACTATATTTTATAATGAAGAAACAGTTTTTTATAATGTAATAAATTATAAACTAAATGGTACAATTTCAGGGTATTACTATGTAGTTTAGGATGGTTTATTAGGGATATATATATATATATATATATATATATATATATATATATATATATATATAAGAGATATATGTATCTGTAAAATGTTTGTTTTTTTGTGGTGAAATGGTGAATGGTGGTGTGGTGCTTTCTACCCACAACTAATGAATAATAGGTATTTATTTGTTTAGCCGAGAGAGATATATATATATATATATGTATATAATAAACCATCCAAAACTACATAGTAATACCCTGAAATTATATATATATATATATATATATATATATATATTCTATTGAAATTTCGTAGTAGAAAGTCGAGTGCAGGCCACTACTCATTTTTATTTTGGAAATATAGGACGCTGAGCGATTATTTACACAAAAACAGTGATTTAAATCACAAAGCTAACATTATCCAAGTAAAAACAATACTTTTCTGTCTCCTAGTGTCTAAAATTAGAACGACGCAAATTTATAAAGAAATGTGTCCTCAAAACAGGACGCTTTGCGCTAATGAGTTAATAATGTAATGAAGAAAGTAAAAGATGTGATATGAAAATGTTTTCATCAATTATTTAGTGATTACCATGTATACAAGTCAATGAAAACTTATCTTAAATGGTTTGAAATCATCTGACATGAATAATGTAATATAAAAATGTATTTCAAAGACAATAATAAACGTAATAAAGAAAAAGAGTGTCGGCAAAACGTAGTATAAGTACAAGAGTATCAACAGTATTTAAATGCGCAGAAAAATGATAATGAGTAGTATCGAAGCGAATTAAAGTCACGAAACATATTATACTCTGTATTATAACAGCGCCGATAATACAAAAATGCACTGCGAGGCAAATACATTGCAATGATCAAACAAAATTATTACTTACACTGTATACATATTAAAACGGTACAAATTCCACTTAATACGTTCAAATATGATGCCTACAACTTCCTCAGCTGCTAATAACATCTATAGAAAGTTACCTTCATAATAATGTTCTAGCATCATTTTTAACTACCATAAAAACAATTAATACACAAAATGGCATCGCTACACGAGAAACTGTATAATTTAAATAATAATGCCCAAAGGGGTACATATCTTAATAACGAACGACTGTGTGGTGTTTTCAGTCTGGAGCGCAACAACCCAAAAGAAATTGCCTTTGAAGGCCGTCACATTTTTATATGTATATGTGACATTTTTTTTGAATTCACGTAGAACTCAACAAATTTGAGACAGAGTGGTGTAACGGTCATTTAAATACCTGTAGGCCACGTGCTCCAGACCAGTGGCGGTTCGTGACCGAGGTGCGTCACGATACCTGCCTATTAGCCTCATACTTTATGACGGATCATGTTCAACTAACGCTATATATGTTCAGTCACGAAATCATATGAGATTTTTCCCATATTTTCCCTAGTTATACATACTTTATTTCATAACAATCGTATTGGATGATTTTACACAAAATTATCTTTTATTATAACAACAGCTTTTAAATTATAAATGTGAATTGATACAATAAAAGAGCAATCTATTATAATTTCGTGCATTCTGGTAGCTTTTTAGCTCGCCGTACGAAATATCGAAGAAGCTAATGCATTCGGTCGTATGTCTGTAGCATTCTCGGATCAAAAAATGCTGGTCACATCGCCCTGATTCCAAATATATATATATATATATATATATATATATATATATATATATATAACTCATATACTTGGATGTTAGTCGTCGCTCGTATGACCAAATTTGTACCCTCAACTCCTCTGAAGGTGCCATAACGATTTACAACAAATTTGGTACACATATTATTTGGCATCTTATTTGAATCCGTTCGCAGTTTAAATACAATCGCTTGTATATATCCCGAGTTATAGGGCCCCATAATTTGGAGCCCCCCTTAATACTACCTTTATAAAAATAATTAAAACACTCGAAAATTCTACTAGTAACTCTAAGATATTTTACATCTACAAGATTATTTCATATTGTCAACCCAAAGGCCATAAAGAATGATTAAATATTATAATTATTAATTTAAAAAAATGCTCTAATGCGAATTCAAATGAGATGCCAAATAATATGTGTACCAAATTTATTGTGAATCGCTATGGTACCTTCGAAGGAGTAGAGGGCACAAATTTAGTGTGTGAGCGACGACTAACATCCAAGTATATGAATTATATATATATATATATATATATATATATATATATATATATATATATATATATATATATATATATATATATATATATATTTGGATTCAAGACGACGAGACAATCACTTTTTGTTAAGGGCATTTTGTGATCCGAAAATGCTACAGACACACGACCGATTGCTTTAGCTCTTTTGTGCTTCGTACGGCGAGCAAAAAATATAAATTTAAATATGATGAAAATGTGAATGGATATAATGTAATTTTTAACTTTGAGGTAAACGAATACGTGATCTGTATAATATATATTTAGTTTGATTAATGACGAAACATTAATTGTATCTTGTAAATCAGCCTTTACATGTTGGTGAACGAGCAAGTTGGTGGGAAAAATGCCCCTTAAGTGCACTAGTTCAGACCTGACTTCCGCCGGAACTGCTTTACGCAATGCATCATCGCAAATACACGTCATCCTAATGTAATTAGTAAAATAAAACTCTTATTTACAATTAGCTAAATATCTATAACTAGAAATGTTGAAACATCTTAAATTCAAACTATGTCTCTAGATTTTTTATCAACTCATGGAAGTTTGACTATTTTTATATATATTATAAAGCAAGTTCTGTAAATGTCTAAATAGTATATTTCAATATCAATAAAAACTCGAATATATTCATTTCGTAACTTCTTAACTGTATAAAGTTTGTCTTTTATGGAAATAGCAATAAAATACGAATAGGAAACTGCCTTATCGACAGAGGATGTCATCAGGTCACCATTTGCTTTTAACGGAAAGCATACACAATACGTTTTTGTTTTTCAAATCAATATCCTTTTGAAGGTGTCGTATAAATCAAACACCTCACGTTTCTCGTTTTCATATTAGTCATAAATCAAAGTATAAACCTTGACAAAAGACCCACACTCCATCTTGGCTCATTTGTTTTACATGACAAATTAACTCACGTGACTAGAAGGTTAACAAAAAACATTATTATTGAGTCAAAATATATATCTATAAGTAAATAGGAATTTAGTCAAAATAAAATAAACATATAATTTTAATTTATTATTAAAGGCAGTTAAAAGTAAAATTGTGAAATTTTAAATATTCTTGCCAGCCAATAAAATGTTTACAATTGTTTGGAATATCTCCTCAAGGTTGCAGGACAGTATTTAGTTCACCATACTAAGTATAATCGTGTGTCTGTAGCATTCTCGGATCAAAGAATGTCATTAACAAAAAGTGATTATCTCATTCTGAATCCAAAAATATATACTTGGATGTTGGTCGTTGCACGCTCGTAAGACCAAATTTGTACCCTCTACTTCTCTGAAGGTACCGCAGCGATTTACACCAAATTTGCTACACATATTATTTGGCATCCCATTTGAATTTGTTCGCAGTTTAAAACCAATCGCCCATATACTCCTCGAGTTATAGGGCCCCAAAATTTAGAGCCCGTGTTAAAACTACCCTAATAAAAATAATTAAGGCGCCCAAAAATTCTACTAGTAATTCTAAGACTTTTTATATCTATAACATTTTTTCAAATTGATAACCAAAAGGCCAAAATAATTAAAAGCCGTTGTTGGCATCGCATATATTACTTATAAGGCGAGCGGGACGCATAGGTGCGTTGTACCTGAGCTTGTTATGAACAAAGTGTTCTACACATATGTACATAAATTCATATATACATACATACATTCAAAGAAACATGTGTGTGTTTATACATATATATAAAATAATTAATAACAGAGAATTTCATAAATTCCTAAGAGCTAAGAAGCTAAGATTAATGAATGAATTATAATGTTCTTTATAGAAAGGAACACTAATAATAAAAATAATTAATCAAACAAGAAGCAAATATCGATAGATTATAATAATACGACACGACACGGTTGTCAAAGCGAGAATTATTCAAAAAATATTCCACTGGCTATTTGATTCGAGTAACATGCTATAATTAGTCAATAATAATATTGGAAATATATTCGACAATAATTAGCGATCGGATTCGGTGACCACCTATATTATAACCACCACCACACCACGCACGGCTACACGCTTATTATAACTTCATAAATTACGGATGGCACAATTTACTTGTCACATTTGCCCGTTTAAATCGTATAATTACTTTATGGCTGGCAATCCCTACATACAAACACGAATATTTAAATATATCTACCTACACACTCAAATACTACGATAAGCACGGCTTTTTAATGTTAACAATCTTTAATGGCCGCTTTTTCAGTGGTTTCCGAAGGGTAAATAAGTAAAAATACAATTGGATGCAAAATAATTATAAATTTAAAGGAACATCAGTGAGTCCAATTAATTAAGATACCGCCGCATGGACGTACGTGTATCGGTGACGATAACAAATAAATTTAATAGTGTGTGTAGCAATGTTGAACAAGATGCCGAGTCGTGAAGGCATCCGCCGCGCCGTTTAAATGACCAAGTGGAATGACCACAATAACGCGTTGCCCGCCAAATGATACACTCATTTTTATGGTCTCACTTGACCAGTGACCAGTCAGTCCTCCTCCCGCCAGCGCCGCACAGTGGGACGAATCGCTCGAAAAGTGGCCAAAATTGAATTTTTCAAATATTTTTTTTCTGAATATATTTTTGGCCAATCTTATAGTGGATACTTCAGAATACAGAAAGCCAACATTTTTTACTTTCTTTTACAGAGTAATAAGTAAGTATTGTAATCATGAAAAATTTCGAACTCGAGATTTCAACGGATATACATGTTTTGACCTTCCCTGAATCGAATGTGACTATTTTCGGCATGACGTCTGTGTGTGTGTGTGTGTGTGTGTGTGTGTGTGTGTGTGTGTGTGTGTGTGTGTGTGTGTGTGTGTGTGTGTGTGTGTGTGTCTGTGAACGCTCTAGGGCCAAAACTGTCGAACGAAAAATTATGAAACTTCAAACTTAAGACTTGTATATACCCTAGATGTGCACCTCCTATTTTTGAAAAGAATATTCAAACCGGTAGTTCATGTTTACTCTATACATTTTTTGTTCTATCTCCAATATCACTAGAACGGCTACACTTACGGCAAAAATAGCAATATTCATAATGAAAGATATTAATATTTCGCACAACTTTTGTTTGAAAAGTTTCTTCATAAATTGTACCAGCTATGAGATAACTGCTACGAAAAAACTCAAATATCTTATTTACGTTGCCATGGTGATACCTACAATTGTGACAAATTTTATTATTTTTAAAACGAATCAACCATGAGTTACATCATTTGTTTCTTGTTTATTGAAAACAAACAAGCATTCCTTTGACAGTTATCTGTATGAATTAATATTTAAAATATTGATTTCTTATTAGAATACATTGTATCAGGTAAATTATTATAGAATCAATTTATATTATATATTTGCTGACATAATTAATTAACAATTTCAGAGTTTTACTGTGAAATTTGACTGTTTAAGAGTGAATACGATAAGTACTTCAAATTCAGATCCATTATAAATTGGTATAATTATACAGTTATTTTCATTATATATTAATATCTATCTATTGAAAACTACGTAAAAGAAAGTTGAGTGCAGGCCACTCCAGATATTTTTTTTTTACTTTACGGAAATAGATGAAAACTATCTGCGAACTTGAAACTTAAAATATTTCAACAAAAACACTTTATTGAAATGAAGAATACAAATCGCTATATCTATATATATTTATATATTTATATATTTATATATATATATATATATATATATATATATATATATATATATATATATATATATATATTTATTTATATATATATATATATATATATATATATATATATATATATATATATTTATATGAAACAGTAAGCAAATTATTAATATAAAATTTTTCTTAATTAAGCCATAATTACAAGAAAGAAACAGATTTTCTTAAAGTTTGTTATTTGTCCAATATACCATAAAATATGTAATTGTGATAGGCTATAAAAGCTTTCATTTTGATATATTAAATTTTATATATACAAACAAATTCATATAAAAAAATATTAAACTTTATATATGTAGTATTGATACTTTATACATTTATATATACAAACAAATTATTATTAAAAAATATTATCCTTTAATATTATAGCAAATTTTATGCCTAATAATTTCCAAAAAAAATAAAATTAATATCTTTATTAATAACGCTATGGCAGAATTTTGGCCACTTTTAGAGCGTTCCGTCCCACTGTGCGCCGCGCCGCCACTGAACCATCTCCAATTTCACTTTTACATGTAATACACATTACACGTATCGGTTACATATCCTAACCGAATCAACGAAATTGTTCTTAATTACAATACTTTCTTATTCACATTCGTATAAGTTTGTAAAAGCGATTGTGTTTGAAATAAAGTTGTAATAATAACGTCCATTTTAAACGGCCCCTTTCACCTAATGTTGTATAGTTGAGATGAAAAACGTATATGTCATCGTTTTCGTGCAACCGTACAGGTTCGTATAATACGGGGTGATCGAGTCAGAGCGATAGTGATCAAATGCGTTGATGCACAGTGATACATGGCCCACATGATCCACTTGTCATGTTTGTGTCATGGCCCACCACGATACCAACTGACACATCTATGATGGCGGTATCCGTTTCTAGCTATGTTGAGTCTGTCACTTGCTCCAACCATAAATCATTATCCAAACGCGGTATCACGAAACGAGCGAATGAACGTAAAAAGAAAAACACAATATGGACTATATATGATCTTACAGACATATTGTACGAACATTCTTAGCATTCCTCTACGCATTGCTAAAGTAAAGATACACTTGCATTGAATCCTATTTTTAAAGCTCCGTTAACGGTCAATGAGTTGTGAGAAAGGGGCATTAAATAACTTTACAGTGTAGTATAAAATATATAAATAGAACTTTCTTCTTTCTCTTCCCAGAAATTAATAAACACAAAATATAATTATTATTGCTAATAATTCTAATATACAATGGCAAAATGATACAGTAAATCTGTACGCAGAAAGAATAACAATAATAATAATTTTCACGTCAGTGTACTATAATTCAATTGTGATCGTAGCTTACGAGAACCTAATTGTTTCAGAATCTAAAAGTAACATAGATCTATATAATTATAAAATTGTTGTAATTAGCCACAATTATTTTTATCTTTGTTCGCAGAAACGACACTCACTGTCATTTCATACACAAAAAAACGTAGAATTTGCCGTAAATGTTCATTGCATTGTTAACATAACCTGTCCTTTGTCGAGGCGTTTTAACGAATTGAAGAAATACTTGTTTAATTGTTTTAAGAATAAACTTCTAGGTTATTTGTTGTTGCGACATTTCTTAAAGTTGAATTCTTATCTATACATTTACAACTGTAGCTATATATATATATATATATATATATATATATATATATATATATATATATATTGTTTAGCGCTGGAGCTATTGGTGTATGCATCTATGATTGTTGAATTATGGTTTTAATAATATTTCACAATCTCCGTTACTATAATGAATCGTTATATTCATAATAATAAAATCCTTGCAGACTGGATACATTTTAATGATCATTGCTTAGAGCTGAAGTCATTGGTGCTTGCTTCTATGTTTGCTCAGCTATAGATTTTGTAATATTACTAGATGGTGGTGAGCATGCGTATACGCCATTGCTTGTTTTGTTATCTGAGGTGTCATTTGACAGTTTAAACGTTTAATACGCTTTATTAATTTAAATCAGGGTTCCTGTATCAGTATTGTTAATGGAAATTTGCATTGCATGCAAAAATGGCAAGAGGTACCCCTTACCGTTTTTGCGAAAATCGACGATTTTCACTGTTTTTTCTCGTGGTTTGCTGTGGCGGTCGTAATATTATTCCAATTAAGTTGAAAAAATTTGACAATATACACCAAATATAGGTTGTTTGACTGTCCAAATTTCAACTCTCTATCTTTTATGGTTTGGTCGTAAAAAATTCGCAAAGTTTGATAAAAATTTAAAGTTAAAAAAATTCCGTGAAATGGGTTCAAAAAATTTTTTCTTTTCAAACCGGCTGAAACTAAGTTTCTAGAGTAATTAAATATCGGGGAACTCAAATCCGTTAACGGCGGCTCGATTCGATGCACCGTTTTCGACTTATATGCATTTTTGCATTTTATCAACTTCAAAGCGCGCTAACAGCAATTTCTAACGGTCTTTCACCACTTTAATTAGCATTTTTGGAATCAGCGTAGTCAAATTAATCTAAATATATGTCAAACTCAAAAATATTTATGCGATTTTTTTTCCGAAAAAATGGCAAGGGGTACCCCTTACCGTATTTGCGAAAATCGACGATTTTCACTGTTTTTTCTCGTGGTTTGCTGTGGCGGTCGTAATATTATTCCAATTAAGTTGAAAAAATTTGACAATATACACCAAATATAGGTTGTTTGACTGTCCAAATTTCAACTCTCTATCTTTTATGGTTTGGTCGTAAAAAATTCGCAAAGTTTGATAAAAATTTAAAGTTAAAAAAATTCCGTGAAATGGGTTCAAAATTTTTTTTCTTTTCAAACCGGCTGAAACTAAGTTTCTAGAGTAATTAAATATCGGGGAACTCAAATCCGTTAACGGCGGCTCGATTCGATGCACCGTTTTCGAGTTATATGGAAATTTGCATTTTATCAACTTCAAATCGCGCTAACAGCAAATTCTAACGGTTTTTCACCACTTTAATTAGCATTTTTGGAATCAGCGTAGTCATATTAATCTAAATATATGTCAAACTCAAAAATATTTATGCGATTTTTTTGCCGAAAATTTCGTAAGGGGTACTTATTATCTATCACAATTTATAAAATCCTCCCAGACTGGAACAATTTTAATGAATTTGTGATTATTACTTAAAACTGAATTAATTGGTGCTTGCATCTATGTTTATTCAATTATAGTTTTAATTATATTTGACAAATTCGATATGCGTAACTAATATTATCTATCACAATTTATAAAATCTTTCCAGACTGGATCAATTTTAATGAATTTGTGATTATTGCTTAGAGCTGAAGTCTTTGGTGTTTGCATCTATGTTTGTTGAAATAAAGTTTTCATAATATTTCGCATATTATATAAGTGTAATTAATATTATCTACCACAATTTATGAAATCCTTCCAGACTGAATCAATTTTAATGATCATGTGATATTGCTCAGAGCTGAAGTGCTTGCTTCTATGATTGCTCAATTATAGATTTTACAATATTTTACCAGCTCTATATGAGTAACTAATATTATCCATTGCAATTTATGAAATCCTCCAGGCCTGGATCAATTATAATGATCATGTTATATTGCTTAGAACTGAAGTCATTGGTGCTTGCATCTATGTTTGTTCAATTATAGTTTAAATATTATTTCACATATTTTATATGTGTAACTAATATTATCTATTACCATTTATAAAATCCTCCAAAACTGGATTTATTAATGGTCATGTTTGTTCAATTATAGTTTTCATATTTCGCATTTTCTATATGTGTAACTAATATTATCTATCGCAATTTATAAAGTTCTCCCAGACTGGATCAATTATAATGCTTAGAGCTTAGAGCTTGCTTAAATGTTTATGTTTATAGATTTTATAATATTTCACCAACTATATATGCGTAACTAATGATTAGGAATATTCATCGCAATTTCGAATATCTTCCCGGTCTGGATCAATTTTAATAAACAGTTGAAAACGATTTTAATTATAATTAGTTGTGTAAATTGCTGTCAGTCGTACTGGGCAAATATTTCACCATCTACAGTCCACATTAGGAGTTGAAACCGTTAGAGAAATATTCATATATTCGTTAAAATTGAACAATCATCAGAAATTCTGTATATGTCACTTAAAGTAGTGACTGATTGTATAAATAACCGGCTTCATGATGTTTATAATAAATAAACATAGAGGATGATCAGTCATTGGCGTATATACATATATTTATGCAGAGAGAGTGTACTACCTCGGCAAATATGTGCACAGCAAACTTAAATAGCAACGGTGGTTTGAAGAACTAACTCTTAGCGATGCGATCGAGGGAGGAGGTTGCGCATAATAAAATAACAGAGATTCGTCGCTCGGCAAATGTTGTCCCAGCAAATAGACTTCTTTATTAGTAAACGCACGGTTCATACCTGTGCTTGTACAAATTGCTCATCATCTTATTTGCGTTTCGTTTTAGATTCCGAATGTCAAATCTATTCTATTTAGATTCTTATTAGGATTGACTTCTTTTATTAGGTATATATTTCGATAGCTACACTTGTCAATAATATATTTTGATAATCCACAAAACAAAATACGTCTTGTATTCGTAATGAACTAGCAACAATTTAAAGATACAAAATCAACAATCTATTGTTATTATAAGTCGATAAAATGTATATTATACCAACATAACAATAACAAGAGCATCTAGAAGAAATCATGTCCTGGCAATGACTTGTATTACATATATACGTATAGATCGAACATTTGGAGTTACAGATATGAATACTATCTAGATCTAGAGTAACAATTCGATTTCTAATTACATATCGTATGGTCCAAGATAAGCGTATGGCTATCTCGATAAATAATCTAAACTATATTGCCAACCGTTGTAATTAATCACTGTATTCACATACTTAGTGTGGTGAGTTTGCAGTTAATCGGATGTCAGTGTACAGATACCTCAACGGATACTAAATTAGATTGAGAAATGCGGTTTTACAAAAATATTATATGAAGAATTGCTATAGTGGAACGAATTGGATTGATACTAGTGATGGGAACAATCGAATACTCGGAGTACTTTCAAGAATCGAATACTTATCCGAGTACTTACCTGAATACCCGATAAATTGTATGAATGGAATATCTAATTGGTATATATATATTTATATTGGCAGTAAATTAGATATCTAATTCGATGTATTCAAGGGTCGTCAAGGCTCAAATGAATGAAGCAATAATGTGCATTGTTTAGAGGCACAGTGAACGTTTTGCAAAAGCACAAAGAAGCACTCCTGAGCGCGCAATCGGTTAATCGATCATTTTTCATCGTGGATCCCCGGCTGCCCGCCTCTGCACCAGTCACGGACGCCGCTGTGCGCACTAAATGACTTCTGGAAGCGAGCCATTGTATGGATCACCACGACCCGACCCGACCGGCCGACGAGGCTTCAGGAAATTGAAAGTCCACCCGATAGATCGCGTTGGTTGATCACTCGACCGACCCAGCCCGGTGATTAATAGTCGATACGTGCATCTTACACTACGTCATACATACATACATACATCGAGCGAGATGCTGTCTTTGTCTCTGTTGCCGATGACGAACGCATTTATCTTTGTTATCTACATATTCACACACACACACACACACAAACGGCATTACGGCATTTGACGGCTGATTCTATATGATGGGGTTTGAATGCCATCATAATGCCATTTATTTTATGTTTCGCATTTTTATACATTTTTAATTGGCATTTTCACACACGGACTAGCGTGTATTATTCAAATCAAATACATATACTCTTTCTAGACATTACCTGATATTCATATTTTACCATAAGAATAATTATTATCGCATGAGCGTATAACTAAACAAATATCTGTCTTGACTTCTATAATTTTAAATTACGAATCCGTAATAACGAAAAACAAAAAATTCTACAATGATCAATAACTAAATATAGAGATACAAAAATCTGGAGACGTACCAAATAGCCTTTAAAGTTCCAGACAAAATACCTTATCCCCAACAGTTATTCTCGGTGTTTCGCCTTACCGACGTTTTGCCGTCTCAGACGAAATACCTCATACCCAAGCGTTATTTCCGGTGTTTTGTCGTGTGGCTTTTTCGTACAAATGAACTTGTCCTTCATTTGGCATATATAATTTAGTATATTTCTTAATTTCAGTTAATCTAAGTTGATTTTGGAGCAGGTGCTAAGCATATAAAAAAAATACGACTACAAAGGCTATTTGACGGCAAGTATACTTAAGGAGTATGCCAAACGAAGTAAAAGCCCATATGAGCAGAATGCCAGACACCGAAAACACCGAGAGTAGCACTTGAGGATAAGGATTTGGACTGTGGTCGCGCGACTGAAGCGACCACTGCTCTCCATGTAAATAAATGTGCTCGTTGTCACAGTCGCGCGACTGAAGCGACTAGGGTGACTCAAAAGCGACTCTACTGCGCCATAGAACAGTCTAGTCGCGGGAGTTGCGCGACCAGAACGTTTTATTATTGCAATATTTATGAATAAAAATAGATGATTCACGTGTATGTGAATTGGTATTAGGACAGCATTTTCTAATATTCGCTTCATCTTTCTATAGATGCGTCCGTCTTTCTATTAAATGTATCTGATGGAATCCCTCTGATTTTTTAGCAGTGAAAAGATAAGACTATAGGACTGTTTCTCCGTGACTCTAATCACAACAGCAGTATAACTTGTACTCTTCTTCTTCATCGTCTTCCTCTTCTTCAATATAATTAAGTAAAGCAATAGTGAACTAAATGACAAGTGCAACAAACTAACGTCGCTTCAGTCGCGTGATTGGCACTCGACCTTTAGACGGCAAAACATCGGTAAGGCCACATGAATGTACCTCAAAAATCCTTAATTATATTATTCCATGAATCTTAAATGGATAATCAGGTATAGAAAAGTAGAAAATAGTATTGATCAATATTTAAGCAGAAATTAAATGACTGGACCTAATCTGGAAAAGGAACTACTACTACTACAAATACGTATAGCTTCGGCTACAAGGTACGTTTAAATCTTGTGAATAAATACATTTCTATATCTATTGGAATCTTCACCAAGAAAATAAGTACTTGTAAATGTAGGCGTAAAGATGAATTATAGATGTCAAATGCATATCCTGTATCGATCAGTCACAATGGATATAGGAATTCCTTTGAAATATTCGTAAATG